>CAKKXW010000003.1:12157816-12169356 GCA_920937365.1 Sphaerophoria rueppellii | reverse complement strand
CCAGGGGTTTCGTTTTGGTGGCTGTGTGAAACCCAGCACATTAGAGGCGGCATCTCTAACTGCTCTCTGGCAATGTTGCCACTGATCTTCGATACTTGATGTTGGCGGCATAGGACTCCTTAAGAGGTTACTTGACACTCGATCAGAGAATGATCTGGCGATCTCTTGCGATTGTAGCCGTCCGACGTCGAATTTTCTTGCAGCATTTCCTTGTTTTGGCCGTTGTCGGGATATTCGTAGCACTACCTTGGCTACGACGAGGTAGTGGTCCGAGTCGATGTTAGCTCCTCGAACAAATCACGTATTTATGCAATCCAACAGTTTTCGTTCGCAAAACAGAACCTCAATGTTATCAGTGTCAAGCCATTCTTCACCAGAATTCGTTTTCCTTCAATGTTGGTGTATGTCAATGTAATTCGTATCAAAGGACTTGGGAAAAAGATCTCAAAGCTGAACGTTTCTTTCTTCAGTAATTGAGCAAGAATAGGTGACCCATCAAAACTGGTACCTGGCTGATAATTTTGTTAGTCAAAGATGCACTGCTTCGAACTCGTGCTTCTCCACTTCTCGTTCTTTTTTACCGAAGTTACTAGCAGATGGAGCCGCTAGGACTTGGTTACCTCTCATTTATATGCGACCCCAACGATTTTTAACGAATCTTCTGCCATGGCTTTGCTATCGTAGACGGCTATAAGATTTATAAACGTGTTGTTCATTAAAAATTTACTTAACTTCATAAAAATAACACTTCAGTTCAGGTGGGACCTGGGTTTCATTGAACAATAGTCTCCAGCCAGCTTGTACCCTACCTGGCTGCCTGGCTCTCTTGGCCTTCCTCTTCTTCAACATCCTTCTGGGTTGAATACAAAAACTCTACGGGCTGCAGCACCAACCTTCTAAGTCATTGTACCTTACCTTACTTTTCTAGCTAGTTCTGTGTCGTTGTACAGCCCGTAATTTTCTTGGTTGAATCTTGGACGATAAGGACCTATCGTATTATAAAACTTGGCTTTGTCGGCCTGAAAGCGTGCAAAACTAAACTTCTCCAAAATTTCATGAAAGGCGATTTCAATTTGTGTAGTGTTTTCAGCTCGGTTTCTAGCTAGCTTTTTTTTTTTTATAATATGCACACACTCAAGGGGTTTGTATACCCTTATTATGCCATAGACACAGTGTGAGTGCATTAGGAAAGAGGGTAGGGGTTGGAGAGGAGGTGCCGGTGTACATTGGTCTTAAATTCCTGAACACTGCAATGATCGGGAAAGACAGAGTGTGGAAGAGAGTTCCACATTCGCGTTGTACGGCTAAAGGACGATTCTCTATACTTGAGCGTACGACCGAAGTTGGGCTCGAGGGTAAACTGATGGGCATTCCTTGAAGCGCGAGTATTACGGTTGAATTGTTTAAGGGGAGGAATGCAACTGACCATTTCACTAGAGCAATTGCCGTGGAAGTAACGGAGTAAAAACTGTCTCCAGTTTTGCACTCCGAGCTGACTAAGGTCCTATTCCACTTCAGTGCGCTACTTGCGTGGTCATTGTACAACCCGTTAAGCTCGCTGTTAAATGTTTTTCTCCATTCTTTATCGAAACTGATAACTTTCATCTCGAAACAGCCTAAGGCACTTTCTTCCGATTTTGTCACTATCCATGCTTTTGTACCATACAGCAGGACTGCAATGATGAGGGTCTTTTTCAGGTTTACTTTAGTTAATCGAGAGAGGGCTTAGCCACTCAATTTCTTTCTTAGCCCAAAGAAACACCGATTACTAAGAGTTTTTCTTCGTCTGATCTCGGTCTGGTGTTATTGCCCCGGATCCTTGGTATACGAACTCCTCTACTATGTAAATCCGTCTATTGTGATGTTCTGTATGAGCAGTCGGTGTTGGATGTCCTTCCTCGAAGACAGCATACAGGTACTTCGTTTTGCCCTCTTATACCGCTAAACCCATTTTTGCCGCTTCTGTCGCCATTTTCAAAAATAAAAACACTTTTGAAATCAAGCTGTGTTCTTCTGTGTAGAACAGACTTTTGGAAAATAATGCTTCGACAGTGCATCGCCTTGTCTAAACCCACTTTTGAAATCGAATGTCATATGCGGCCTTAAAATCGGTGAAGAAGTGGTGCGGGTGTAAATTTGGAGTTCATAGGTTATTTTTCAACAGCTGTCAATGGTCAATGGTTGACTTTCCTGGTCTGAAGCCACATTGACAAGGAACAATCAGATTGTTGACGAAAGGTTTCAGACGTTCACTTATTACGACAGAAAGGATCTTACGAGTGATGTTAAGGTAGCTGATTCCTCTGTGATTGGTGCAGTTTAAAGGAGCTCCCTTCTTCAGGATCTCCAGACCTAAGCCAGCTTTAATTGAAGCTTGAGAAGGCAACGTTATTCCTTTTAGTCGCGATATACCAGTAACTTTGATCGAACAAATCGCCCAGAAAAGGACATTCCGAATGGACCACTTCAGCTGTAGTTGTGGCCAACACTCACATTCTATCGTATTCAAAAAGTAAGTTCAATAACATATGCCATAACATTTTACTTGACATATAAAACCTCACGATGAGTATACCTATCTGTCAGCTGTCAAAAAAAAACGCAACAAGAAATACCCACCACTTCACAGTGGCGGAAAATGCCAAAAACGTGGCCAAAATTATTGTTTGCGTTTAAAATGTTATAATTGCTTTTATTTATGAAATAAAAGTTAGTAGAATGCGAAGAAAGATTTTTGGTTGTATATTTGGGTTTTTTAATGAATTGAAAACAAAATAAGAAAAAAATAAAAAAAAATTGTAAAAAAAAAATAAAAAAAAAAATGATTTAAAAATGTTTATGCAAAATGGCTGTATATAATTACGAAAAATTGGATAAGAAATAACATAAGGAATAAATAAATTGTGAATTAACAAAATTTATTCCAATTAAATCATACTAACATATCAATACGTTTTTACAAAACATCTTTGGATTCTGAGTCTTCGATTTCTGGTTCCTGTTAAAATTTACAAAACTTCAGGAAGATACGCTATTAGCTTTTCGGATTTTTTTTTCTTAGATCACTAATATATGGGTCCGAAGAAACCAAGAGGTTATGAAAGCCATCTGTCATATTTTTCTGCCTGGAAAATTTTCTAGAAAAACTTTCTCAAAAACGCTTAATATCTTTGTTTCGTGCTTCCTGTGCTTCCTCCCCAAGCTGTCCTATCGGAAGAATCGCTTCCGAAACAATTTCTGGACCGTGAATTAGGATCTTGAGTACTGTACTGTACAGTAGTTTTTATATGCTTTTTGAAATTGTTCGGCACTTGTTGGTGTTGAAAAGACTATATCTTTAGTGACACTCGAAGATTCAACTTTTCCTTGTTGTCGAAGTTGCATTTGTGCCGCATAGCTTAACTCTGCCGACCCAAAATAAGGTCAGAAAAGTTAATTTGCGGACGTCCGACTACTCCATGGGACTTGCATGGAAATATTTTTTGATGAAGCTAATCATCGATCTTTACATTCATATAAAAATTCAGGCACTATTTTTTTCGTTTTATCAGAAGTGCCAATTCAAGTCAAATTTTCGTTTTTTTCTGACAAAAAGTCATTTTTTTCTTTGAGATCATGCAATGGACATGTTCTTAAGATCTCACTTAACTGATTTCTTGACAAAAGAATTAGATTTGGCTGTGAACCTATCTCAAAAAACAAGAAAAGAGAAAACTGTTTACTATGGTGAAGTTGAATTTGCAGAGTTTTCAACATATATCATCGACAATATCTCTGGACATCGCAAAATATCGCAACTTTTTTTGTTTACAACTCATAGAAGACATAACAAGGTAAATTTAAAGCTACATTTCATTACCGGAATCCACAAGAAACATAAACTTTTCACTTACTAAACACAAAACAACACTTTTTTTTATTCCAAAAAAGGGGTTGCTTTCACATATTAAAAACAAACATACCGCATGAAATTTTATAACTTTTTTGTTATTCATCTCATTAAACATAACACAAGCAAAAGAATCCATAATGTTTTATTAAAAAAATAAAAATAAACACAGCAAAAACAGTACTCAGAATAAACAACCTTCTCAAACCAAAAAAATCTTTGAATGATGCTTAGTTAAAAGTTCTCACTTCAATTGCAAAACGTGGTTTTGCTACTGCAAAAAAAATAGGGGTAGTGATCGAAACACATACTTTCTTTATTTGTAAAAAAGTTTGCATACAAAAAAAAACAAAAAATATTATTTTGATTTTTTATAGTTGTGGCCACGTTTGTGGCATTTTCCGCCACTGTGCACTTGTTCAAATTCCTATAACTTAGCTTGTTTAAATCTGTACCTGGTTTAATGCTTACTGCAAGGACGTTAATCTTTACAACTTCATTTCCTCAGTCGCTTGAAGGAATTGCCAGTGCTTTTAGCGTCATGCTGTGCGACCGACTGTCATGTTAAACGTCAATATTTCTATCACCAGGTATGTTAATTGATTTTCTTCTCAAACTTTGTCTCCACCAACTTGGCTAGACGGCAAGTAAAGTCAACTCAACTCAGTGATTTCAAATTGATTTTCAGCTTCAAACACAATTTACTATCAGTTCCATGATATTTCCTGTTCCAATCTCCATAATAACTGTAAACGCCATTGCCCACCATACTGGCTATTCATAATCCAAAGCCCAATCGTAGTCGAAGATTAACCAAATAACCAATACAGAAAAAAAAACTACTGAAATAAATGAGGTGATTAGTTTCCAAATGTCATATATTTACGAGACATTAATATGGATCCATAAAATTGTTTAAAATATTAACATGTCGATGTTGATGTCGTGTTGCTGCAGCAGTTATCATTCGGGGAACAAGAACTGGATTTTTTCCAAATAGCTTCAGAGTTAAACTTCTATTGGCTACCTAGAGTTTTGAGAAGTAGCTATTTGATAGAGTCGGTATCGTTTCAGTTAGAGTATATGTGTCTTTGTTTTTTACTTTCACTTTTCATATTTTTCGAAAAAAGATACAAAAAGGTTATCGTTCGAACAAAAGATACAAAAAACAATAGTTTGTTGGTGATCCTGCTGTGGAACTAGATTACCCAAAAGAGTTCAACTCAATTCGCTTGTGTGTCCCATTGTTTGTGATTTGCAGGCTTCCATATTTTTTGGCTTTGTTTTTGTTTTGAAAATTGAAAGTGTAACCAACCAAAGAACAAAAAATAGTAAGTTACCTTTCGCATCAATAAAAATCAGGCTAGACGCATATTTTTGTTTTATGACTTTTGAGTGAATTTATAATAATTTATGACTCCGTGAAACATTTTTTGAAAAAGAAAATAAAAGTGATCCGTTTTTTGACCAAAAACATTTGGAAATGTGTAGCGTGAATGATGGAAGGGTTTAATTGCGATCGCTGCGGTTGTAAAAACGCATGCTTTGAGTTGAAAATATTTGTACAAAAATATTTTGGGAACATAGTCACGGTTTCATTTATTTGTCAAGGATGATTTCCTTAGAAGTACAGAAAGGTTTACAAAAATCTTGTCTTTCAGGTCCAATGATCTTTTGTGACATTTTGTTGACTATTCAAGTCAAACCTTGACGTCAAATATAGAATGACATTAAAAATTGTATTTTTCTGACCAACCAAGCACACATCTCGCTGTGAATATATGATTTTATTTTTGTCGCGACATCGTCCAATTTATTACACGTCCCTGCACACAACAGAGCAACAAAAACAACTTGAAGCTCGAAAAGTTGTAAATCAGCGCAAAATTTCCTACGTTTTTTCATCATGTATCTATCAACTCTGAGTGTTTGTATGCTTTCCTGAAAAAAAAAATAAAAATAAAAATAAAAACAAGGAAGCACAAACAAAACATCATCATTCAATTTACGGTCAATTAATTCATTCAGAAGATTTATCCTTACAACTGTTTGTGTAGTTCTTTTCAATTAAGAAATTTGTGAATATTCATTGAGTTTATGTAAAACGATTTGCGTTAAATATCTTTTTTATCTGTTATTATGTTGATTCCTTGAAATATTATCATAAACAAGAAGGCATCAGAATGTCAGATAGAATCTAAAGTGGAAATAGTTTGCGAGTGATTTTGACGGAGACAATATAGGGAAAAGGTGCAAGAGATTGGAAATTTTTCATTCTTATCGTATTTCTTTAACTAAAGGTTGGACAAATATATCGCTGTTAACTTTTCATTTCACAATATGTTTGTTGATTGACCAAAAACAACGATGATGTCTGACGTTTTAATTGGACAGAAGGTAGGTAGCGATGTGATTTAAGTGCCTAGTTTCAAGATTTTTATTTTCTCAATTCTTAAATTCACGAAATAGAAAGTAATAAATCCTTCGAAGTGCGCTTGTGAAGATCGAGATTGACTTTTGCATCCAAATGTATTTCGCAATCAACTGTCAAAATTGTACCTTCCGAATGGGCCACCATTTCTGTTGTCGAACTATGCGTGAATTGGAGACACATTTCTATCTTTCCAGAGGAAGTTATTGTAATTTTGTGAGTCTCCAATTTTTGCATATCTCCATGTTTCGAGGCCACTAGAGTTCGTATCAAGCGTTTTTATGATGATGTGTGTGTGTGTATGTGTGTTCGTATGTGTGTTCGTATGTGCGGATGTGCGACTATCTCGCGAACCACTCATCGTATTGTCATGAAATTGGTCTCATTTGCGGACGCGGTATTGTGTTGTTAAGAGCTGATTAGGTTTTGAGCGAAATCCGCTTAACGGTTTTTTAATGGTATTCAAAAATCTAAGACAACCCTAACCCTTAAACCACTAAGATCGTCTATATAGACGGTCTTCGTATAAATCCAATTGTTTTCTTACTGGATCATTTTTTTGTCTCCACCTCCAAACAAGTTCAAACAAGTTTTTTGTAAATTGAATTAACCTCAACAACAAAACCGGTTTAAGGCTTATGAGTTGAATAATTTCATAGTTATAGTCATTTCTATCAAGAACTTGGTGCAAGCATTAGCAAACATTTAAAGTAAATTTTGTAAATATTAAATTATTAAACAAAATATTTTCCAATTTATTAATCATCACGGGAATTTTTTGGTAAGTTAAGAGGTGTTTTCTTTCCATATTCTATTTTTTGTTTGATTTGTGACATGAAAAAGTTTTGTGAATATCGTGTTTTTGTGAAGACCGTCCACAGACGGTCTTAGTGGCTTAGCTGTGAAAAATTGTCCACCCACATGGTTTTGGTTCCGTGTTATATTGTCAGTGTTATATGATTTTTGTTAACTGCAATCAAAGGAAATTATGGTTTTTTTTAGTAAAATATTAATGTCACGTCGAAGTGGGAGAATCAAGGCTTGTGACAAGTCCAAAAAATTAAACCTGTCTGAATTGAATGATGAGGAAATTTAAACATTGATGGCTTCATATGAATCCGATGATGACCAAGAAGTCTTCGATGATGACATTGGAGACCATGATTACTGTTGTGATGATGTCCAACCTGAAGACAGCGTTATGATTCGCGACTGCTTGCAGCTCATGGATACTTCATCGTTTATCAATGCAGTTAACTTGTCTCTGGATGTTAGTGATCTGAGCTTGGATTTGCCTGTAAACGAAGGGCAAACGATGAAGCTCTAATTGAGCTTCCGTAAGCAACAGGAACGCAACAAAAAGTGGCAACTCCGTTTAAGCCAAAGATAAGGGCCCGGTCACCATTGCCTGTCGAAGAAACTTCAGGCCCTTGCGATCAGCTGGTGGCTATAACGGAGGTGGTTAGTATTTAAAAAATAAAACAATCTTTTAACTATCCAAAACAAATAAAACGTCCTTGTTTCATTATGTAATATATCGTTTAGATCTAGTGAATATCAATAAGGATTCATCGGAATTCAAAGAAATTTTGTGGCGTAAAATGTGCATGCAGCTGCATGTGAATGAAGTTGCATTTAGAGGGAAAACTGATTAGCCGCCTGAAGTCAAAAAACTTTTGAGTTTTTCTCATACTTCTTCACCGACGATCTTATCGATATGATATCCCTCGAAACCAATCGCGCTGCCATCTCAGTAAATGTCAACACCCAATTCAAGACTGACAAACATGGACTTCGGAGGTATGTTGGTGTCTTGATTTTTATGTCGATTTTTCGTTACCCGAACATCGAAGCTCACTGGGGCGAATACGGCTTTCGACACATACCTGATTGTATGTCAAAAAATAAGTTTGAGCAAATCAAAAAATATTTATCGTTCAACGACGAGTCTAAACGAGTGAAGAAAGGTGATGTTGCGTACGATCCAATTTTTCGCATAAGAAAAGTTGCGACTTATTTGATTGAGCGCTTTGATTCAATTCCAAAGAATGCTCGATTGTGCGTTGACGAACAAATGTGGTCGACTAAAATGGCTCATCATTTGAGGCAGTATTTGCCAGACAAACCGCATCCATGGGGTGTTAAATTCTTTGTTTTGTGCGACAGTAACGGCTACTCGTACAGGTTTGAAATTTATACAGGAGCAAAACATGACGACATTGTTTTGCCTGGCACTCCAGACATTGGGACAACAGGGAATGTCGTCATCCGATTGTCACAAAGTATTACAAATTTTGTGAATCACATTATTTATTTCGACAATTTTTATACGTCTTTGGCCCTTTTGGTATACCTGAGAGCTCGTAGCATATATAGTTTAGGTACAGTGAGAGCAAATCGAATACCAAAATGCAAGCTTCCGGCCGATAAAAGGGAAGAACTCAAAAAAGCAGCAAGAGGCTTTTCAACAGAATATACGTCGGATCAGCTTATGGTGTCAATATTACCACAGTTCTTTGGAGGGACACGAAAAATGTCAGACTGTGCTTAACGTATGTTGGAAAAAAACCGTTTTTGAAAACCAATTTGGTAAGCCAGCCATCAAAAATTGCTCGCTACAATAGGAAAAAAAAAAACCTACTACGAAATCGACTGTCCACAAATTATACGTGAGTATAACGCTCATATGATGGATGCCTACATGGGTCGAAATGGACTTCAAATCAAAACACAGGATATGGCCACACGAATTTTCTATCATCTTTTGGGTATGGCTACAACAAATGCGTTTGTTTTACATAGACGACGGAATGCTGAAAAGAATTTAAATGAAGAAGAAGAACAAATAAAAGATATGACCATGTGTGAATTCCGATTGAGCATTGCCAAAGAACTCTGTGCTTCTGATGCTGTAAAAAGATGTGTTGGTCGTCCATCCTCTGCTTCACAGGCAACTTGCAGCAGCCATGTTGGAAAAAAAGCTGTACATCCGGTAGCAAGTGTGAGATTTGATAGAACCAATCATTTTCCAGAATGGGGAATGAAAAAATCTTGCAAATTGTGTAAAAAGTCCGTCTATAGACGGTCTTCCGTTATTTTCACCTGGAGCATCCAGGTGACATTTTTTGGACAAACAAACTTCATATTTGAATTTTTCAGCCTAAAATCATGTAAGAACCAAAATTCTTATAAGAAAATATCTCGTATTTTCATGTCGGTGGTTTAAGGGCTAATATAATGAAAATTATGATAATTTCTGCAATAATTTCAACAATAGTGCAAAAAATCTTATAGTTAGTGTGAGAAAAAAACAATATTCAGGTGTATCATAGACTATATTTGATGACAAGCTGACCCACCAAACGCTGTTTTGCCATGTAAATGTCAATTATCTTAAATAAAGGGCTTTCCGATAAGAGGTGTTACTTTGATATTCAAAGAAAAATGAAATTTTTTGAGATAAATGATCGGATGTTTATTTCACTATAAAGTGAAATGTATGGCGTTAATAATGGAACACACTATCAGCCAAATGGCCGCCACGACCACGCTTACAAGACCATATCCTTTTCATGAAATTTTCCATAACCAAATCGCAAAGTGGCTCAATTAGCCTCACGAATTCCAACTTTGAGGTCTTGAATCGACTCTGGGCTGTTGGCGTATACCTAATCTTTTACGTGGGCCCAAAGAAAGAAGTCGCCTGAAAGATAAGGTCCACGCCAACAGCCCAGAGTCGATTCAAAACCTCAAAGATGGAATTCGTGAGGCTATCGAGGACATAGGGCAATTACTTTGCGATTTGGTTTGACTTGAGCACTACCTATCCAATCCAAGCCCATATTGAAGCAATCGCATGAAAACGCATTCTTTTACATACCCCATTTGCATTAGACAGTATGTGTATATCGGCCCTATCATTCTGTATTTTAGAAGTATCCCGAGCTAGGTTTGTCGCACTGTTCTGCCCTTCACTTGTTCCCATGACACATTCAGAAGCATTGAACTCGACAACTATCAAACGAATATTGATAAAAGTTAAACGGGTGTCTGTTTTGAATGCTGTTTGATAGAATTGAATTGAAACAAAATTATTTGAGGGCACCCGAAATCTTTAATAAAATTTCAAACAAATATGTTTTATTAATTTCATATTTTCTGAAATAATCGTCAGCGAAGTAGAAGAAGTTTAACCTCCAGCCCAACTCGACGACAACGAAGACGTATTGTCATGTGCAGAAAATCGTTCTTACGCCATACTACGTGAATGTGGAACTCTTTTCCATACTCTTGCTTCCCAAGTTATTGTAGTGCTCAGGAAATGAAGACCAATATTAACCTACATCTCCTGTTAAACCCTCTCGATCACATTTTTCCTTATATTCGCACTACGCTTTGTCATATAAAAGGGAATACCTATATCACGAGTAAGACCTTTTGTTGTTTACCTACTAATAACGGTCTGGTGTCTGCAATTAGATAATATGAGTAACACCTTTTTACGCAAAGTATAACAAATGAAGTGTCCGTGGCTTAGTGGTAAGGTGCGTTGGCTGCTACGCAGAACGTCAAAGGATCGAGTTATACTCGTGCGCATAAAGTTTTTACATCATCTTTCACGGGTATTGCCTCTTGCGAGGAACTGACAAAACTTCCCAGAGTGTCAACCTGTCATTAAAAAATTGATTCTCATCTTTGCAATTCAGAATCGGCGTTAAATTGTAGGTCCCCTGAATTCGTCATATACGCACTCATAGATCCTATATATCTATATATATAAACTAGCAAATTCCCTGCCCGCTTCGCAGGGCTTCGGCAAACAACGGTCGTGAAATTAGGGATTGGCTGGATGAAGAATACGGTATTCGATGGATTTGCAGAAATGGAACATTATTCCTAGCAATATTGTGTCTGTACTTGCTAATCTGATGAATTTTATTGGTTTTTCAATTCTCTTATAGGTATCAATTTTTTAGTTCATGTACCCATTAAACATACCCCAAATTTAACTATCTGAGAAGAGTTTAGGTAGTTAGGGTTTTGACAGCAAGCCTGGTAGGCATAAGTATACTTTTAACAACGATCCTTATTACAAGGTAAAGACGTTTAGGTAGCTTATGGCATAAGAAGTAGGTCGGTTAGGGATTAAAGTGCTGGCAACAAACGGCTTCGGGACGCTTCGCCCGTCCCTTAAACGATCAAATATATATATCTATATAT
>CAKKXW010000003.1:12113569-12134565 GCA_920937365.1 Sphaerophoria rueppellii | reverse complement strand
TATATTATGACTATAGATGAAGACAACCTTTCAACCACCTATTATATGAAATGATAATCAACCGGTTACTAACATGTCTCGAAAACAAATGACGCGTTTCGTTCTAGTTTCAATGTTCGTCGGGTTCTTAGAAAAGACGATCGACAATGAAAGCACGAGCGAACGCGTAAAACAACAATCAAATGTGTTTATTACTGTAAGTAAACTACTATTAGTAAATGCTATTGAAAGATAATTCGAATTTTGCGCACGCAGTGTCGAAAATAGAATTCTTTCAGTCGATACGATACATTCGATAATTATCGGCCAGTGCTTATAGGCGATACGATAATATCGACAATTTTATAAACACATTTATCGTATCGATATCGGTATCGCAGGTACTGGACATCTATCTACCTATCTATCTATCTACTGGATATCGTGTCGATTATCGTATCGACTTTCGATACGATACGATACGATACGATACCGATATTTCTATCGAATATCGTGAAGCTCTAATCGCAGCTCCGAGGTGGCCAAACAACATCAGCTGTGCGGCTGATAATGCGATCTTCAAAAACAGGACGCAGGAAGGACGAGTGTAGCTTCGGCTTTGTGGCACGTAGCGCCATCCTATTGAAACCTAATGTTGCCAATTTCCTTCTCTTCGAGTTTTGTGAACAAAAATTCGTTTAATATGGCCCGATAAGGATCGCCATTGATTGTAACGGCCACTCCTTGCTCATTCATTACCATGATTTTCAAAGTAATGCCGAAATATTTCCCAGCGTTGTTGAAGCGTACGCATAACCATATTCGTTCATCGGAAGGATAAAACAAATTATCTGTCAAATCAGACATGAGCTAAATATTAACATTCACGAAATAAGCACTAGATGCAAAACAAAAGTTAAATGGCGGACACTTTTAAAAAAACTACCTTTATTAAAAATAAATAAATAGAGTGGCGCGACAGCTCTTCAAGAGCCAAGGCCTAAGTGGCTTACTCTCTTCAACAATTCTCTAGGTGCGTGTGAAGAATTGAGGGGACCTACAATTTTACGCCGATTCTGACAGATGATTCTCTGGGAAGTTTTGTCAGTTCTTCGCAAGAAGCAGTGTCCGTGAAAGATGAAATAAAAACTTTGGGCCCGAGTAGGATTCGAATCCACGACGTTCTGCTTAGCAGCCAACGCACCTAACCACTAGGCTACGTACACTACTACGGCTACCTTTATTGGAAATATGAAATGAAAAATGAAACGAAAAAATCCTTAAGAGCTCCAAAAGATTGATATAAAAACATTGTTAGTTCAGACCCCAAACAAAAAGATAAGGTACCTTGTTACCAGACACTAAGAAAGCATTTTCATTAAAAAGATTAAAATAAAATTTGGACAGAAAATTTCACAATCAGAAGCTTTCAAAATGGTCAAAAACTCAGAAGTTTGTTTTTGCGCTGACGAAAGTTGACCATAATTGTCAAGTCAAAAAAAAAAAGTTGATTTGTTAAAGTTGGAAATATAGTTAGAAATAGTTGAAATGGGTTACATTTTTCTTTGCTCTTGAGCATAATAATTGAAATGGATAGAAACAATTTTTGTTGCACCAAATTAATTGTGAAATTTCAAGAATGTAAGTTTTTAAATAAATTTGAAATAAGAACATATTTATTTATTTTTGAACAACCACAGCAAGAAAGGCAAATGGAATTTTCGAAGTGACGACCACCATCCATAAAGAACTCTTCAAGTTGTTCCAATAAGTAAGCCAGCTCCTGATATTCTCCTAATTGTTGCTTCCAGATTCGCTGAAAAACTCTCAATTCAGTATCTAGTTCGTGCTTTAAGATAAATAAACGGAGAAAGTCTTTCTTTTCTGAAACTAATTCAACCTTTTTTATCGTCGACAGAATACATAAAAGCAATAATTTAAATTCAAAACTAAACTAGTAATGTACTAAGAACACTACAGAAGCAATGTTCCATGTAACCAATTGATTGTTCTATTGGATCCGGATCATAACCAAGTTTGTAGTTCGAAAAGTCTTTGTTCCAGTCATCGAGTCATCACTTGCTTGCAAAAGTCTAACTTTACTTTGCTACAAACAAAATAACTGCATGGTCTATAAGCTCTTTCGATAGCTAAAGCCGCATCGATGGCGTTTAAGGACTTTTCGCGATCTTCTTTGAGTTTACGAAGGCGTTTCTTGTTCTCCAAACTGAGAACGTCATGCTGTTGAGTCTGGGTTAATTTCTGGCGGAGTTAGAGACGCGTTCTTCCAAACGATGAACGTTTGAAATATGTTCGACGACCTAAAGAATACAACAATTATTATATGAGATCTGTTTGAAGACAAAAAAAACCTTACCTAAGATTTCTCCTCCATCCTCTTCTGAGCGGCCTTTTCCCACATTTTGTGCTCCTTGGATCTGGTTCTTTAAATTGCCGATTTCGTTCTTCAATTCATGGATTCGGGTTTCCTTATGCTTTACTTCTGCGAGAGCGTCATTGAGCTTCCTCTCCGAATTTCCCTTCTCTCCGGTGATTTTCTTAATCTTCTTCTCAGCTAACTCCATTCGCCGCTGCGAAATTTCTTCAGATGCAGAGCAGTTGCTTCTCAAACTTCCACAGATTTAAGTTTGCCGTTCGTGCTGACTGACGTTCGACACTCATCCTTCTCGAGCACCTCACGACATTTTCGAGGCATATCGCCTCGTTGTTCACTGAACATCTCGACCGAGTCCTCGAGTTTTTCGATGAATTTTTGTAAATTATCCGTCCGCTGACGCTGACTGGCTAGTGGCTTCGCCTACTTTGGCGATCTGCAGGTCGGCGAGAAGTTGGAATAGGGAAGCTTGCGAATTGCAGTAGCAGTATAGTCAATTCGATTGGAAGGGTTTGTGACCAGGGAGAGAATGAGGTTCCTGAAACTGGCGCTGACTTTTAAATCACTTGGAAAAGCGATCATTTCCTTGGTGTATTTGTACTTGTTAAAGGTGATTTTTGAAGAGGTTTAGAACTTAAAAAAAAAAAAAACACACAAAAAATTCGAAAAAATGAATGAAATATTTATTTGAATCGATAGTTTGAACCTTGCAATTTAATGTTTAAAGATAATTTCATGCAAATGTTGACCACGGCTGCGTCTCAGGTAGCCCATCCGCTGAGTCCAATTTTGGCATACTCTTTCACACATATCGGCCGGTATCTCACGAATGAGTGCATGGATGTTGGCTTCCAGTGCGTCAATCGAAGTGGGCTTGTCCCTATACACATTAGCCTTGACATACCCCCACAAAAAATAGTCTAATGGTGTCAAATCGCACGATCTAGGCGGCCAATTGGCCGGCCCGAAACGTGAAATTAACTGTTCACCAAATTCGCCTCGCAATTGCGCCATTGTTTCGCGTGCTGTGTGGCATGTGACACCGTTGAAACCACATATCATGCAAGTCAAGAACTTCCATTTTGGGCAAAAAAAATTTTCCACGTAGTGCTGTTACAAAGGCCTAACTGCTGGGAACGGCGCCGAATCGACATTTCGCGGTCTTCTGTCACACTAGCTGATACGGCCGCAATATTTTCTTCACTACGCACAGTACGTAAACGTGTTGGTGGTTTAATGTCCAACAAAGTAAATTTGGTGCGAAATTTGGTCACAATTTTCCAAATAGACTGCTCAGAAGGTCGAGAATGCCGACCATAAAATGGAAGCAGCGCGCGATGAACATTTCGAACCGAGCACGAATTTTGATAGTAAAATTCAATAATTTGCAAGCGTTGTTCATTTGTAAGACGATCCATGGTTAAATTGCAAACCAAACTGAAGCTATTTGACAGCGACACAAGGTACTAAGCACACGTCAGCTGTCAAAACCAGTGTTGCTAAAACCAAACCAGCTAAAAAATCACCCGTTATTTGTACCTCCTCGCAGTGACTGAGAATTTTCGAGTATGTCTCGCGGACATTGTCCTCGTTGAATGGTGTGACTTCGCAGATTAGTTTGACTAGAAGTAGGTTGTAGCTTCAATGTTTAAAACTCGAGGTTTGAAAGTTCTTACGCTATGCTGGGACCTCTCGAGTAATGTAATTAGGAGTTCCAACCGGCGAGGAACTGTCTGTACACATGCCGGTCACGATTCAAGGCAGCGGCGTTTCCAAAATCATCCATTTTGATATCGCCAAAGCGGTCGATCAGAATGTTTTCCGATTTGATGTCGAAATGGAAATAGTCCATGCAATAGAGAGCATGAATGGCAAGAGTCAGCTCGGCCAGATAGTATCGAGCCAACTCAGCAAATCTCCTCCAGGGAAGTACTCCATAACCAAGCAGTGGTTTTTATCAATTGTAAACGATGCGGTTTATGCTCTTACCCCAAAAGACTTACTTGAAAATAGTAATGAAGATTTGTGATCCATTCCGAACTCCGTTCATACAATGTTCGCAGATGTTTTTCTTCGTTTTTCTTGTCTTCCCAGTTTGGTGTGGCCATACTGATAGAGTTGGTAAATGTTGAGAATGATTTTGGACATTACTTGGTTGGAATTGGCGAATACTTTCTTATGGCGTTTTTAATTGACATTATCTGGAAGTTAGGCATTTTGAATGCGTTCTCTTTAACCACAAACTTGTAAATTTGAATTTGTGTAACCCTATATAGAGTATAGACGTTTTACAAACAGGAAGACAGAAGTAAAAATGAATCCTGATCAATGCTTTAATTGCTTGTAAGAAATCTCGATCCTGTAAAACTTGCAATCAAATAAGTACCTACCTATGATAAATGCAAATGTTTTCAAATTTTGATACTTTGTTCAAAATAAATAAAAATGTTTAATGGAGCAAAATGTTGTTCATATTGGCTACAATTTTAACCTTCAAACTACAAACTTCTTTGGTGAGTAAACAGATTTTTGAAAAATTGCTTTCTGTCATTACATCAGAACTCCTACGTAAATATTTCCTTCTGCCTTTTACCATATGAAACTATTTTCATTTTAAGACGAAACCTAACATAATATTTTTCTTCTCCCGATTCTCATACAAAATGAAATGAAACTATTTTTTCCATTTTACAATATCGCCCAATAAATTATTATGGACAGAAAAAAAAAGAACTCTTTCTTCAGTCTTTGAAAACATTCGAGAAATCGAATCTTAAGATACCTTCCTTCTTATGCTCCTACACAAATACATTCTAATCTATGATTGACTTAAAATAACTGAACACAAAATTACGACGGAAAAAGTTTGCAGTCAAAGTCACGTTTTGAACATTTTTTCCCACCCAGAAAAAAAGTCAGCTATTTGTTCTTGAAAATAGATTTTGGGCGGGGGCCGCATGAAATGGGCAACCTTACACACGTCATGTCAAACATTATACGAGATACAATTTTTGTTTCTTTTGTTCAAAAAAAAAACTTCATATCACGTTTATTCTAGCTAAGAATTTGTCATATATATGTAAATTTTGCGTTTTCCTATTTTTATGTAATGATGTCAAAGACGGAATATAAATGTAGAGCACAACGCACGACCGACCGACGATGATGATGATGATAAGAGGTATAGTGAAGCAGGAGGAGCACCAAGAGTCCTTGTTATGCAATTTCATATTAAACACATTTGTTGCTTTGCCCTTACACCGTCCCTTTGGTGTTTTGTTTTCGTTCATTGCTCGAGTTGTTTAAAAATGTCGAAGGAAAAAGGAAAAATAGTTGCAACGTTTTCCTTTAGTTCAATGGAAATTATATTATTCTGCTTCTATAGCTACTTCTTTATATGAGACTCTGGGGGGATGTGGTTGGAGTCCCTTTTGGCAGGGATAAAGGTAATTTACGTGTTTAGGATGTTTTTTTTTTTTGACATCAGGTATTTTCCCATTTTGTTTCCTTTTGTTCTGGGAAAATTGCAAAGTCTTATCTGATTTGGAAAATGTGTTTCACAAGATTGACATCTTTGTTTTCGAAATGGAAATTCAAATTAGCATATCTTTCGTTCTTTATAAATGGAAAAGGACAAACCCATTCGAATTTTAAAATAATGAAGATGAGTTACAATGTCGAATGGCAACCAAACTAACCAACTTGATCAGGAAAAAAAATTTATTTTAATGATTTCTTTTTTAACAAACAAAATTACATTTTTTCATAGAAAAAAAAAAAATATCAAAGAAAAAAAAATATGTAGGCACTTGTTTACAATCTACAATCATGATGATGTCATTATATCGAAAACATTCGAAATTTTTGAACAGTGACTTTTTTGTGGAATGACAATAAAGCAGAAAAGCAGAAATATGTTCCTGATCTATCTCCAAAAGAGAAGATCGACAATCGAGAGCCGTTTGAGAATTGGTTGAGACCAGTGGCGTAGCAAGCCCGAATATAGGCGTGGGAAAAGTCTCATCCGCGAGGCCCTTTTCATGGATATTAATAATAGTTACCTTGAGCTTTATTGATATAATATTAATGTTCTCGAAATTCTTTTCAATGAATATTTTGTTTTGCATTAGGGTATAATACCTACTGAGAAAAGTGAAGCGGGGTTTATGGGGGAAAGAAAAATTTATTTTTATTGGTACATTGGTACCGTGCCGGCTAAAAAAGTTAAAAAATTATGGTGGTCAAAAGGTCACGAAATTCAGTTTTTCGTGAACATTTCGCGACCTACTGCCCGTAGTTCAATAGTCGTAAATGACAAATTGTTCGTCTTAAAATTATCTATCTCTTAGATTTACCGTTTTCGGAGTAGAGGGTCTAGAAGGCGATCATATTTGCGCTTTTGTTTTTCCTTCTTCTATATGAAACTCGGGTGTTTTGCAATGGAAATTGGAGGGTTGATTTTAAAATGGAATAAAACAAGATACCAATTAGGTTCTTTCTTTATACAAGCCGCACGGAAAAAGTCCAAAGAGGCCAAATCACACGATGATGTACAAAAAAATTTGTTGAAATTGTACAAAATGTTGTGGCAGTAAAGGTGGATGCAAATATAATTGGATTGAGTTGTTCAACTATGTTCCCATCTATATTTTTTAAATAATTGCCCAATTGAATTTTCCTTTTCCTGCCTATTGTATTTAAGGGATGTGAACTTTTCGCAGATCCTGATTCTCAGTCACTTCATAAGTTGAAAGTAGGCTTTAACGCAATTGCCAGATTTGTTTTCAAGGTTCGCAGATACGATCATATTTCGTCTTTTACTCGTCAACTTTTTGGATGTAACATAAAAGCTTATTACTAGTATCGATGTTGTTCTTTTGTCTTCAGATTTATTGTTAACAAGACCCCAAGCTACCTATTTAATAAAATTAGTTTCTGCTCAATAAATCGTTTTTCGTAAATGTTGTCAGCCTGTGGAGTAATCTTCCCAGTCATATGACGTCTAGAGCCGAATACAGAAAGTTTCATGAAATTTGATTTGATCATTTCGCTAATTTGAACCGATACTCCTTACTCTTCCCTTTTGGTTTGGAAGTTGGGATTGCTTTTAAGTTTTTAAACTATTAAATTTTAATTTTTAAAATAGTTGTTTATTATGTAAATTTTGATTTAACAATTAATATAATATTATTGTATTGTATTATATTATTGTACAGCTGTTTCTTTTTCTCAATAAATAATTAATAATAATAATTTATAAACAGTGACGTAGCCAATCATACTTAAACACAAAGTCAACCAATGACGAAGATTTCGATGCGTCAGACACTGTTATCTAATGAAATCGAAACTGAAGATGTTCATATGAAAGAAGAATAAACAATAGAGCAAATATGAAAGCGTTCTCGTCCCTCTAATCCGTAAAGGGTTAATTTAAGAGAAAAATGCTTAAGGAATTTTTTCTTAGATAATTTCAAGACGAACAATTTTTCCTTGCCCATTCTTGACCTTCCGGTAATAACTGAATTTCGTGACCTTTGAACGCCATAACTTTTTTAACCGGCACGATATCAATGTTGATTTTTCACATCTTCATAATAGCACCGTAATAAAGGTGCACACAAACATTCAGCCCACTAGGAATTTTTCCCCAGATTGTGGTTCTTAGTTAATAAAATGATTGGACTATATAATTGTCACTTCAACTTCATAAAATCACATGTGATTTCAACCAATTTTGCAAAGTATAAACTTTCGTTTTCAAAAAAGCGAGGACTAGCTATCGTGATTTACAAACGAAAAGTATTAAAAAAAAAGCAGATTCAATTATGGAGTTATAACCGAGCTTTTTAATAAGCTAGAGCGTGTACATTGGGTATAATTTAAAACAAAATCTTACAAAAGAGAAAAAAAAGGGGGGGGGGTGATATTTTGCCGGGAGGGCAAAAAAATATAGTTTTTTGTAGGGATTTCTGATATAGTAGCGTATCTTTCATTGGAAGTGTTTCAATGCATTAGTTAGTATTTGATGACTATTCATTTTATTCCAATAGGGCGGCGGCGGCTTCGCGCGAGGCCCCTCCAGGTGCGAGGCCGTGGGCAATTGCCTCACTCGCCCACGCCTAGCTACGCTACCGGTTGAGACACCATCGAGAGATTTTATAGCAACCTGACTATCAGAGAACAAGCGGATATTAGAAGTTGATATCACGTTTTCTCTTAGCCAAGATAAAACCTCTTTGATCGCCAAAATTTCCGCTTGGAAGACGCTACAATCATCTGGAAGGCGTAATGAGAGACTTAGATTAAGCTTTTCTGAGTACACACCACTGCCAACACCATCATTTGTGTTGGGTCCACCTGTATAAAATGAATGCTCCTGTCCCTGTCTTCTAAGAATTTTTTGTCTTCCCATGCGTCTCTGGATGGAATGCAGGGCTGGAAGTTTCTCCCAAATTGGTATTTCTATAAAAAAATACCGACAAAGTTCAAAATGGTGGAATGTTATTGTTGGTCTATTGAGGGGAGGCGTTGAGTCTTATATAGCTGTACTCACTGCCCCTTGTTTGCCGAAAATGTCGAGGGGTGTCAGATGGAGGAAAGTGTCTTACACAGCTGAGGGCGTTGTTCTCAATGCCCCGCATATGCACAGACATGCAGTGCGTTGGACTCTACCGAGTTTATCGCAGTTTCTCCAGTGGAGTCCACCATACTGCAACCCCGTACATGAGTATTGGTCGGATGACCGGTGATATATAGAGCAAATAGGTTATGCGAGGTTGAAAACCCTAATCGCCTCCTGTGGCTTTCTTGCAAGAGAAAAGAGCTCCTGTAGCTTTCTTAACTCTTTCTTTAATGTTAGGTTTCCAACTTAATTTTTTGTCTTATATCGGACCAAGATATTTGGCTTCACCTTTTATTGGAGGAGGTAACATTTCTGGAATTTTGTAATTCTTCAACATCATTGACCTTTTCGTACAAAATTCTCCCATCTAAGAGTTGATGGTCCTGCTTTTAAACTTTAGATTAATCAACTCACAAAGTGAGTATTTGACGTTCAGGGTCGTCATAGTAGAAGTGACAGCAGATGTGTCAAGTCAACGTTGTTGAAAGCGCCCTCAATATCCAGGAATGCAACCATAGTTTTTTATTCCTTTTGCTCTAGGGAGTATTCGATAGTTCTTACCAGAGTATTCAAAGCTGTTTCTACCGATTTCCTTTTGCAGAAAGCTTGCTGAGACATAGATAGTCTCTTACAAATGCTTTTACGTAAATGATGGATATCTATCAATCGTTTTAGAGTTTTTAGAATGAACGATGATAGCCTATCATCAAATATGTCTTAGATCTTTAGGGTTGGCATGCGAGCATTTTCCCGCCCCTTTCCATCACTAAGGTGTGTATATGGACCACATCTAGACAACTTTTGAAAATCATATCAATGATGGACAAAGTTATATCGCTGGTATGTTGTAGTTCAGCTGGTATGATTTGATTTGGATCTGGTGATTTATAAGGTTCGAAACTATTCAGAGATTATGTCTGTTTTTCTTTTGTAACTAGACCTTGAGGGAAGATTAAGTTTATACCAGACCCAGGAGGGTTTGCTGTATTAAGGGATTTGGAGCTATCTAGGAAGTGCGTGTGAAGTATCAGGTTTAGCGTTTCTTCGCGAGAGTTAGTCCCTGTACCATCTGAGTTTTTAAGACAACTAGGCATTGTTGGATTTGTCGAGAGAATCTTCCTTAATCTCGATGCCTCCGATACTTCTATTGAACTACTGAAAGGATCTCCATGAGGATCTTTTGGCTAACACAGCTCATGCCACATTGGACATTTTGCACAAGCGGGGCATGGTTTCTATCTACTTGAAATGAACTTAAGCCATAGCAACCTTCATTACCAATCCCATTGAGTCATACTTAACTCTTCAGAAGCGCGTGACCGATTGAAGCAGTCGCGGAACATTTAAAGAAATTATATTCCAAAAATAATGGCATGGCATCGATATAGGTATAGATTCTCGCTGATAAAGTATAGCTCACAAATAGTTTTTTTAAATTTTTAAATTTGAAAGAGCTTATTGAATGATATGAATATTACCTAAATAAAAGTCGTGTTGGGACATTTGCTTTGTCAAAAATCTGTTTAATACTTTTTTTCGAAGTTAAAGATTACCGACCATTATTACGGCGATAGCTGAAAAGTGCGCAGAAAGTTGAAAATTTGCAAGAATTACTGATTTATGTAATGGTTTTTAAAACTAAACAAATCAAACGAAAACTGGGGTTGAAGAATAGTTTGGGGTCATAGTCAACATTTTGAGACATTTTTAGTTCAGTTTTATCATGACTTACTTACTTATTTAAGGTGGCGCTACAGTCTGTTGTGGACTTGGGCCTCCATCAACAGTCTCCGCCAGCTAGCTCGGTCCTTAGCTAGTCGTCTCCAGTTTTGCACTCCAAGTTGATTGAGGTCCTCTTCCACTTGAGTGCGCCACCTGAGTCGCGGTCTTCCTCTCCTCCTACGTTCCTCGGGAAAAGCGTCGAAGGCTTTCCGGGCCGGAGCATTGGTGTCCATTCGCTCTAAATGGCCGAGCCATCTGAGTCTCTGGACCTTGACCCTTCTGGCTAGGTCCATGTCGTTGTAAAACCCGTAAAGTTCGCTGTTGTATCTTCTTCGCCATTCCCCTTCAATGCACACGGGGCCAAAGATGACCCGTAGAACTTTCCTCTCGAAACAGCCTAAGGCACTTTCATCCGATTTTGTCAGGGTCCGTGCTTCTGCACCATACAGCAGGACTGGGATGATGAGTGTGTTGTTATCATGACTGTGTAATCAAAATCTTCAGAAGAAACCTACATAATGCATCAACATTGTCTTCAAAGTGAAATTGGTGCCTAGTAAAAATAATGTAAGGTTAATTGATACCAAAGTCGTGAGAATGACGTCATTGAAGGCCTAAAATTCGTCCGACATAAATATCAAAAGCAATTTATTGCGTAATACTTACTAGCTATTCAAAATGTATACCTAATTGAGTTTTTTAAGAAATCACGATCCAGTAGCACATTCCTGAAAAAAAATGTGCTATCATCAAGGAGCTGTATAAGAAATAGATAACTGAACTGTTCATTAAATGTAGGTAATCAATAACCATTTAGTTATTGCAACACAGCGTGCGTATCGTCAAAAGTATCGCGGCTGTTCTGCGCCTTTGTGGCACTTTTCATCGTTAAGCTTTGAATGTTGAGAATCAAGGATCATTAGGGGACCGCCTAAGTGCCCACATTCAAATCGACCGCGTTTTTCTTGCGTCAAAAATTCCCAGGACGTGTGGTATCGATAGCGGGGAATGTTGACGGGCCACCGAGATGGCCCAATTTACGGCATCTGAGTTTTTCTTGACGGTATTTATGAAAAGCAAAGTGAATGCTATCAAATCGAAGTCTTAGATGAGCTTATTCGAGTCGAAATCACTGCGATATCGCCCGAGATGCTTGCAAAAAATACCGTAGAAAATGAGTCTTGTATCATCAATGAAGGTGCTCATTTGACTGACTTTGTTATTAAGCACTGAATGGGAGTAATTATTGTAAACCTTCGTATTTGATTAAAATTAATAGTTTTTTTGAAATCTACTGATAATTTTTCAAGTTATTCAATAAGTATTTGGTTTTCCATCATTTATATTACCTCTTATTGCCGCCTGCTAGGTCTAGATAGCTAATTGAGATATTATTAAAGCTTGGGAGTTCCTTTCAATTATTTCGTTGTCATCTGCATAAGCAAATAATTGCAGATGTGTTGAAGTGACTGATTCCATTTTCCTAATTCCAACTCCAGGTTGAGAAGTAGGCTGGCTGTTGACTGGTTTCGTTATAAACCTCCATACCTTCATATTACTCAAAAAATTGGTTACTGTAAGCCTACAAAGTTTCAATGTATTTGAGATATGGAATTCTCTCTTTGTTTTTACCTTGTTTATGGTGTCCCAGGCGTCTTATCGAATTCTACACATTTTATATCACCAGCCTTATGGTGAATATCTGATCAATTTTCTAATCGCCTGCGTCTGAAATAGATAATTTCGCATGTGGCTATCCGGTATTGAAGGATAGCGGAGAAAATGTTTTAGTTGTCCTCGACAATGTTATAGATACCCCTTTAACTGCTGCACTAAGTGATTAGCGCTGAGTGCGTCGTTTTGATACCATACCTCATGAGATTCGAAAAAGATTTGGATCGGTTAGGAAGGATGTATATTTCGCACGTACAATCCTATACATTCTGTAGTATTAATCTCCCTACACTACGGCCTATTGTCTCATAGTGCCATCTAGTTTAGAAAAGAAAAGGGGAGGCGCTAGAGCCAATTTGTGTTATTGAGGTATGAGATGATGTCTTTGATCTTGAATTCTGAGAGTTCATCAATACCGTTGAAGAATTCTTTACCTAAATGTAGTGCTCTTTTCCTAGCCAAGGCCGGGCAATGGCAGAGAAACTGTGGAACCGTTTCCTTTTCATTCCGGTCCTCACAGCTATACGGCAGAAGGTGTTATGTGATATACCCAGGTGCAGGTAGCAACAATTCTGGCTATGTCACGCCTTGATTTGGAAATTAAATTGATTGATTTGGGTTTGTTATAGGCGGGCCAGATTTTCCTAGATATAACGCAACTCGTTACATTATTCCAAATATGATTAGCTTCTGATGGGTATTGGGTCAGGATATTGCCCTTTACAACTCCAAGAAGAGCATATATTCTCACTGCCAATGAGTTGTGAAGGGCTGATCTTTTCCTAGCTAGCTCATCTGCCTTCTCATTACCCGGTATCCAGATTAGAGTGACGCTCAAATCGAGTTTGAGGGCTTCTTTGCATTGCTGGACGCACTAAGTGATTACTCCAGTAACAATTTACAATTATTTCGAGTTACCTGTTTTAGTTTTCCACTTTCCTTTTTTCGATTCCCAACTATTTTCAACATCAAAATCTTGATTTTTGATTTGAGGTTTCCTGTCTTGTTATGTTGGTATTCCATAGGTATTAGAAGTGATTGTTTAGGTAATGAATGCGACTTTCATCTGAAAAAATTGTTGTTTAGTTGCAGCTACATCGTTCTGAAAGGAATCTTATCTTAAAGGGCTCACTTCGTTTTGTAGTTTGATTTTAAATAGAACAACTAAAACGTAAAAAACTGTTAAGAAGCCTAATAATTCCTATAATAAAACCTTTCACAGAATTATTAGATTTAAAAAAATAGCTATTCGAGTAAATTGGGCGCCTCATATAGTGATGCACTATGATTTTCATATCTGCAGTGTCATACCTTATGTTCCTTCAATTTCATTTTTGTATGCACGCAATACTAACTTCTTTTCTTACTGAAAACAGTGATATCGCAAATAAAATATTAAAATGTGCTTCTAATGACTCTCCCCGATCTGAACAGAGCAAACAAAATACTTTCTTCAAGTAGTATTTATTGAACCAATTTTAAACATGAACCTTTTGACAGAGAGGATGTTGCTCTCAAGATGCCATTGACTTAGCAATGTGCCTCACTGCCGATACAATTCCAACAACAACTTCCCATCGAAAATATTATTACAGCTCACCTTCGAACACCATCTTTGACAAAAATAATCCCATACCCACCCCAACAATCAAGAGACAACCATCATCAGAGATACCAAACCAAAAGTAAGAAGTCATTCCTATTTCGCATTCGGACACCGTTCTACGCGGAGTCTGTCTGTCATTTCGCTGCGCTGCTCGACAGCAAAAAAAAAAAATAATGATAATCAGCAGTGAATACCGAATACCAAACACGAAATAATGTCCGCTCTGTTTCGTACTCCCTGCTGCGCACAACCCGGTCTCGGATGTCACACCGATGATATTATTCTGGTTTGGATTCCATTTTTGTAAATCTATAGATATACGGTACAGTGGTAGCGGTTGATATTGGAATCAATGAATTTTTTTTTGTTCGTTTCTTCTTGTTGTTTATGGATGATTTTCTTGATACCAGGGTTAAGTAGGAGTATCCGCGTCATCCATTATTCTGTGCGCGGCACCCAAAATGGAAGCTCGCACAGATGGAAGAACTTTATTTCAAACGTCTCGAAATAAATTACCAGGCTTCTCGACATGGCACGTCTTTTTTTTTAAGTTTGTAAGAATTAAGATGCGGATGAGTGTGGAACATCGGCAGCGGGCACAGCAAGGGGCAGTCAATTGATTAATGTAATTTCGCGCCTCGAAATTCAACACCAGAATATTTAATTTTTTGTTGTTGCTGTTGTAGGCTAGGTTAGGTACTATGATAAGCAACAATTTCTTGAGGGGCTGAACGCTGAAGTTGAATGAACATGGAAACAAGAAAAAATGGAATTTCTCTTCTGAATTAATTGTGAAGTGCTGCGGGTTAGTTGTGAATACATTTGTTGTTAGGAGAATTTCATCAGCAGAGAATCGGAATTTTTAGTTTGTTCAAAAGAATTCGGAACATGGTTCTAGACGTATACTCAAAACTATTTTTATTTAAATGCGTTAAGATAAATTGCAGCTTAAAAATTTGTGAACAAGAAAACGAAATGAAGAAAGTCGACTATTTGTAAAAAATAATGTTAATAGATACCCGAAACGAATTTGCTTCCCCTTAGAAAATATAACATAAATTTAATGGGTGGTTTTTTGCTGGGTGTTCTGAGATAAATCAAGTGGGTGTACGGACTCTCACTTCATAAAAAGTATATAGGTTTTAAACTATGTCATCTTAAAAATCTCAGAACGCCGTATTGTAGCATGTTGCATGTGTATTAATGTCAGAAGGGTAATTCACCGATGTAATTTGGCCAAAGCTCGTATTTCATACGTTTTATTTTAATCTCTGGAACTACTGGTTCGAATGGTATAGTTCTTTTTGTGTTGGATAGTCCGGAGGAAGGCCATAGACTACTTAACATTAAGCTGTGGCCAATAGGAGCGAAGAATCTGTGGAAACTGTGAAAAAAAAGGGCAAAAAATATTCATTTTTGAAGGCTTCCTTTGTCTGCTTGAACGCGCTGATCTCAGGAACTACTAAATCAAATCGAACAATTCTTTTTGTTTTGAATAGTTCATTAATTATGGAAGGACTAAGGCTATTTATAAACATAGGAATCAGTGAAAAATGTTTAAAAAACAGCAACAAATTATTCATTAAGAAGAAATATTTCGATTTGGAGAAACCACTTTCTCAAAATAACTTCGCATTTTCGGAACAAATTTCCCATGCGTGCGTAATGCACAAGTCGAAGACGTACACCTCTGGTCGGTGGATGAGGTAGAGGCGGACAAAGTCGTGGGCATTCTTCGTCGACTTTAAGGCAGCGTTTGGCTCTATTGATAGAAGATCGCTTTTCTTAAGAATGATCAAAATAATTCTATGTCTGTACGAAAAAAATACTATTTGCAGTTAGGGATCGAATGATGCTTTCTGATTATTTTAGAACAAACTTAGGAGTAAAACAAGGATGCCTTCTCAGCCCTCTGATGTTATCAATTTATTTGTATGATCTGGTATCGAAATCAAGCTTCATCTCTACTAATCTTGGAAAGCTATCAAAGATGAATATAGTCCACCCAGATTAATTTATATCTTAGCTTCTTCTAGCCGACCTTGGAGAAAGAAACTGTTTCCACGACCGATAAAACTTGAACGTTATAATCATCACTCTTTAAGGCAAATGGTGATTTTACTCTGCTTACAAAATATACGTACCGCAATACTGTCCTCTCGTTGCCCATCTGAAGGCTCTATCAGAGGCATTCCTCTGATGGAGTTCCAATTTAATATGTGCTTTTCCAATTTTTAGGGCCGTATCTAGGAACAAGTGGCCTAAGCTATCCAATACTTTTTAGTTTTCAGCTATAGAATTTACAAGATTAGGTTTATCGCTTAGATATGGCTATCAAAGGTTACATTATCATTTCATTCATTTCACCCATACATATTTTTGAATAGAAGTCCAAGAAAGTCTTAGCTGCTGGCATGAACGGAGTGCCTGTCAATATTTTGGTTCCTGTCTTCATCTTGCTTGTTTTTCAAAGCGTGTTGATACAAGTGACGATGAAAGGTGCAAGATGACATACTGAGTCGTTTTTCCCGTCGCCATGGTATGCTATCTTGCCCTTTTTGACATCTTATTAAAAATAATAAATTTGGTCAATACTGTATTACGCACACACTTGGTAGCATCTTTATTAGAAAACTAATACATATTTGTTTAACCAAAAGCTGTTTCAATATGGATTGCTTATATTCATTTTTAATCTTCTCTGGCAACATGCAAACAGGAAGAATATTTTTTTGTTTACTTACTTTTTTTAAACCAAACATTCATATTTTTGGGATCCATAAACTAGTACCGGTTGAAAGTACAGCGTGATGTCTATATATATCGGCAATAAATCGATTGTGGCATGAGCTGTGAGACATTTTGGGGCGTCTTGTTGCAACGAGCTTCTGCAGAATAATAGTTGTTCAATTGATGAACAAAAAAGTCAATAATCATTGCTCTATAGCGGTTCGAACGCTCTGTTCGGACCAATTTATTAAACCAATTCATAAAACATACTGTTTTTGTGGATGTAACGATGGTGTCTCAACATAGGTCATTACTCATACTCATACGTCAGTTTTGTTTGTAGACGTAGGCATTCACTTAATTAAAATTGAGTATCATGAAAGGGATCTACTGAAATTTTGTTTTGAGCTCATTCACCGAATTGACGCCTTCACCTTGCTAACTGATAATTTGGCTTCAATTTATGAAATGCCAAATTAAAAAATAAACAAATAGAGTGGTGCGGCAGCTCTTGAAGAGCCAAGGCCTAAGTGGCTTACTCTCATCAATAATTCTCTGGATGCATGTGAAGAATTGAGGGGACCTACAATTCTGAACGGCAAAGTTGAGAAACATTTTTTTCATGACAGATTGATATTCTGGAAGTTTTGTCAGTTCTTCCCAAGACGCAGTGGCCGTGAAAGATGAAATAAAAACTATGGGCTATATCAAAACTATGAAACGTCAAAAGACTGACAAAATAACCTTCACATAGAAAAGGGTCGCAACTTTACTATAAACTTCAAAAAATTGACACTTCGAGCTAAATAGATACCTAAATCTCATACAAATTGAGCGATACTACAATTAAACGTAGGGCTTCACGATATTCGATAAAGATATCGGTATCGTATCGTATGGTATCGAAAGTCGATACGATAATCGACACGATAACCAGTACCTGCGATACCGATATCGATACGATAAACGTGTTTATAAAATTGTCGATATTTTATTATTTTTCAATTAGAACGTTTATGGGATTGTGAGCTTTCAATAAATGTCGATTTAATATTGCGGGTTTGGATAGTCTATAATAAAATAACATTGAATAGCTTGTGTTTCACTTTTTGCCCCGCTATATTGTAATGCACATTTTTTTTCCTTATTTCGATATTTTATCGAGTATCGTATCGGTATCGTATCGAAGTCGATAACAATACGATAAATTTGTCTTAAAATTATCGCCGATATCGATACGATACGATAATATAATTTCTTATTCGATACGATACCGATAAAACCCAAAATATCGGTATCGTATCGTATCGACAAGTCCTAATCAAACGTCTATTCAGATTGTCAATATTTAAGAAGATTCAGTAGATACCGATGCAAGTCGAATTGAAAAATGTAGTCACCCATCAAATTATATCTCGCACCTTCTACCCCTTACTGTTCAAATTAAATATACGACCATTACGCCAACATTAGGTACCCAGTACAGCAAATATAGTAGATATAAGAGCTTTTAATCATTTTTTGACCGATTTCAAATATAGGTGCAACCTAAGCGCCACAACTTTTGTCCTTTTGTCCTACACAAAATTTCAAAAGTATATACCTTAACCTACACATATTTTGATTACGTAACATTATTTTTGTGGAAGATTTTCAGGGTCACAGACAAAAAAACATGCAAAAAAAGCCTCTTATTGGGGAAACTGTGAAACTTTGAAAACCCTTATTGATTGGTCTATACAAGGGTGACGTATCCACTATGGAAGGTCTGGACCATTCCATATTCGCAACTTTAACAGGGTATAGATTCCAGAAAATGATAAAAATGATACTCAAAAACCTTTGGAAAAGCCGTCAAGCCTAACTGATCTTGGCTTTGGTGCCGACACCCCTACGCCTATAAATTCCAGCAGGTTGCTGATACGATACTATAACGTTGCCTTTCTTCAAAAAAAAAAAAAATTGATACCTGCTTGTATGTAATTAAGACAACACGAAGTCATTATTGATACATTACAGCAACTTTTGCATTCCTAAAAAGTTCATCCCCAAGATTTTAATTGAAAATGACAAATGACATAACGTTTTCGAGAAATGAAAAAAATGGAAGCTCTCAAAAATCGTCCCGATTCCGAATACTGGAAGTACCAATGACTTTCGGCCTATCTCCGTGCTACCATTTCTTTCAAAAGTATTCGAAAGAATTACGCAAAAACAAATAAATTTTTATTAACAAGCAAAGAACCTCCTATCGGAGAAGCAGTTTGGCTTTCGACAAAAAACATAGCTGTACCACTGCCGTCATAGGTATTTCGGAAGAAGTTAGACGTGCTATGGATGATGATAAAGTGTTCTACTTAATTTTTCGAAAGCCGTTGACACTGTGCATCATGAAAATCTCTGCCACAAACTATCGATGCTGTTTGGTTTCTCGCCATCAGCTGTTCGTTTCATTTCGTCGAATGTTTGTGATCGCAAACAGGCAATAGTAGCCGGAAATCGTCAATCTAGCTTTGTCTCAATCACTAGGGGAGTCCCTCAAGGCTCGATACTAGGATCTGTCCTTTTCTCCTTATATATTAACGAACTTCCGTCTTTAATTACAAGTTCTTCCGTTCAGATGCCTGCTGATGATGTCCAACTTCAAAGAAATTGTCCACTAGGGCTTATCGAGGATTGTACATACAATTTAAACACAGATCTTGAAAACATTTTAAATTGGTCCACACGAAACGGCCTCTGGCTCAACCCAAAAAAGTCAAAGTGTTTGATTATTTCCAGGAAACCTTTCGATTTAGAATACTTTCCCAAATTGTACCTTGACGGATCACCCCTTGATTATGTTTCATCCGCTAATAACCTGGTTATTCTATTTAACAACAGATTAACTTGGGATACTCACATCAATGCCACAGTTGGAAAAGTGTATGGTGTTCTACGATTGCTTTGGTTTTCACAACATTTTACACCTGTTAGAACCCGTTTGCTCTTGGCCAAGTGCATGGTAGTACCAATTTTAACATACGGATTTGAAATTTTTTGGAACTGTGATTCGGTGAGTAAGCGAAAGCTTAATGTTGCCTTTAACAACATTGCAAGATACATTTTTGGGCTTCAAAGGTTCGACCACATATCAAGTTTTTCGAAACAAATTTACGGTTTATCATTTGATCCACTGATGAAATACAAATGTCTAGTTCTCTGTTCAATATCATTCAGACGCAACATCCTAGCAGCCAATTTAACAGAATCCACGTTGGTTCTTTAAACAGATCTCTACAAATAATACAACCACGTTTCTCTTATTTAGTATCTAAAGTACAATTTTTCGTCAGCGCACTTCACCAGTGGAACTCTCTTCCGAGACAAATGAGAGGGGTTACAAGCGGGAGTCAGTTTGGCAGTGAGTTGAAAACTTATCTTCAGGATGTTAATTAAGCTAAAAAAGGATATGTAATGTAAACTAAACTCAACTTATTTTATTTTATTTTCTTTCTTTTCTCCCTTTTTCTTCTTCTTTATTCTCTATTTTCTTATAACCCACATTTATTTGTTTTTCAGTTTAACAGTAGTAGTCTCTTTCATATGAAAATTTAAGCCTCATACTAATTTATAAGAATTATATTCTTGCTGTATAGGTTATCTATATATATACTAGCAAAACCCCTGCCCGCTTCGCAGGGCTTCGGCCCACAACAACGGTTCGGAAATTAGAGATTGGCAGGATGAAGAATACAGTAATCGATGGATAGGCAGAAATGAACAATATTCTTAGAAAAATCGTGCCTGTATTTGCTAATCTGATGAATAATCTATTCGTTTTTCAATTCTTTTAGATAATTTTTTTTAGTTAATTTACCCATTAAACATATCTTCCCCAAATTTAGCTCCCTGAGAAGAGGTAAGGTAATTAGTATTTTGAAAGCAAGCCAGGATTGCACAATGTTATAAATTTTCTTAAAACTAACAATTATTGGGATATTATAAAGTGTTGCAATAAAAATATTGAAAAAAAAACCTAAATTCGATGTTCTAAGCTGTTTTAGGTTTTCCCAAGTATTATAAAATTGTATCAATGAGATTTTATTTCATAAGGTAAAAATAAGAAAGCTTTATGTTCTTTACGCATTATTTAAAAAAAAAAATATATATCTTAAAGTCAACACTTTTCTCCGGGAAAGAAAAATTGAACACCACTTAAATACAAAGTTAGCCTTTTTTTAATCGTCAAAAAGTGATGAAAAAGTAACTTTGTCTTAGAAGGA
>CAKKXW010000003.1:12086561-12113069 GCA_920937365.1 Sphaerophoria rueppellii | reverse complement strand
CTCCCCCCCCCCTTGGATCCGCGCTTGTATATACCCAGGTGCAGGTAGCAACAATTCTGGCTATGTCACGCCTTGATTTTTAAATTAAATTGATTGATTTGGGTTTGTTATAGGCGGGCCAGATTTTCCTAGATATAACGCAACTCGTTAAATTATTCCAAATATGATTTGCTTCTGATGTGTATTGGGTCAAAATATTGCCCTTTACAACTCCAAGAGTAGCATATATTCTCACTCCCAATGAGTTGTGAAGGGATGATCTTTTCCTAGCTAGCTCATCTGCCTTCTCATTACCCTCATAGCCCCTATGGCCCGGTATCCAGATTAGAGTGACGCTCAAATCGAGTTTGAGGGCCTCTTTGCATTGCTGGACGCACTAAGTGATTACTCCAGTAACAATTTACAATTATTTCGAGTTTCCTGTTTTAGTTTTCCACTTTCCTTTTTTCGATTCCCAACTATTTTCAACATCAAAAACTTGATTTTTGATTTGAGGTTTCCTGTCTTGTTATGTTGGTATTCCATAGGTATTAGAAGTGATTGTAAAGGTAACGAATGCGACTTCCATCTGAAAAAATTGTTGTTTAGTTGCAGCTACATCGTTCTGAAAGGAATCTTATCTTAAAGGGCTCACTTCGTTTTGTAGTTTGATTTTAAATAGAACAACTAAAACGTAAAAAACTGTTAAGAAGCCTAATAATTCCTATAATAAAACCTTTCACAGAATTATTAGATTTAAAAGAAAATAGCTATTCGAGTAAATTGGGCGCCTCATATCGTGATGCACTATGATTTTCATATCTTCAGTTTCAAACCTTATGTTCTTTCAAATTAATTTTTATAAGCACGCAATTAGTACTTCTTTTCTTACTGATAACAGTGATATCGCAATTAAAAAATTAAAATGTGCTTCTAATGACTCTCCCCGATCTGAACGAGCAAACAAAATACTTTCATCAAGTAGTATTTATTGAACCAATTTTAAACATGAACCTTTTGACAGAGAGGATGTTGCTCTCAAGATGCCATTGACACAGCAATGTGCCTCACAGCCGATACAATTCCAACAACAACTTCCCATCGCAAATATTATTACAGCTCACCTTCGAACACCATCTTTGACAAAAATAATTCCATACCCACCCCAACAATCAAGAGACAACCATCATCAGAGATACCAAACCAAAAGTAAGAAGTCATTCCTATTTCGCATTCGGACACCGTTCTACGCGGAGTCTGTGTGTCATTTCGCTCGACAGCAAAAAAAAAAAATAATGATAACCAGCAGTGAATACCGAATACCAAACACGAAATAATGTCCGCTCTGTTTCGTACTCCCTGCTGCGCACAACCCGCTCTCGGATGTCACACCGATGATATTATTCTGGTTTGGATTCCATTTTTGTAAATCTATAGATATACGGTACAGTGGTAGCGGTTGATATTGGAATCAATGAATTTTTTTTTTCGTTTCTTCTTGTTGTTTATGGATGATTTTCTTGATACCAGGGTTAAGTAGGAGTATCCGCGTCATCCATTATTCTGTGCGCGGCACCCAAAATGGAAGCTCGCACAGATGGAAGAACTTAATTTCAAACGTCTCGAAATAAATTACCAGGCTTCTCGACATGGCACGTCTTTTTTTTTAAGTTTGTAAGAATTAAGATGCGGATGAGTGTGGAACATCGGCGGCGGGCACAGCAAGGGGCAGTCAATTGATTAATGTAATTTCGCGCCTCGAAATTCAACAGCAGAATATTTAATTTTTTGTTGTTGCTGTTGTAGGCTAGGTTAGGTACTATGATAAGCAACAATTTCTATTGAGGGGCTGAACGCTGAAGTTGAATGAACAAGGAAACAAGAAAAAATGGAATTTCTCTTCTGAATTAATTGTGAAGTGCTGCGGGTTAGTTGTGACTACATTTGTTGTTAGGAGAATTTCATCAGCAGAGAATCGGAATTTTTAGTTTGTTCAAAAGAATTCGGAACATGGTTCTAGACGTATACTCAAAACTATTTTTATTTAAATGCGTTAATATAAATTGTAGCTAAAAATTTGTGAACAAGAAAACGAAATGAAGAAAGTCGACTATTTGTAAAAAATAATGTTAATGGTTCCCCTTAGAAAATATAAATGTATGGTTTTTGGCTGGGTGTTCTGAGAGAAATCAAGTAGGTGTACGGACTCTTACTTCATAAACAGTAGGTATTATTGAGAATCGGTTTTAAGCTATGTCATCTTAAAAATATTAGAACGCGGTATTGTAGCATGTTGCATGTGTATTAATGTCAGAAGGGTAATTCATCGATGTAATTTGACCAAAGCTCGTATTTCGTACGCTCTATTTTATTTTATTTATTTTTTAACGCTACGTTTGAAATTATAGTTGAAAACATGGTATTTACCCACGTAGAAGTTCAAGCAAGTTTTAAGAAAAATTTGAAAATGTGACATTTCAAAGAAAGAGGTGCAACTGACATAAATAAAATTAGAGAGTTTTTCGTTTATGAACAAGGATATACATGAAAATAATTACAGAGATCCTTTTGTAGATGTTGCAGAGTAAAACCGAAGCGGGATTTATAAAGATGTACTTTATTTGAAGACAATATAAAAGTTAGTGATTAAATTGCGTTAACTATAACTAGTAAAGCAAAGGGGCAAAAAAGGGGCACAAATATAAATTAACAGTTCATTACAGTGCAAGAGAGGTAATACATAAATAACATAAAATGAATGTATAGTGACTCAATTATAATTTCAACAGTAGAGCACATGACGGAGTGGATATCTAAAAACGTATTACCGAGCGAGTTAGAAACTTAGGCTTTAGAAAAAGACTGCCAAAACTTACCTATCTATACCTACTTATCTTCTTCTTATCTTTTCTTATCTATATATATAAATATAAATCTATATATATAAAAGAACAGCCTAATTTTTGTGTTCGTTCGCTAACCGGGCACACTGGTTGACCGATTTTTCTAATTTTTTCTCTAAATGCAAGAGGTTTTAGGGTAGAAGGTTTAGCAAAAACAAAATGTATACTTTTCAAATCACAAATGGTTCAATTGTTAAAAAATGTTAAAAATTTTGTATTTCGCACTACAAAAAAAAAACAATGATCGATATACGAACACTCAATTTAGTTTGAAAATTTTGTCAAATATTTTTTTTTTCCATAAAAAAATCAAAAAAAAATGTCAGTGAAGAAAATTTATTTTTTTTTTGATGGAATGTGTCATAAATAAAATTTAATCAACACTAACGAACTGGAGGTATTCCACGTATAATTATTGTCTGAATGAAAAACATGGTGTGCTCAAATTTAAGCCACAAACAGAAATTATTTAGCTTTGAGTCAATAGACATTTCAAATGCCAATCTGATGGGGAATTGAATGCTTTCAAATTGAAATGTGTCATTTGCTTACGAAAAAACCGTCTTGCGAATAAAGCATTGCCACAATTGAATTTGTTGCTCGATAACAATACTACGTTAAGGACAATAATAAAATTGCATTGGATTCAGAATATTTGCGCAAACTATTGAGCCGAAGTTAAACGATCAACAAAAGTGCGTATGACACCATTAGAAATGCAAGGTGTGATCAGTCTGAGTGGTGGTATATATTTTTGTGATGCACCCGGTGGAATGGGGAAATCATGTTTGCTATCATTAATTTTAGCATCAATATGATCTGAAATTAAAATAAAGAGTTGGCTCTTTCTTCTTCTGGAGTTGTGAGCACATTATTAGACATAAAATTGACATTACAATATTTCAAAAAAGTTGGTAATGGCCGAATATTTGTGTGGGATGAGAGCACAATGGCGCACAAAAATTTACTTGAAGCCTTAAACCGCAACTTGAAGAATTTGGAGCTCTGAATCTTTTTGTTGCTGAGGACAAACATTGTCGATTATACCACGGTCAACTGCTGCAGACGAATGGTGTCGTTTAAAAACTTCTATTTCAGGAAACTTACATTAAAGAGAGAGTGGCGCGACAGATCTTGAAGAGCCAAGGCCTAAGTGGCTTACTCTCATTAATAATTCTCTGGGTGCGTGTGAAGAATTTAGGGCACCTACAATATAACGCCGATTCCGAACGGCAAAGTTGAGAAGCACTTTTTCATACTCTTGATACTCTTGGAAGTTTGGTCAGTTCTTCGCAAAAGGCAATGTCCGAGAAAGATGAAATAAAAACTTTGGGCCCGAGTAGGTCTCGAACTCACGACGTTCTGCTTAGCAGCCAACGCACCTAACCACTAAACCACGGACACTATTGGACATTGGAAATTGAATAATTCCACTTGATTCTGAAGGCCGAATTTCACTTCCAAACAATTTTTATTGTAATGCAAATCCACGGAATGAGTTGATTCAAGATGTCTTTCCAAGCATTGAAGCATTGACTTGAAGTGCAATAATGGCCGGTACAGATTAAAGTCTTTCTAAAATCGATACAACAATTTATTTTGAACTAGACAAATAAATGCATAATTTTTTGCCCACAAGTCGTTTGAGTGGTTCGAAACAATTACAAATGAAAACGATGTAGTAAATTTTACAACGAGACGGATTTTTTGAATTATTTGCATTTATGTATTTATGTACCAGGACTGCCTCCACATTTTTTAACTCTGATGGTATGAGCATTGCTATGTTTCGGGACATCAATCAACTTAAACTTTACAGTACTACAAGACTAGCCGTGAAGTCAATGGCATACGTCTTTAGTTTCCTGTTCGACTTGAATTCCCTGAAAAATAAATAAGACGCAAGGTCAATGTTTGAAAATATGTGGTTTTGATTTAGAAATTTTCTCATGGTTAACTATACAGGGTATCCTGTAATTTGTCTGCCATATACTTTTGGATGTGATTCTTGGTCATATTCTTAGAAAATAATCTTTCTAAGACAAAGGTACTTTTTCATCTTTTTTTGACGATTAAAAAAAAGGCTAACTTTGTATTTAAGTGGTGTTCAATTTTTCTTGCCCGAGACCTTAAAATATTTTTTTTTTTTTCAAATAATGCGTAAGGAACATAAAGTTTTCTTATTTTTACCTTATGAAAAAAAAGCAAATAAAATCTCATTGATAAACAAAAACCCATACATTTTATAATACTTGGGAAAATCTAAAACAGCTTAGAACATTTTTTGTCAATATTTTTATTGCAGCACTTTATAATATCCCAATAGTTGTTAGCTTTAAGAAAATTTATAACATTGTTCAATCCTGAAGAGGGTTAAAAGCATACTTATGCCTATACCTGGCTTGCTGTCAAAATCCTAATTACCTTACCTCTTCTCAGGGAGCTAAATTTGGGGAAGATTTTAATGGGTAAATTAACTAAAGAAACTATGTAAAAGAATTGAAAAACGAATAGATTATTCATCAGATTAGCAAATACAGGCATGATTTTTCTAAAAATATTGTTCATTTGATTACCGTATTCTTCATGCTCCCAATCTCTAATATCCGAACCGTTGAAGACCTGCCCCGAAGCGGGCAGGGGTTTTGCTAGTATACATATAAAGCTGAAGAGTTTGTTCGTTTGAACGCGGTAATCTCTGGAATTACTTGTTCCAATGGTATAATTCTTTTTGTGTTGGATAGTCCAGAGGAAGGCCATAGACTACTTAACAATAAGCTGTGACCAATAGGTGCGAAGAATCTGTGGAAATGTGGAAAAAACGGCAAAAAATATTAATTTTTGAAGGCTTCTGTTGTCTGCTTGAACGTGCTGATCTCAGAAACTACTAAATCAAATCCAACAATTATTTTTGTTATGAATAGTTCGTTAATTATGGAAAGACTAAGGCTCTGGTCGGTGGATGAGGTAGAGGCGGACGAAGTCGCGGGCAACTACTAGTCTGTAGATAAAGGTTAAAACTCTATGCATTCTTGATGCCTACCTACTTTTATGTAATAAAGACAACACGAAGTCATAATTGATACTTTACAGCAACTTTTGCATTCATGAACAAATTTATCATCACGATTTTCATTGAAAATGACAAATGACATAACGTTTTGAAGAAATGAAAAAATGCTCATCGCATGTCTGTCTGTTGCAAATTAAATAAAAAAAGGATGAATCATACGTCAACACTGAATTCACCAATTCAGTAACCACAATTTCGTTGGTGAAATTCCCTTCCAATTGAACTCAATCTGAAATTCTTAAAATCGTTACACCAATTACGTAACACCCCTCAGTTTCGTTTTCAAAATAAAATTCCAGCTACACGCCTTTAGTCTGACTCATTTAGAGGCCCTTAAGGTAATTGCTTCACTATCTCTTGATTCAAGTTTGAAAATTTGATTAAAATCCTCAAGAAGAAAACAAACACTCCCATACCTAATAGACGCATTTTTCTACATAAACTGCAAATAATCTCCTTTTTCGGTTGGATTCGTTCGTGCTGAGGTTTTTTTTTTGTATCCTATCAATCGATGGACGAATGCAACGTTATCTCGCACACACACAATCTTTGAAAAGGCGAGATCTTGAAAATCCCATCAGAAGCTATCCAAAGTTTTTGGTTCATAAAATTCCCAAATCCCTCTCATTGTGCTTGAGGGATCTGCTATGATATTTTTTGTCTCGGACGGGCTGATTGCTATATTTTTCTTCTTCTTCTTTTTGTTTCATTCTTTTCGTCTAGATGTGAAATAGGATCCCACATCATCTTTGAACCTGCCTCCTCGTGGCATAACCTAATCCAGTTCATGGCTGATTCGAGGTATAGAAAATATATCTCTAAATATTCTAAGCACACAAAATTCACATAGCTACATGCTATACCTATAGAAGATAGTTCATGAATGCTGTCTGTTCTCTATATGCAATGTCGATGTCGATGTTGATGGGTTTGGGTTCGTCGAGATTGGAACTCATTTATCTGAGTTTGGCCATCATCATCTGGTGTTCGCTCTAAGTCAAAGATCGAACTTTTAATCCCTCTTGCAACATTTCTCCAAATGAGATTTTGTTTTTTTTTTTTCTGATTTTTTCGGTTCGGAATAATATTATTTATTTGAATGAGAAAAAAGTATCTTCAACCATTTATCGCTTAAGTGTAAATTGGATTTGCTTTGAGAGTGATATTTTCTTATTTTCCTCTTTTTTTTCGTTTTCATTTTTGGAAACACTTGCAACGACTAATTTAATGGAGAATGCTTCAAGTGTAAAATCACATTGAACTTGTCTCTGAGTGTCAAAACAATGACGATGACGAACGTTATTCTTTTTCTTGCTGATTAAAATGTCTGTCAGTCGTCAAATCTATTAGGTTACACACATAGTTCATGATTGAATTCAGTTTTGATTATTAGGAATCATTTTTTTTTTCTAAGTGGTATCTCTACAGTCTATACTAACAGCTTGAACAATTTTTGAATGTTTTGATATAATAAGTTTTATGGATTCGTATTAACAAATAATAATGTTCAATGGAGTCATTAAAACGATTGAGTTCTGGTTCTGTAATAGAACAGCAAATGATATGAGAAATGGAAGAGTATTGTTGGTCTCGAGAGCATTTCCGCTTGAATTATGTTTTGCTTTCCATTTTTCAATGACTCTGCTCTTGAAATTGTATTTATCGATGTAGCCATTATATTTCCTTATTTTGAATAATTATAAGATACTATTTGTTTTGGGTATCGATCTCGATTTCAATTTAACTATTTTTATGAGACCCTTTTGTTTATCAATCAACTTTTTGATTATAAAAGGTGATTTTTTAAGAGGTTTCGAACTTAAAAAAAAAAAACACACAAAATTCGAAAAAATAAATGAAATATTTATTTGAATCGATAGTTTGAACCTTGCAATTTAATGTTTAAAGATAATTTCATGCAAATGTTGCCCGCGGCTGCGTCTCAGGAAGCCCATCCGCTAAGTCCAATTTTGGCATACTCTTTCACTCATATCGGCCGGTATCTCACGAATGAGTGCATGGATGTTGGCTTCCAGTGCGTCAATCGAAGCGGGCTTGTCCCTATAGACATTAGCCTTGACATACTCCCACAAAAAATAGTGTAATGGTGTCAAATCGCACGATCTAGGCGGCCAATTGACCGGCCCGAAACGTGAAATTAACTGTTCACCAAACTCGCCTCGCAATTGCGTCATTGTTTCGCGTGCTGTGTGGCATGTGGCACCGTCTTGTTGAAACCACATATCATGCAAGTCAAGAACTTCCATTTCGGGCAAAAAAAAACTTTGTTATCATCGCTCGGTAGCGTTCACCATTGACAGTAACGCTGCGATTCGCATCATCTTTGAAGAAATATGGGCCAATAATGCCGCCGGCCCATAAACCGCACCAAACAGTGGCTTTTTCGAGATGCATTGGTAGCTGTTGCAATGCTTCTGGCTGATCTTCACTCCAAATGTGGCAATTTTGCTTATTTACGTACCCATTCAACCAAAAATGAGCCTCATCGCTGAACACAATTTTTCGATAAAACAGCGGATCCTCGGCCAGCTTTCCAAGAGCCCATTCACCAAAAATTCGGCGTTGTGGTAGGTCGGCTGGCTTTAGTTCTTGCACCAGCTGTATCTTAAAAGGCCTTACGCCCAAATCCTTCCGCAAAATGTTCCACGTAGTGCTGTAACAATGGCCTAACTGCTGGGAACGGCGCCGAATCGACATTTCGCGGTCTTCTGTCACACTAGGTGATACGGCCGCAATATTTTCTTCACTACGCACAGTACGTAAACGTGTTGGTGGTTTAATGTCCAACAAAGTAAATTTGGTGCCAAATTTGGTCACAATCTTCCGAATAGACTGCTCAGAAGGTCGAGAATGCCGACCATAAAATGGAAGCAGCGCGCGATGAACATTTCGAACCGAGCACGAATTTTGATAGAAAAATTCAATAATTTGCAAGAAGTCATAGATTTAAGTCTTTAACAAACGTCACCAGAAAACGTTGGCAGAAGAAGAGCAACTATTAAGATTGAGGAGCATGAGTTCGACGTAGTGCGGTTCTTTGCGATAAGATCTACGGTAGGAGATAACTCGGTAGGCCAAATATGCCCTGAAAAGATGCATCTGTTACACCAGGTATTGGTGATGGAAGAATACCATGTCGTTGTTGTGTCGTCTATGTGACAATGTTTCCATCTGGAGAGTTTATAAACAGTTTTCTTAATAGGGGATATTTAAAGGATCAATACATTTTAGGGCAAATCGAGTAAACCTGGGAAACGTTATCTATGTGATTAGAAACACATCAAGTAAAGCTCGGCTTATATTTTGGTCGCGAAACTCCTTTGACCATCGCTGTCAAAATCCAAGCTGTTGTTAATGTGCACAGAAAAATCTAACTTAGGATATAAAAAGAACTCCAAGATCTCTTACGGAAATTTTAGATTCAAACTTTTTTTTTCACACAGCAATGCAAAATTACTAATGTCATCTGCAGAAAAATGTGATCATTGTTTGAAGAGATGTTTTTGTAAATCTTCATATCATCTGCGAAGATGAGAATTTGGCTATTACGTACACAAAACGGAGCATCGTTTATAGCTAAGCTAGCAGTTGCCCGCGACTTCGTCCGCCACTACCTCGATCGAAATTGTTCTTAACTCGAAGGCTTCATAAATCTATAATTTTCCCCGTTTTAGCTACACTTTTCACTGATGCTTGGCTCTTATTATTCGTAACTTATTAACGTAACGTTGTATAGCTAAGACCCTTATCCTCGATAAATGGAAAATTCAACACAAAAAGAATTGTTCGATTCGACTTAGTAGTTCCTGAGATCAGCACGTTCAAGCAAACAACAAAAGCCTTCAAAAATGAACATTTTTTGCCGTTCCTTCCACATTTTCCACAGATTCTTTGCTCCTGTTGGTCACAGCTTAATATTAAGTAGCCTATGGGCTTCCTCTGGACTATCCAACGCCAAAAGAATTATACCATTCGAACCAGTAGTTCCAGATTACCGCGTTCAAACAAACAAACTCTTCAGCTTTATAAAGGGTTTTTCAATAGGGACGCTACAAAAATTTTCTTAAATAAAACAAAAACGGTTTTGGATATCAATGAAATTCTTTATTTCTGTGTATATTTGATGCCATTTTGTATGAAACTTGACTTCTTTTGCATGGCCACCACGGGCACGCATGCAGAAGTCCAGATGCTGAACCCAATTTTCGACGGTTTTCAAGCATAAATCGACCGATATTGCTGCAATTTCACGTTCAATATTCGTACGAAGTTCATCAATAGTCGCTGGCTTGTTGGCATAAACCATAGATTTGACGTAGCTCCACGGGAAATAGTCTAACGGCGTTAAATCGCATGAACGAGGCGGCCAACGCACAGGTCCATTTCTGGAGATAATGCGCTCATCGAACTTCGTTCTCAATAATTCGATTGTTTGGCCCACTGTGTGACATGTGGCACCGTCCTGTTGAAACCACATATCGTCCAAGTAAATATCATCCAATTCATTCCAAAAATAATCGGTTAGCATTGAGCGGTAGCGATTCCCATTCACAGTAACGTGCCAATCTTGATCATCACGGAAGAAGTACGGCCCAATGACACCACCGGAATGTAAACCGCACCAAACAGTGTTTTTTTCGCTATGTAATGTCGCCTCGTGAAGCACATGTGGATTGCTGCCGGACCAATAATGAATTTTTCGCTTACTGACGAAGCCATCCAGCCAGAAATGAGCCTCATCGCTGAAGATGATTTTTCGATGAAAATCCGGATCAATTCCGATTCAATTCAATTCACGAACATACGACGCTTCTGGTGATTAAGCGATGTAGGCCAAGATCTTTTCACGAAATTCGCCACAACGACGTCACAGAGATGCCCACCGCATGAGAACGACGTGTGAGAGACTGATTTGGGTCTTCCGCAATTGATGCGCTAGCGGCAGCGATATTCTCGACACTACAGGCACTTCTTTGTCTCACTGGCACGGGAACATTTTGTACTGAGATGTGGATTCAAATTTTTCCACTAGACGCTCAATTGTTGATCTGGCAGGACGATTAAGACGACCATAAATTGTACGTAGCGAGCTTAAAGTGTTGACTACCGACTCCGAATTTCGGTAGTAAATTTTAATAATTTCGACTCGTTGTTGGATCGTATAACTTTCCATGATAAAATGGAAAACCCTACTGAAGAGAAATGTCAAGAGAGCTGGAAAAATACGGCGTCGTTTGCTGTCTCTATCGATCTACTTTTGTAGCGTCCCTATTGAAAAACCCTTTATATTAGTATAGATTAAAAAGTAGAGGTCCTGGGTGGCGACCCTGAAGAATTCCCGGATTAATGAAAATTACTTAGAGGTGAAATGCCTGAATTTCACTTGATAGGACGTATTCTCGAGATATGAAAATATTTGAGTGATGAAAAATAGAAGGAAAATTTAACCTATTGCTTCCAAACTATGGCACATTTATGATTATTTTTGTTGACTTTTTCTTGTCGTCATTCACTGTGAGTCCACCGAATCTTAAAATATTTTTATCACTTTATGAACAAGCCCCATGATTTCTTATTAATGAGGTTTTCTGTGCTGACAAATGCCCTGGGCACGCATTTAATATGAAGCAGGCCTTCTTCTCCTGACTGGCCAATTATTGTGCACGAGGTTATGTCCTATATCCAGAAATATAGGTTTTTATTTGCTTCCATACGGATTCGCATATAATTTTTCTATTTTAAGGTATTCTTTCAAGACCTTTATTTTTTGTATTTTATTCTTACGAATTACAAAATGGCCGGCCGTCAAACTTAAGCCTTAGTTAACATACTCAGCATATTAATGGGAACATGCGCAGAATAACTTTAATTGGTAGATTTTAGAAACGCAACGTATGGCCATTTTGAATTATTGAATTTGGACCTGTCGTTGGTCTGATGTCTTATAAAACCCCACTTACAATTTTTGAACAAAACAGTTTTACTATATTTAATGAACTTGACAAAGAAAACATTTGTTGTTAAGGCAATTTCTGAAAAAATCTTCTTCAAACCGTTTTTAAATTTTGAAATATTATTTTTTATTTGTCTATATTCTGGCCTATGAACGTATAATAGTTATATATAGGCTTGTCTATACCTACGATACTTATAGCAACAAAATTGCAACTAATTAAAACTCCAATTTATTTCCACAGCTAACAGATAATTCTAAGCGCCAATAAAACTATAAAACTACACTACTTGTTTTCTTGAGCTCACTTGTGTTAACGAATGTTTAAAATAAATAAAAGCTGTCAACCGTTTAGTTGATCAAAACAAATTCCTAATTAAAATGCAGGACGTGAACAAAAGAGCAATTAAGTATATAGTTAACTATATACAATTTGCAATTGGTTGAATTTGAATGTTTTATTTATGAGGAGGTGTAAGTTTTAATTGTTGAAATAAATTCACTGACAAATGGATACAAATTATTTTATTAATTTATTTTATTTTAATGCAAATTTACTAACATTTAATTGTGTTTGTTTAAAGTGCAGAGCGGAGATCAAATACTTGGTGTAGGTGAATCATGAAGTTTCATATTTTATTGTTTAAAATACAGTAAAGTGAGTCACTAAAAAACCATGCTTTCTGCAAAACACATTTAACGTCAAATTCCTTATTAAAAACTTTTCAAACTCTCAATCGGTGTTGAATGAAATAGAATGTTGCTGGGTGCTGGCCATTCAGACATAACATTTTAAAGAAATTCATGTCACTTTTTAAACCTTGCGATAAGGTAAAGAGTCAAAAATGACATCAAATGAAGTAACTTATCCTTGCGCATAAAGCGGAAAACACAAAGCTGATTTTTCTGTTAGCGCTGACTTCGTTACACTACTATAATTCGGATTGATTTTATGTTCTTCGAATTTTTTTTTTCTCAAATGTTTGTTTTGTTTTTGAAAACAAAACCGATAGCTGAAGCGAAAAGTAAGTAAAATTCAATTAAAATGTCCATACAAACAAACAAGAAAACATGTTGCTGAGAAAATACATATTTCAACTTGTGCCACGTTACGTTTATGTTACGGGGTTCTCACAATATGTCAAATTGAAGGTTGAGTAACGAAGCTGCCTTGTGTTCAGTTATTAGTAATTCCTGTGCTTCAACTTTATATGTTACTCAACGCTAACAGCAAAGCGTTACACAATTAAACACCAACTAGGAAATTTAGACAAAGGAAAGGATAACGGTCCGAAATCAAGGCAAGTCAACATAAAGCGATTTTCAATAAGGACTTGAAGATTTCTTTTAATAAAATGCAAATCATTTAGGTTATCAAAATGGCCTCAGCGGACACGTTTGCAACAGTCGATTCGCTTTACCCAATTCTCGAAGACTTGGCCACACATTTCGGCCAAAACAGCCGCTATTTCTCGTTCAATGCTGGCTCTGATCTCTTCCAGCATCGCCGACTTTTTGGCATACTGACTAGACGTAGACCCATGAAAAAAGTCTTTAGGCGTTAAATCGCAAAAAACAAAGGCGGCCAATTGACTGGCCCATTTTTTGAGACAACATGCTCATCAAACTTACCTTCTCTGACACTCCAGTAAAGTTCTGCACCATCCTATTGAAACCACATGTCGTCCAATCTTCCAATTCGAGCCATAATGTGGTCTGAGCCTGCTCAATGAGAACGGCATGGAATTGTTTGCTTCGGACACTTCGGCCAACCCGTTGTTTCACTAACACGGCAACATCACAAAACGATTATGTAAACTTATTATAGCCTATGTACTAGGTCAAGAATCATAACCGAAAATTGGAGTTCATGTTCTTAAAGCTGCACCTCGGAATTTCGATAGAATATTGCTCATTCGTGCACTTCACCATGAAAGACGAAAATGTTGAGTTTGCAAAATTACAGCGAAAGGGTGCGTTCAAAAATTAAATTCGGAGTCTCTATTGGTTTCAGCCCAGTCTTTAGATCTCTAGTATGCTCATTTTTGACCCTTTAAAAGTTTCATTGAAACATAATTTCCTTTATTCACAGTTTTTTCTGTTTTGCCATTTCTATCCAAAGTCTTTGAAAGGATCCTTCAGAAGCAAATAAATAATTTTCTATCTACTAACTCCCCGCTCAGCCCTTATCAATCTGGCTTTCGGAAAAAACACAGTTGTGTTACCGCAATTCTAATGTTACCGATGACATAAGAAAAGCATTGGATAAAGACGAAGTCACGTTTCTAGTTTTGTTGGATTTTTCGAAGGCCTTCGATTCTGTTAATCATGTTAATCTATGTAAAAAGCTTATGCTAAATTTCAATTTTTCGTCAAATGCAACAAAATTAATTTTCTCTTATTTAACCGGTAGAAAACAAGCAGTGCAAGTTGGAGACGCACTCTCAAATTTTTTAACGAATGTTACTGGTGTACCACAAGTTTCTATACTGGGTCCTCTTTTGTTTTCTGCTTATGTAAATGAACTTCCATCTCCTTTAGTAAATTGTAGCTCACATTTATATGCTGATGACGTTCAGCTGTATTTCAGCTGTCCACTTAGTTTAATTGAACACGGAGCGTTCTACGTCAATGAATACCTTAAGAGAGTTACAAATTGGTCTTTGTCAAACGGACTAATTTTGAACCCAAAAAAAAAATCCAAATGTGTTGTCATTTCTAGAAAATCTCTTGACCTTTCTTATTTTCCACCGATTGTTTTGAGCAATGCTCCAATGGAATATGTGGTTACTGCGAAGAATCTTGGTGTGACTTTTAATCGTTTCTTGACTTGGGATGATCATATCAATGGACTAGTTGGCAAGGTCTATGAAGTACTCCGTACATTATGGGTTACACAATCTTTCACTCCACCAAAAACGCGTTTGCTTCTCGCTAAAACCCTGGAAATACCTATCCTAGTCTATGGTTGCGAAATCTATTGTAACTGCAGCTTCATGAGCAGGCGAAAACTTAATGTAGCTTTCAACTCAATCGTTCTTTAAGTCTTTGGATTGCGACGGTATGATAGAATATCTAGTTTTGCTCCGCAATTATTGGGCATACCTTTTGAAAAATATATAGAATTTCGTAGTTTGATTTTACTTTCTGACATACTTCTCACACGCCAACCACAATATTGTTTTGAGAGAGTAAGAACCGGGTCTTCAAACAGATCTCATCAGTTGACTATCCCTCCTTACGCATATTTAACATCGGAACGTCAATTTTTTGTAAATTCTATTAAGCTTTGGAACACCTTACCTCGTAATATAAAACAAAATCTGAACACAACAAACATAAAAAGAGTGATTAGATCTTATTTTTCAATATGAACATGTACAGCCTTATTTATTAGATTTCACTAATACTCGTTTGAAACCCGGAATAGTTATAACGAGAATAAGCACGTACATCAACCTATTCCTATTCCTTATTTATAAAATATTTTCCTACTCGTTTTAGTTATGCCCTGCTTATGTCAAATTTTGTCCTATAAAATTGACCGATCTAAAACTCTGTTTATTGAAAATGAAGTAAATCTGACACCTTTGTATATTTTTTGTCAAGTAAATTTACAGACCTGACACTGCCTTTTTTTTTTCAAAAAATTAATTAAGTGAAGAACAAAATGTTTTTTTTTTTTAATTGGACAAGGTTTATATTGTTACCAGCAAAAGTAAGTATGAAGAAGAATGTTTCCCAATAATTTTAAGAACCATGTACGCCCTTTTGGACGAAAATGCTCCTGCCAGACATTTGAAAATTTGACAAAACATTTGTTTGACAATTTTTTTTTTTTCAAAATGACATTTAGGTACTGAAACGGACTTACACCGGCCTTAAACCTCCTATGAAACAGTTTTAGCTTATTCCGACTCTAATATTTGTTTATTTTTTTTATAAATAAGCTTTTCAGTATTAAAGGCGGTTTAAGGTCGGAATAACTTTATTCTGCCTTTAATACTCGTTTATAAATAAGGCTGGTAATGTTTAATTTTAATTCATATTATGCAGTTATTTACACTTTTTGCATATCTCCATGATTTGAGGTCACAAGAATACGAGCCAACCCTTTTTATCAGGATGATACGTATGTTCGTATGTGCGTGTGCGTATCGTCAAAAGCATTACGTTCGTTCTAAGCCTAAAAGTGCCACTATTCATGGCTAAGCTTCGATTTTCGAGAACTAGGGATTTGAAACGGACCGTCCACATTAAAATCGACAACGTTCTGAAGTTCCCAGGATAAATGGTATTGAAAGAGGGGGAGGAGTGGAGGGGATATTGACGGTGACGTTATTGAATACCCGATTTACCAGCAACGGACTTTTTCTTGTGTTAATTTTTTAAAAGCGTAGTGTCCGTAGCTTAGTGGTTAGGTGCGTTGACTGCTAAGCAGAACGCCGTGGGTTCGAATCCTACTCGGGCCCAAAGTTTTTATTTCATCTTTCACGGACACTGCCTCTTGCGAAGAATTGACAAAACTTCCATCATAAATCATAATCATCTGTCATGAAAAAGTGCTTCTCAACTTTGCCGTTCGGAATCGGCGTTAAATTGTAGGTCCCCTTAATTCTTCACACGCACCTAGAGAATTGTTGATGAGAGTAAGCCATTTAGGCCTTGGCTCTTCAAGAGCTGTCGCGCCACTCTATTTATTTTTAATTTTTTAAAATCAATGTGTATTCTAACGAACCGAAAAAATTAGACGGACTCAAGGACCAATATTCGAACCGAACACATTTCACGACAACATATATTTTGAGATGACGATTGACTAAAATCGATACTAAAACATATGCCAATATAGAATTCCGACGTCTTGAACTTGTTAGCAGACATCTTGCAAGAGCTTCATTTGTTAAATTAGTTCAATAGTTGTCTGCCTGATGGTGTTCTGTCGCTATATAATCTTGTGATGAGCCCGACGGATTTGAGACGGCACCAATCTTATGAGGTCCTAGAGCTTCAATTTTGGTCCACGTATTTTGACCCATCAACAGCAAGTTCTACCTATAAATCGATTGTTTCCATTTTTTGATTTGAATTGTATGTTTATAGGTACAGGCACCAATCAGCTCTGGTGTCAACAAGACGCCATCGGACATTCTTCATTTACGAATTGGGGGCATGGTTATATCAGCTGAAGGTGATGTAAACAGTCTTCCGAAATCGAGTGATTTAAACTCATAAGACTTTTTTGTGGGGGTTTTTTGATATCACAGGTGCAAAAACCAATCAAGTGCCACCTGCCTTAAGCACAAGAATTATGAATAACGGTGCACTTCGGATTAACGACTAGCGTACATTTAAATGATTTGATATACCAGGTGTAGGGGTGGATTGAATCCTTATCTTGCCTAAAATGTTTTCATTTCAAGTTTATCAAGAAGCTTCCAAGAGCATAATTTGTCGTGGAAAAGTTCTTCTCAACTCAGCCGTTCGGAAACGATCTTACTCCGAAAAGAGAGGAAAGTGACTTAAAACAATAAACCAATCGAAATTTCGCTAGAATCATAAACAAACAAAAAATTCGTCACAAGACTATTGATTCAATGCGAATAACTAACTGAAACCTCACCGAAAATGTAAAAAAAAATCCAAGACCTAGGACAATCTCAAACCCAAATCAAATCCATTCTTATTTATGTTTTTATTACCTACTGTTTTCGTTGTTGTTTTTTCCTCCTTAATTGCTTTTAAATTAGAGTGTGCAAACATCGCACAGAAAAAAAACCTCAGAAAACGAAAGAAGAAAAAAAAAATCTCCATTTTTATTACCCGACCAAAGTGTCATAAAATTGTTTTATAACCGCAGTTCAAGGTCAGTCAGTGTGCCTTTGCTCGAATGTACATAATTTTATTTTTATGAGAGAGAGAAACCGCCTGGCCTAATGTTTATGTCGTCTGACAAGCCATAAGACAATCTCAATCCCAATCGGCTGTGAGTTTGAAGAAATTTCTGATGATAGACGTCATCGTCGCGGTTGTTCTTTTTTTTTTCAAATTCTAAAGTAATAAATATTTTTCTTCAGTTGTTTTTTTTTAGGAATATCTGGCAACACATAAAAAAGTTGTTCCAATTAGGTTTTTGCTTCTTGCTGGGAATTTTCGAATCCAATTGATTTTCAAAATCACTCAGACTTTGGTTTTAAAAGCCTCTCGCACTTTGGGAAAACAATTTTTATCTAGTTTCTTGATGGCTGTTCGAATATTTTTCGTCCCCTCCTCCTCCTCCACTCGATGATGGAGGAAAGAAAATTCTTGAAGATGGAGAAAAACAACTTTTTATACATCGCCTCGTTGATAGACATTCGAAGAGGCATCCAATTAACATAAACTCTTGATGTCGATATCCTCACAAAATGCCTGCCGCATTGCAACAAATGAAAGCCTAAAAATAACTCTGCCGGACAAATTGAGAACTTCACACAATTCCAATTCCCAGCCTCCAATCATTAGAACGAAATTCTTATCAGAATGAGACATTAGGCCAAGGAGGCCCAGGCCATTGATGCCCAAAGCCCAAATCCCAATGAGATTCTTGTAAAATGTTCCATTAACTGCATTCCTTTGAAATTCCATCAGATGGCGCTGTGCCATCATGAGCAATAAGAAAACCAAAAGAAAGAGATACCAAATCGGAAGCTGGCGTGGATGATGATGGCGCAGCATCGCACCCATTGCAGATAAACTGCGTAAAATTCGGGTGGGAGTACTTTTATGGCTTCTCATTTCATCTCCTTCGCTCAACTTGCCCTCACTCGCTTTGACTTTAAATTTTAAGGCAAGCAGGCATGCAGGTGTATGGGTGATTAGATTTCGATGGGCGTGGTGAGGTAAGGAAGCCATCATGGCTTTCAATCACAATCACATCCACAACATTCCATCTTCAACACCATCAAACCGGCGGCGTTGGTGTGTAGTAGTGTTTGCCCGGGCGTCAGAGCTCACACACATTGATACGGACGGAAAAAAGCAACCCCTTTGTGTCTCACAGCGTCTCTAGAATTTTCGTATCTATACCAAATTTTTTGCTAAACAAACAACCACAGCTTGCGACGAGTAGCTAGAGTGAGTTGCCATATCTATGGCTTTCGTTGGTTTTTCTCGATTATAAAAATTTTCTTTGCCTTCTACTTCTTTGTGTTCGCGTTCTTGTGGTATTGTATTTTTCTCGAACTTTTGCAGAAGTTTTGTTTATTCAAGCGAGGAGGGAGTGAACGACAAACAAACCAGAAAAAAAGCTACAGCAAAAGTTCTCGAATCGATTTTCCATTGTGTATAAATTATAGCAGATGTATCTATGCTTTTTTTTTGTTTGTATCTCTGTATCTATAAACAACTCGAAAGGAAAAAAAAAAAACAATATTCTATTCGACTCGTTACCTATACGGCAGAAGGAACGTTGATGATGATAAATTATAGCTCGGCGAGGTCTGGTAGACTCGGGATGCCCATCAGCAGCAGTGATTTGATTGATGTTGTTTCCGTTTCGATAGATAGATATTCGCTTTACCTATTGGAACAAAACTAAGGAACACCATATGCAGATTATTTTGCAGTCGACAGCAGCGGCAGCTGTGTATCCATGGAAGAAAATTCAAGTCATGCAATCAATTTTGAAAGTTTTTTTTTTCGATTTTTTTTTTGTTTTTTCTGGTTTGATTCTCGCTATCGATGAGAATAGTTTTGTTGTTTTGAAAAGTTACTTGAGTGTAATATTCTTGGATATATAAAAGTTAGACGAAGGTACCATTCTGCTTGGTTGTGATGTGACTTTGGGGGCCTTGATGGAAATGTGATTGAATTTACTTTTTTTGCTCGTTTGTTCATTATTTTCGTGTAGGTACATAATTGTGTTGTGTATTGAATGCCAATTCGTGTTTTGTTCTGCGTTCTTGTTTCTCGTGTGTTATTACTCTGGCTTCAATATTATTATCTGTTTTTGTAGTTTGATTATGGAATTTGCCGACGGCAGCATCAAATCATTGTAACATTGTTGGTTAATATGAAAATGATAACGATTTTGATAGCTATTATTAGACAAGTGTCGATTTTTTACTAGAAACAATTTCAAATACACACTTGTTATCTATCGAAAGAAATTCTCAGCTCTAAAATAGCAACTAAGGATGTTCTGTTTTGTGAATGATTTTAATTTGCAAACAAACTAACGCGCTCCTTGACCCAAAATTTAAGGTTGAGTCTTAATGTTCAAATACTTACAATTCTTTTTAAGAACGTTATTTTTGACACCTACTTACAGGAAATGAGATTGTTTTAGGTATTGACGATTTTTTTCAAAAACAAATATTTCAATAAGTCTGCCAAATGGGAATAAATAAAATTGAAATCAATTAAGTGTAATAATTGAACATTGAAGTTTAAATGTAAAATTGTCCAATGCTGTTGTCTGTTCTTCTTTTTGTAAGACTTGATTTTTCAGCACCATTTAGCCTGGACGACTCTGTGAACCAATCTTTCGAGAATCCATAGAGCAAGGCAAACAAACTTCACTATACAGTTTTTTTTTTTAAGCCTTCAAAATTTAAAATTAATGAAATTCAGCTCGAATGTTCTGTACCTCATTGTCATAAGAAAACATGCTATATAAAGTGCTAAGACTTCTTATGGTATTTGTATTTTGTATTTATTAAATAATAATGACAACCGTACATTAAGATTTACTTATAATTTGTACAGGATATAACAAAAACATTTTTAAGTTTTAAGTTTTAAGTATGCAGGATACATAATCCTTCCATTTCTCTCCAAGGTCTTTGAAAAAATCACGAGCCACCAAATAAAAATGTACATTGACGTAAATAAACTACTTATCCCTTTGCAATCGGGATTCCGATCAGGACATAGCTGTATTTCAGCACTTTTAAAAGTATCCGACGACATTAGACTAGCATTAGACAAAAATCATACAACCGTGTTAACTTTACTTGACTTTTCTAAGGCATTTGACTGCGTTAACTACAACCTTCTCGTAGTGTCCGTAGCTTAGTGGTTAGGTGCATTGGCTGCTAAGCAGAACATCGTGGGTTCGAATCCTACTCGGGCCCAAAGTTTTTATTTCATCTTTCACGGACACTGCCTCTTGCGAAGAACTGACAAAACTTCCAAGAGTATCATCTGTCATGAAAAAGTGCCTCTCAACTTTGCCGTTCGGAATCGGCGTTAAATTGTAGGTCCCCTCAATTCTTCACACGCACCTAGAGAATTGTTGATGAGAGTAAGCCACTTAGGCCTTGGCTCTTCAAGAGCTATCGCGCCTTTCTATTTATTTTTATTTTTTATGTTGAAGCGTGTATCGTTCCATTTTTATTAATGGCGTAGTTTCTACTTGTCAGCTTGAAAAGTGACAGCTACAGATATTGCGGGCTATTCAAAATAACACCTCTTATTGGAAACAATTTTATATTTATCAGAGGTGGATTTAACGTTAAGATCGCCGTAGGCAAGGAACTCACCGCTGCCCCTACCTAAACCACTGTCCGCGGTGAACCGAAGTCCTAGGAAAAAGGAGATTGAGTTTAAGATAAGATCGATGTCTTCAGTGTCGGCGTTACCACCTAGTTTGCCTTTAGGAAAATACGCCACTGATATTTATTGTAAAGGGTTTTTCAATTGGCGCCGGTAGATTTTGGCGATCCGTGGCGGCCATTTCGTTTTAGTGACATCTGTCAAATTTTTTCTATTTTATTATTCAGTTGTTTATTCCAAATCATTATGGCAAGTTACACGATTGAACAGCACGTTCAAATGACAAAAAGTTGTGCGCATTGTGCCCATTTGACGGCGTGGTGGCTCTTCACAGTCGACTCTAAACAATCAGCTCAACAGCCGTACGTTCAAATAATGCAAGATCGGCTGAAAAACATCGCCGCGGTCCGTGAAAGTGTACAGCAAACCCCGAGGCAGTCTATTCCTCGTCGTGCACAAGAACTTGGCCTTTCGCAGACTTCAAATTGGCGAATTTCTCGTCTGGGCCTACACACGTACAAGATCCAACTGACCCAGGAGCTCATTGTTCATGACCAAAGTCAACTCCGTTTGTTCGCTGATTGGGCTTCGAATCAAATCTACCCGCCCTTATTGAAAAACCTTTTATATATGTATAGAGTGAAAGAGTGTTGACACTCGAATAGGATGCAAATAGTGTATTCATGCACTTCCGATAGCGGCAACCTCGCTGTTAGAATCTTATCGCAATTGCCAAAAAAGGTTGTGGCCTCTTAACATGCTCACAAGAAATCGCAGTGGTTACGGCGAAAATTTTCATTTTTCATCGATTTTTGTTCTCTCATTATTTTGTCACCAATGATCTGTTTGTATTCACTGGAGGGCAATTATAGTTAGGTATATGTGGCACACCTTTCTTCGCCAAGTTATCAACTGTGCGGTCAAGTAGATATATACATCGGAAGAAGAAGAGCCATTATCTCTTCACGAAGGAAATTAAGAAGCTGAGATTCAGCTGTTGTGGTAGAAATAGACTTGAATGCTGCTAAACTTGAATTAAAAGAAGCTCAATCACATGGTGACTAGATCTCCATAATTCCTTTCACTGAGTATTGGTTCATGCCGTTTAAGTTGTCCCCATTTCCTCAGTTATACTAATAAACTTTATTGCTTGCACCATTGTAAGGGTTTTGAGGATTATGAATTTTTACATTCCACCATACAATATCCCAGATCTACTGGTCTGATGCATACATCATATTATACCCACAATACTATTTTAAGATACCGTCCACAGACCTTACCAAAGATCCTGCAACATGAGTAGAATGCGATTTGGTCTTTTTAGATGCCTCATAGTGGGTTTCCATGTTAGTTTCTTAGCAAGGATCACGAAGAGAATATTTGGCTTGATCTGATATCTGGAGTGGGATTTCATCCATGCCAGAGATTACAAATAGATACACTTAAAGATGTTTTAAGGTAGCCTACCTCCACCGCTCCGCCAGGATCAGCTTAAAAGATATTGTGTAAAGTCCATTTAACGGGCTTTCAATACCACTGATACTGTTGTATTGCTTTTTATTGAAGGCTGAGGTTGAAGGTTGAGGGATCAGCGGATCCAGGGTCGTTCCCAAAAAGCAACATGTACTTGTGAAAAAACTTTTAGACTCCCAAATGAAAACCAACTGTTTGATTACTGTTTATGATTGGTCGATATTTCTTACTCTAAGCAATGTGTTTCTACAGTATGCCAAAGAACAAGCGAGTTGACGTTAGGCGATTTCTATATGTCTCTTACTGAGACTAAGTGTGAATTATGAGGATGCTGAAGTGAAATAAGTTCGACAAATTAATTAACTTTGGCGGTGACGTTCGTCTTATCAACAATAATGTTCGTATGGAATCAAGCAGTGTTCTGAATTCCAGAGTGGTACCGTAGGGGAGACCGGGGATAGTAGACTCAAAACTTACTTATCTTTTTTTTTTACATAACTAAAAAAAAATATCAACACGAATTCACTGCCACTTTACACACAACTTTTTGTGGCTTATAGAAAAAATATGTCCTCTGAAATTGAAACGGCCTCAAGTTGTTCAACTTACCCCAAATCCGGGGTAAGTAGACTATGACTATGGGGTCACTTGGCTACATCTTTTTTCCAGTTATTTAATACAAAACTATAAGAAAATAGCACTCGAAATAGTTTTATTAGAAACAAAAATTAATATTCAAGCGACGACAGCCCGGCAATTAGGGATACCCCTGCTTAATTTTTGCTGTTTTGGGTATATCTTTGCAGACAGATTTTATGCTTTTTCCTTTTTCAAGAAAATTTTTTGGATACACGCCAAAACTGAATTTTTAGTCGCCGTCATGTTATTTTTTCTACTGGAAATTACCAAAAACAAGTGAGTCGATTTACACCAAGCTAAAAAGTCAACTAACCCCGATCGGTCTTTCAGCACTTAATGATTTTTTTTTCTGCACTCTGAAGTCGAATACATACTATATAACTGCTAGGTGTTCTGAATAAAAACACCCACTTGCTCTTATTCTTTAAAAAAAAATTGTCATTAAAAGCAAACACTTTAATGAAAGAAAAAAAAAGAAAATAATGTAAAAAAATTACTAAGGAAAGCAAAAAAGTGTTTTTTCGCTATAACTCTCGAACGGCTTAAGACTTTATCAAAAGACATCATGTAACTAAGAAGGCTGCTGTGGTTAATGTAATAACAAGAATAAACTTGAAAGAAATTTTTTTGTTTTGAAGTTATTGGCAGTTAGTCTACCTGCCCCTGACGACAATTTTCCCCGGTTACCTCTACTATTGGGTGACAATCTTATATCACTTTCAAAACTTCATGCCGATTCTCACAAAAATATTGTGTTTTCAGCTTTAGATAACCAGGTCGGCGTTAAAACTTCTTAGGATGGTTTCATTTCAATCCCAATACGATAAGCCCGCCTTTTGTTCTAAATCGTGGAAGCCAGAGTTCTTTCCTTTTGCGAATTAAGAGCTACAAACGTGTATTACTGTTTAAGTTATGCAAAAGTTGATCTTTCCCAGGTAAGGAACTGACAAAACTTCCAAGAGTATCAAACTGTCTGGCTCGGTTGGAAATGATCTTTGATTTCCCGGCTCTGGATGAGTGCATAAGGTGCACGGCAGCCAAAACCGCAATTCGTTTAAGAGAACTGAGTTTTTGGAAGCATAGCACTTATGGACACGGGTCAACCTTACAAAGATATGACATGATTCCAAGACTGATGGAGACCACCGATTACATTCCCCCCCGGCTGGATTTTGACAGGAAATTTTCTATTTGCATACCAGGAAGACAGGGTTGGGATCCTAATTCACTTATAAGTGAACAGGGTATCCCTTTCTACACTTTCGAAAATGGAATCAGGAACAGGTGATGGAGTGTTTTGCCAATCTCTCAACATCAGAGAGGCGTATAAACTTCAAGCTGACTGTAATGTCTTTCAGGCCGAGATCTATGCCATTGAAAAAGCAGCTGAATTGGCACATCATGAAAAGCTAAGCTCCTCGGAGATTTCTTTTTTCGTGGACAGCCAGGCTGCTATCAAAGCCTTAGCCAGTGAGACCATAAGATCGAAGGCAGTTTAAAACTGTAGGAAAGAATTAAATAGAATCTGCCACACTAACCAGGTTAAACTCTGCTGGGTTCCTGGACATAGCAATATAGAAGGGAACGAAATAGTAGATGAACTAGCCAGGAAAGGGTCAGAAGCAGATACAAGTAGTAGCGACCATTCAGATAGGGGACCACATGCCCCGATTGGGGCACTCAAGAGAAAGATAGACCTTAAATCAAAGGGGATGATCAATAACTCCTGGAAATCCAGGGACGATTGCGTAATCTCTTGAAGTTTATGGCCTAACATTAATGAAAAGCAAACTCGGTATATTTTATCGCTGAGTAAAAGGAACTTTAAAATCCTAAAAAATGGCCAACAAGATAGGAAATTTTGCACCCGATTTCTGTAGGAGCTGGCAGGATGAGGAGGAAATAGAAACCATTAAACACCTGCTCTGTGACTGTCCGAACCTCCAAACCAACCGACGCCGTCATTTTGGGAACAGGTTTGTTGGAGAACTGGATGATCTAGCACAGGTCTCAATGGCAAATATGAAGAAATTTATAGATAGCACAGGCTGGTTCGTTAACGAGCCGGTCTACGTTCATCGACAACGTTGAATAGCATCGATGCTAACCTTTATTTTTATAGGGGATCACAATGGACCAATAGGCCCCCGTGTATGCAACAGTCGACGCTGTGCACACCCCTCATAACCTAACCTAACCTAACCTATCAAACTGTCAAGAAAAGAAGCCGATACCGGTTTTAACTTGTAGGTCCCCTCAATTCTTCGCACGTTATCAGAGAATTGTTGATGAGTGTAAGCCCCTTAGACCTTGGCTCTCTCAGAGCTGATCGACGTGTCGCTGCATTTCCTTAAGCAAAAAGTATCAATTAGAACATTTCTAAAAATTATTATTAAATTGCTATTTTCAGGTCATATCATAGACTGAACAGGTGCAACAGGGTATGTCCGTGTGACATTAATTCAATTTATGGTCCTCCGTCACAAGATATTCAAATACCGACAAATCAAAATGGGAGTTACCGATGCTGTGACCTCATCTTAAAAAGAATGTCACCTTTTATTCTGTGCCGCTTTAACCATTTCTCTTTTTACTTTTGGGACCAAAAAATTGTATAATTTAATTTTTTTTTCCAATCAACAAAAGTCGCAGCACTTACCTATACTCCAATCTTCGCGTTATGAACTCCCCTACAGGAGGCTTATTTCCCAAAGGTCAAGTTTTTTGTTCCTTTTGTCTATTCGTTCAAACTTTTTCCCATCTTTCAAAGAAAACATGTTTAATTTAATATGTTAAAAAACCAGGGTTTTCATTTTTCTCTTTACCAATTTCGCCGTGTCTTATTTTCCACTGTAAGAAAAATTCTACTCCAGTGTCGTAGCCATTGAGGGTAAAACTAAACAGCCATAAACTTATAGAACACTGCC
>CAKKXW010000003.1:12066183-12078543 GCA_920937365.1 Sphaerophoria rueppellii | reverse complement strand
CATTGTTTTTCATCGCGCATAAATGTCGACGCGAAACCAGCTTTTGGTCTGACTGTGCAACAATTGTCTAACAATTAGCTATCTATAAAAACATAGACAAAGTACTACCAAAAAAGTTTGTGGAAACTCTCTTTTCCTATCGTTACCCGGCCTTGAGGCATTGTTAGGGACAAACGAAAAAAGGCAATGTTATCTATTAAATCGAATGCTACTGGCCTTGACCTAATGGAACCCAAGTTCGTTAAGTTATTGCTTCCATACATACTGCGCTTCATAGCTTATATTTTCAATACTATCTTGACTATATCCGAGTTTCCTTCAGAATGGAAGAAGGCTAAAATTATCCCCGTTCCTAAAAAGCAAACAGGGATTGTTACGGAGTTCCGGCCCATTGCTATCCTTTTCTCTCAAAGGTGTTTGAAAAAACCATCATGAAACAGATACAAAAATATCTATCGATTAACAATCTGTTAACAACGTGTCAGTCTGGTTTTCGACCAAAGCGCAGCTGTAAATACGCGCTACTTTTTGTTACAGATCAAATTAGAACCGCGATGGATAGTGATCATTTTACACTTTTAACGCTTTTGGACTTTTCAAAGGCCTTTGACACTGTTAACCATTCAATTTTATGTAAGAAACTGCGTAATTTCTTTGGTTTTTCTATAGAATCCTGTAAGTTGATTCTTTCATACCTTAATGGAAGGCAACAACGGGTGGAAGCAAATGGTCAATCATCAACATTTCTAAATGTTTTGAATGGAGTGCCTATCTATTCTTGGCCCAATTCTCTTCTCACTTTACATAAACGAGCTCCCAAAAGTTGTTAGAAACTGTATAATTCATCTCTACGCAGATGATGTACAGCTTCTGATAAGTCGACCATTTAGAAAAAAGAATGATGCCGTTGCATTAATGAATGAGGACCTTTTATCCATATCTCGCTGGTCTAAGAGCAATTATCTCTTCTTAAACCCTGTCAAATCAACATCCCTCCCCATCTATCGCAAAAACTGTGATTTTTTAGCCTTAAGTCCATTGAATCATGAAAATGAAACAATCGAATATGTAAGCAGTGCTAGAAACCTAGGAATGGTTTTCAATCGTTTTCTCACTTGGGATGACCACTTAAATAAAGTTATTGGTAAAGTGTATGGTAGCCTTCGTGTACTTCAAGTCACTCAAAGTTTCATCCCGACAAAGACCAAACTCCTTCTTGCCAAAACGCTTATACTACCGATTATGCTATATGGATGCGAAATTTTCTGCAACTTGGACTCCGATACTAACCGCAAATTAAATGTCGCATATAACAACATAGCCCGTTATGTCTTTAATCTACGTCGCTATGATCACGTTTCCTCTTATGCTGTTCGGATTTCTGGCTGCAGTTTAGACAATTTGTTAAAGTTTCGGTCACTTAGCTATCTACATGAAATCATTCAAACAAAACAACCTGACTATTTATACGGTAAACTGAACTTCCCTCATTCAACAAGGTCTTTTGCTCTTATTCTGCCTAGATACAATTTCCTCGTTACTGAGCGTCAATTCTTTGTCCATGTAATTCACCTTTGGAACTCCCTGCCCATAAGTATGAGAAGTGTAAGAAGTACAAGAAAATTCAAATCTTTACTATTCAACTATTTGGCAACTAATTGATAACTTATAGCATCCGTTCATCATTTCCTTTTTGTTATTTGTTTTCATTTTCATTTATGTTTTTAATCTTGTTTCATTTTCTTAAAAATTGTATAGGTTAAGATAAAAGTATAAATTAATTAAAATCTTAAATTTAACTAAAGGCTTCAAAAATTTATAAGACTCTTGTCTTACTTTGTAAGCGATATTCAAATAAATAAATAAATAAATAAATAAATAAGTATGCAGTATTCTAGGAAATATTAATCTACGTCTAATATTGATCCGTTTTAGAGATACAGAATTTCGAAAAGAAAGTTAAAAACTATTTTTTTATTATTCAAACCAATTTTTCAAATTTTTTTTGAAGCAAAATATATTTGGATTTTTCATAAAAAAGACGCTGATTAACCTATTATTTTTCCAGAAAATTGTGTAGCAAATAAACGGTTCAATGAGAGGTAGGTACCGTTTTAAAGCAATACAAAAATAATATGTTAACATTAAAACCACCAATGATCCAAAGAAAAAAATTCCTTGGATGTTTAAAAAATTCGTAAGGGGTGTTCTACCCTAAATGGCTACCTAAATTTTGATCTTGGAAATAAAATAAAATAAAAATGGCCATCAAAATTCGCTCAAACAGGCAGTAATGCAAAAACTAGACATAACTTTATACAGTTCGTCTCTGTAGATGCGGCGTTAAAATCGATGAAAAGGTGGTGAGTATCGATTTGGAGTTCATAGGTCTTTTCCAGGATCTGCCGCAATTTGGTCGATCGTTGACTTTCCTGGCCTGAAGCCACATTGATAAGGACCAATCATATTGTTGACGAAAGGCTTCAGACGTTAACATATTACGGCAGAGAGGATCTTGTAGGCGATGTTAAGTAGACTTATTCCTCTGTAGTTGGCGCTGTTTAGAGGATCTTCCTTTTTCAGTAGTCAACCGAACCAGTGGTTAAGGCTGTAGGTGCGCAGACAGACAGACATAGGCGTATCATCTATCATCGTAATAGTATTTGATTAAAATCTCGAGGCTTTTTTACGAATCCAATAAGCCACATAAGGAAAATGTCTCTCCCCATCCACGTTAGAACTTACATTGGACTCAGACACTAGTGTGTTTCCTTTAGTGTTATCAGCAAGCGCTCTAGAATCAGGTATCAGGAGTCACTTCTTCCTTTCCGCGGAGGGTTGGTCATCGTGGATCTGGGGGATTGGAAAGGAAGATTTTCTTGACAGGAGTGTTAATGTTCATCTTTCTCAACGAAGATGTCCGTTGTATATACGGTTTTGTATGTTGCGATATGTGAGCTATGAACAACCTTGAAAATACTGTATAGAGACAACTTCAGATTTTTGAGTTTTTAAAATGTAAACGCTAAGTGAAACGTTGATCTTCTTAGAGCTCCAATGAAATTGTAACAGAACTGGTGTTCCCCCTCTTCAACCTTTAACACTTTTCGCAATCCTAGGCCTACGAGACTCTTAAGTAATACAACACCTTCTCAAAATTTGAACTTCAAAATGTAATTGAACCCCAGTTAAATATCTAAGAGGAAACCGGGTTATCCATTTTCCGGTTTCAAAAGTATAGGGCTGGAATTCGAGACCTATCAAACCAAGTTATTTAACCAATTTTTGTTTTCAGTTGAAAGTCTGACGTTTACGAAATTGGATCGCTTATTTATAGCACAACGTATAAAAATTGTTAGAACCTAACCTACTACAAAAATGGTGATTCTGCCACAGCCACATTTCGTGCTTTAAGATGAGATTATGGTTTACATAATCGTCCAACTACGCAAGCAATTGGCAAAATTGTGCCGAAATTTGTAGAAGCTAGATTGGTTGGCCCGTGCATCATCGTTTCGCTCGTACCACTGAAAATATAGCTGCTGTAAGTGAAAGTGTTGCCGAAGACCCGAATGTGTCGATTTCTAATCGTTCCCAGGAATTAGGACTGTCTTGGATCTGCACCTAAATCAATATAAAGTACAGCTCACACAGCAATTGAAGCCAGCTGACCATTCACAACGTCGTATATACGTCGAATGGGTGCTTGAACTGTGTTTTTTCAAAAAAAAAAAAAAAAAAATCTTCAGAGATGAAGCACATTTCTCACTCGGTGTGTAGTGTGTATGTAAATAAACAAAATTGTCCTATTTGGGGTTCTAGCGTTCCCCAAGTAATTGAAGAGAGGCAATTACATCTACAAAAAGTCACTGTTTGGTAAGCTCTTTGGTCCGGAGGGAGGTGTGATTGGACCATACTTTTTCGAAAACGACGATAAAACGACTGTCGACTTTTTTGTGCCTGCTATGCTGCTGCTACGACTTGGAGAATATGTGGTGTCAACAAGACAGTGCCTCATGCCATACAACTCGAGCGGATGTGGCTTTATTTCCTGGCCGAGTAATTTCTCGTCGTGGCGATATCAACTGGCCACCAAGATCATGCGATTTGACATCCTTGGACTTTTTTTTGTGGGGCTACGCGAAAGACTGTATTTATGTAGATTAACCTTTTGAAACCGCAAAATGGATACCCCATATTTAATAAAATACTTGGTAACATCATTCAGTACTGCGGCTACCAAAGATCCCAAATTCCAACAAGCTGTGCTAATGGCATAAAAGCTAACATACCGCGTATCAGTAGCCCGAACACACTCCGTAGCGTGCTTCATGGAACCAGTAGTAAAGTTGGAATAGGGGAACACCTGTTAAAAACAAAAGTTCATCTGCATACCTTAAAATTTCAACGGGTACCGGTTCGAATCCAGTTTTTTCCTTAATTCTAAGCTTATGGACGGTTGATTCCAATATATGCATTTGTCGTTGATGGAACTCGGCTTAAATTGAATGGCTTCTAATCCCTTTCTTCTAGCTTAAAATAGTGACAGTGTAAAAATTGTTTGGAAAATCATTGTTAAGTCATCAGGTATAATCGACATAATGGACTACTTGATGGAGTTCTCTTTGAGAGTGTTTGATCTCTGCAAACTCTTTTATGACACGGAGATAATCTCATCTTATCGTGCACCATACGACCCGACTTACTAAGAAAGGCTTAGAAAACCGCTTATATATTTCTTTCTTTTGACGGTTCATAGATTTTTACATGGACTATCGATCTTTGAACTTTGCAGCTGCTGGAAAACAGTCAAAGTCGATATTTGCTCTTGGGAATTTGCTCACAAATTAGATATCAAATGCTTGTCTTTTGTAAACATCATGGTCAGTTTCGTCGGAGGTTGAACCATCCGGAGTCATCCAGATAGCTTTGAAGATCTATAATCCCGGGATAGGTCTTCGAGTACGATCTTGACATCATACTCATAGGCTCAACAAAACCTCGCTCTCCGCCTCAGGCATATGCGGATTGTATCCAGTCGATTATTAATTGTCTGTATGTCTTAAAGGTTCCTTCAAAGACTTGAAAACCAAACCCTTATAAGATCATTTAGTTTTCCGTCCATTTGTGATGCTTAATTTACTCTGGCTGGGGTATACTCGCCGGAGTCCAGGGTCTCTCTGAGGAAAGGACGAAAACTCAGAATAATAGAAAAAACGAAACTCTCTCCAATTAGATCTTAACTCTTTTATTGCAACGATTCGACTTAGAATATAATGTACATATGAATTCTTATACTATACTCTTTAAATTACGCTTACGAATACCTAGACTAGTGCCACGGCCTCAAGGGGAGGGGGACTCTCAGAAGGAGAAACTAAAATAACCTATCGCCACAGCCTCGAAGTGAGGGGGATTCTCAGAAGGCGGTAAATGCCACGGCCTCGAAGTGAGGGGGATTCTCGGAAGGAGGGAAAACTTATCTATTGCCACGGCCTCGAAGTGAGGGGGATTCCCGGAAGGAGGGGAAACTATAACCTATCGCCTCGGCTTCGATGTGAAGGGATTCTCAGAAGGAGGTAACTGCCACGGCCTCGAAGTGAGGGGGATTCTCGGAAGGAGGGAAAACTTATCTATTGCCACGGCCTCGTAGTGAATGGGATACTCGGAAGGAGGGGAAACTATTTTTAATACAACCTCGACCAATATCTAATATCCAAAAATAAGACAATACTAATTGCCCTATGCACCATCAACTATTGCTATTCAATTATCGGCGGTGGGAGAACAAACCAAAATGTTTCTCGAATTACATGATAATCTTAGCATCTACTTAACAACTATTAGGTAAAAACTAAATGTGAATCGTATAATCACAGAATTAAAAGTACACAGGAAAATACATAATAGGTAGTCTATGATGCTACTTACGTTGATGTGATTCATAGTCCGGGCGGTAAAGCTGCTGATGGTTTTATAGTCCGGGCGGTGCGGTTGTTTATTTTTATAATAGTCCGGGCGCACAGAGTTGTATTTTTCCAAGGTTGTTCGTAGTCCGGGCGGTTATTTTTATAATAGTTCGGGCGGTACGGTTGATTGTTTCTTACGGTAATCCGGGTTGGTCGGCGTTTAAGGCGTGAAGTGTGACGCTTCGTTACACATTCAAGAGCTGATTTCTTAGAAACCACTAAGCCGATTGCGATGAAATTTGGTACACATGTTCTATAGTATAATTGTGATCCAAAGTGTTTTCATATTTCTAAAGAAGAAAATTAAACTAAAAATTGTTCTTAAATTTGCAAAAATTCCAAAAATTGAAACATAAATTTTTCAACTCTTCAGTGTAGACACACTTGCAAGTCTCATGCATTCAATGTCTTCATGAAAGGAGCAACCAAGGCTCTGTCAAATTTGTCAACTGGTTATTATGGAAAAATTCAATTGAAAATAAGAACCCCCACAAAAAACAAAAATCACAATGCAGACGCATAACTCTATCAAGAACAAAGGAAAACAAAAATAATTTTCCCAACAAATTCTGCTTTTTTTGCCATTTTATCTGGTTATGTCCCAAAGGTTGTCTCTCCATCTTCACTTTTGTTCAAATTAATATACATTTTTCCTCTTCGATAAAAAACGAGAGAAAAAATCTTAATTTTGTTTTTCAATGTCATTCTTGTGCAGACATGATTTTTTTTCTCCCCCTTGAGAAAAATAACATGAAGTCTTGAAAGTCTTCCAAAAAAAATGAAAAAAAAAAAAAAAAAATATTGAAATATTGCTGCTGTGCTGGCCAGCTTCGTCTGTCTGTTTTGGTGAAAACACTCGCTTGTTCCAAAAGAGCGATTATTTGCACTGCGTACATCTTTCCACAGCCCAAAAAAAAAGAAAGAAAAACTTTTATTAAGAATTTGATTTGGCAAGCAAAAGGATGTAGAGACACTCTGTCTGAATATGAACACGAACAGACTGTGAGGCGGGGGTTTATGCGGGTGGATTACTGTTCCTGTCCAATGGCCATAGTATTTGATGATTCGACATATGATGCAGTCTATTAGGGTGCAAGGGTAAACAATCTTTGTTGGTTAAGTCTCATCAATGGTCGAGAAGGAAAATTCGCACAAAGACAAATAGTTCGTAATGGCGAATTCCTATTCATTTTCGGACCGGACAAGGAGCAGGACAATAAGGACCCGTCAACAACCTATCAACAAAAGGAAAAGAAACAACAACAATAAAACTAGAAGAGTTGGATATTTATTTTGTTAAATTGCACTCGAGTTTGCTCCTTGTATCGTTCTCATCATCGCATCGTCGTCGTCGTCGTCGTCCTTGTCATAGAGACGCTTGGGTTGGCAATTCCAAGTTCCAAGTCAAATAATAAACATATGATGCGTAGACAGACACCCCGACTCCATTATATCGCCTGTAGGATACCAGAGCCTGTTGGTCCTATATTGAAGAAAATTAAATCTCAAACAACATGTTTCAAGACTAAATGTTGCTCCACACCAGTTGGTGTGATTGTATGTTTGAAAAGGGAACTCAATTTATTTTGATGAAAAATTCATTCCCATGAACAAGGAATACCACAAAGACTTTCCTATTGTGTTTTCTAATCCAATTTATTTAATTCTGGTTTGCTTGCGCTCCTTCCTATTCATCTATATTTGGAGGGCTTTGCGGTGTTGGAAGAAGAAGCAGGATATTATTTGCCACTGGTGTTGCGCCACATCAGTCAGAGAGTGTGTAGTCGCATTTGCAATAATACAATAGCAATGGGGATAGGTACATCTATATGTAGACATCAGAACAAACGACGACGACGACGATAATGAATTCCTCTTCTTGGTTCCGCTGTTGATTGTCCTTTATTTCGATGATAACTATACAGTCAGTTGAATGGGAATGAAAATATACAAACTGAAAACAATGGCGCAAAAGGATATTACAGCGAACAAACACAACAAAAACCCACAGGATGGGGCGATAGGAGATGGAGAGACATAGCGCAAAAAAAAAATCAACGCTCAATTTAGTTTTGTATGAAGTTTTGAGAAAGTGTTTTGATAGTTTGCTTGGAATGCGACTGTCGCAACTGTCAATTGCTTTGCGACAAAATGCTATCCTCGCGCTGCTGGCTCTATGGAGCTACGATGAATCTATAATAAAGTTCTGTGTCGCATGATATTACGTTAATGAAGAGAGTTGCTCCTTCGTTTTCATATCTTAATTGATAACATTTTTGTTTGCTTGCGAGTTTTCTGATGGCTGCGAATAGAAATAATGGAAACCTGCTAGATTGCAGATATATTACGGTTTGGTATGGTAAGTGTGTCGCTATTTTTATGGCAATTGTTCGTTGGCAGCGAAAAGAAACGTTTGTTATGATTTGACTTTAGAAACTTTGAATCTGTTCTGCAAGCGATATCATAAGAAAGATATGAAAATGAAACTACAAATCCAGGTTACCGAGTAACGTAAGTCGGGGAATAAAAAGCGAAATGTTAGAATCAAGAGAAAGCAAATCGTTCTTACTTAAAAAGCAGCCAGCAATTGCATAGATGGAGACTGAATATTTCAGTCTTTTACTACATTCGGACAAGGGCTTCATCCAACAAGCTCGGTCCCTAGCTAGCTGCCTCCAGTTTTGCACTTCAAGTTGGTTAACGTCATCTACCAAATCTGTGGTTCACCTGAATCACGGTCATCCTCTTCTACGAGGCCTTTCTGGGATGGATTCGAAGACTCTACGGGCCAATATCGTTTGAGTATCCTTGTAGCATGGACGAAGTTTTCAAAGATTGTGCCTCTGGTGTTGTCGTTACAGTTTTGCACAATTTTTCAAGAATGATAATGAAGCATGACAACATATTGCCTTATTTAAAACCCTAAACAGCACTCTTGTATACATTTTTATTCTCTTTTGAGCCACGCATCGTTTTCTTCTTTCCACGCATCGTTTTCTTTCTTTCTTCCTTGTTCCGTTGTCGCTGCTGGGGTCGTCATTAATGACAAGGCATTAGACCTCATTGGTCTTACATAAATGTCATTGGAGATGGGGAAGCATGGTGTTGACAACAGAAGTGAAGATGATGAACAATTTATCAATTTCTGTAAAGCCAACGGCATTGTTTTTGGAGGGACCATGATCGAACCATAGTCGTTACACAAGTCAGTTGGATGCCAATGGAAAGACAAGCAACTCGCACCCAAATGAACTACTTTGAGATGAGACGGTGTTTTAAAAGCAGTCTCAAAGGACATACGTAACAGAAAAGGTAAAAACATGGGAATGGACCGGGACCAGGGATCTGATGCTTATACTTCCCTAATATTACATTCAATTGCAATTCGAAAATCCCAAGTTAACCCTCGAATGCCAAAGCTTAATACAGATAGTCTTAAGGATCCTGAGGATTGAACGCAATCACCGTTAGTGTGCTGTGAAAAATGGCACTGAAAGTATAGTTGACCAAAAGCAAGGAAAAAATAGTGCTTGGCTTTCTGAGGAAACTTTAGTGTCCGTGGCTTAGTGGTTAGGTGCGTTGGCTGCTAAGACGAACATCGTGGATTCGAGTCCTACTCGTGACCATAACGTTCTTATTTCATCTTTCACGGGCACTGCCTCCTGTGAACTTATAAAACTTCCAAAGGTATCAATTTGTCACGAAAAGTGCTTCTCAACTTTTGCCGTTCGGAAACGGCGTTAAATTGAAGGTTCCCTTAATTCTTCATACGCACTCAGAGAATTGTTGACGGAGTAAGCCACTTAGACCTTAGATCTTCAAGAGCTGTCACGCCATTCTATTTCTATTTTTTTTTAAAAGAAATTTGGGTATGGATCGAAGAAAGGAAACACTTTAAAACTCGCATCGTTGGCAGTTATCCCAGCAGCAGAGAGAATCGAGCTTGAGTCTGCGTACCAAATAATAAAGATGAGGGAAGTTAACTGTAATGTGTGACGTGACAAGCGTAGTAACATCAACGCTACAGAAGCAGAAGAAGCCGCTAGTAGATGTGATAATAGGACTGCTGACAGAGTTACCAATGAGCTCACTGGTGTACCGAGCACGAGCTCTAAACAACATCTATTGAAACACACAAACGGATTCCTGCTAGTTTCCGATAATTTCAGATTAAATCATATTTTCGCCAGTGAAGTGAATCCTATGCCAAATGAGACGGCCGAGTCAACAATCTCGCGAATACTCACCTTACCAACCCCCACCCCCCATTAAAGAAGAAATCCTTGCCGCCATCAAATCACTCAAGAACATCAAAGCGATTGGTCTGACGGTATTCCTGAATAGCTCTTACGAGCAAATCCAACAACCTCGAACGAACTTCTGCATCCGCAGAATTTAAAAAAGAATTATTGTAAAGCTCCCAAAGGAAGAGAAGACAGTGTACAAATTTGAGAAAAGTATGCGTTGTGCTTGCAGTAGCCAAGATAAAAGCAAAAAAGTGCTGCTCGAAGGCACGCTCGATATCGAATAAGCAGGATCTTCCTGTGTGGATCACCTTGAGGATCATCATCGAAGAGTGTGTTGAATATCGATCACCACTTCACTTGCTATTCATCAATTTCGAAATGGCGTTCGACAGTGAATTTTTCTGGCTTGCTTAGCGTGGAAGGGGCATCCCAGACAAATTGATGATGGATTCAATTGTCAAGTCTTGTATAAAGGAAGGTTGTCAGAGGATTTTGAGATCCAAGGTGGGGTTAGACAAGGCTGTATACCAATACTGTTTCTGTTGATCATTAGTGACTTACTACACGCACCTTTGTCAAATCGAAATGGACGTATTCAGTGGACTATGAAATCTCACCTCCGAAAATAGAACTTAGCAGACGATGTATGATTGACCTTTCATAGGATTATGGATCTCTATCAAATGGCAACAAGGGTAGTGGAAGAAGCAAAAGTCGTGGGGATAGAGACAAACTAGGCAGAAATTAAAAGGATCAGTCTTCATCATCATCTAGAAAAGCGGTAGGGAATTCCATTGTCTTGGGAGTATTTTCTCTACAGCGGAATTGAACGGGACGTAAACAGCGGAAACAGAAAAGCAAAGGCTGCGTTGGAAATGCTGTCCAAATATATGAAGAAACAACACTACGACTCACAGTGGCCCGTTTTCACTTTTTACCTTGTAAAAATCATAGCTCTTAAACGAATACAGATATCGCTTCAATTTTCTTTTTATTTAGCAGGGAATTTCCAAAGCTATGTTTCGTGAAAATTTTAAAAAAATTTTAACAAAATATGTTCACAGGGTATTTCAGAATTAAGTCCCAAAGTTGGAAGTTTTTTCAATGTCATAAAAATTGTTAAAAATGTGTCCATTGTTGTATAAAGTAGAACTAAAAGGTATAAACTTTGTATAACACTTTATCTTATACTCATATTAATATACACACAAACAGACATGCTCTCATTCGATCATATCATTGATTTATAGCTATTAAGATTATACTAAGTCAGTCTTATACTTACCATGGTTCAATAAAGAACTCTCTTACATTAAGTACAAATAATTAAAAGTCTTTTTATTTAAAACACACAACATCCATAATGGCGAAAAATTTGTTTTTGTCAATGATTAGAGAACAATTAGTTTTGGTATAGCAGGAAGAAGAAAAAAAAAATAACACTTGAATAGTCATAAAAGCAAACAAAAAATCTTTTATTTTTAAGTTAAAGTTTTTAAGTTTTATAATTTTTGATATGGAACCAATCAAACCATCAATATTTACATTCAAAATCAAACAGGGTGTTTCAATTAAACTGAAAATTACCATGATTTCAATATTTCCATGAAAAAAACAAACCTCAAATTAGAAAAATGTGTTTTAAAAGTACGAACATGGAAAAAAATAAAGCATAAACGTTAGATTTTATCTTGTTTTATTTTTAATATCTATATATATAAAAGAACATCCTAATTTTTGTGTTCATTCGCTAACCGGGCACACTGGTTGACCGATTTTCCTAATTTTTTCTCTAAATGCAACAGGTTTTAGGGTAGAAGGTTTAGCAAAAATAAAATGTATACTTTTCAAATCACAAATGGTTCAAATGTTAAAAATGCTAAAAAATTTTATATTTCGCACTCCAAAAAAAAAAGATCAATATACGAATACTCAATTTCGTCTGAGAATTGTGACAAATATTTTTATTCGATCGAAAACAAAATGTCAGTGAAGATATGTAATTATATTTGAACTAGCAGACCCGGCAAACGTTTTTTTGATGTATGAAATTTCTAGAGTATGAAAATACATGTGTATATCTTATTGTTTTTAGTGAGTGCGTTTCTGGTATGTGAGAGGTAGAGGCTTATTAATAATGTTGT
>CAKKXW010000003.1:12019040-12030949 GCA_920937365.1 Sphaerophoria rueppellii | reverse complement strand
GCTAATTGAGTTAACTTTTGTTTTATTGACTGATAAATTTATGACTGATGTTCAGTTTGTTTCATCGAAGGTGCTGTAGATTAGAGTCATTACATAATAATTTATTTTTTGAAGCTTGAAAAAAATTTTTTTTTTAGTTTATATTGAAATCTCCAATCCAAAATAGGTATTTTGTGATCGTCATAAACCTTTCTGCAACACTTTATAATCGGCACGTGCCAGTGTGGTCTTAAGCCAGGCAGAACTACGATAGACTAATTATTCACACTGAAGCAAATCCTGGAATCGGCGTTAAATTGCAGGTCCCCTCAATCGCACTCAGAGAATTATTGTTGATGGGTGTAAGCGTTATTTGAATCGTTTTATTTTTAAACAATTTCTTAGGCAATTGAGAATCAGCAAACTTCGTTAGTTTGATTCTTCCCGATTCGAGGATTGATACGTCTCAGTAGGTGTCATATGCGTGGATAACAAACTTTGAAAATTCAGTTTTATTGCCATCAAGCAATCAACTGGAGGGTATCCCTGTTTTTTCCTAATTCCCAAAGCTGATGGCAACTATAATTCTCGAGAGGATAAGTCCAGGATCGAGTCAACGCTCAAGAGGCACCAAGCGGGATTTCGTAGTGGTCGATCGTGTGTATATCATATTACTTCCGTGCAAATCATCCTTGAACAATCATCAGAGTACAAATGTACGTTTTCTCATGTTTGTCGACTTTGAAAAAGTCCTCAGGCGATCTAGGGTCTACTTAGGTAGAAACAGTAAACCATAGTTTGGTTCATATTCAACTAAGTATTATTTCTAGTTTTCTTAAGAACATATGGCTTCCTATATATAAAGGGTTTTTCAATAAGGACGCTACAAAAGTTTTCTTAAATAAAACAAAAACGGTTTTAGATATCAATGAAATTCTTTATTCCTGTATATTTGATGCCATTATGTATGAAACTCAATTTCTTTTGCATGGCCACCACGGGCACGCTTGCAGAAGTCCAGACGCTGGACACAATTTTCGACTGTTTTCAAGCATAAATCGGCCAATACTGCTGCAATTTCTCGTTCGATATTCGTACGAAGTTCATCAATCGTCGCTGGCTTGTTGGCATAAGCCATAGATTTGACGTAGCTCCACAGGAAATAGTCTAACGGCGTTAAATCGCATGAACGAGGTGGCCAATTCACAGGTCCATTTCTGGAGATAATGCGCTCATCGAACTTCGTTCTCAATAATTCGATTGTTTGGCCCGCTGTGAGACATGTGGCACCGTCCTGTTGAAACCACATATCGTCCAAGTCCATATCATCCAATTCATTCCAAAAATAATCGGTTAGCATTGAGCGGTAGCGATTCCCATTCACAGTAACGTGCCGGTCTTGATCATCACGGGAGAAGTACGGCCCAATGACACCACCAGCATGTGAACCGCACCAAACAGTGATTTTTCGGGATGTAATGGTGCCTCGTGAAGCACATGTGGATTGCTGCCTGACCAATAACGCATATTTTGCTTATTGACGAAGCCATCCAGCCAGAAATGATCCTCATCGCTGAAGATGATTTTTCGATGAAAATCCGGATCATTTTCAATTTGTTGCTCAGTCCAATTCACGAACATACGACGCTTCTGGTGATCAAGCGGCTTCAGTTCTTGCGTCAATTGGATCTTGTAAGGATGTAGGCCAAGATCTTTTCGCAAAATTCGCCACAACGACGTCACAGAGATGCCCAACGCTTGAGAACGACGTGTGAGAGACTGATTTGGGTCTCCCGCAATTGATGCGCTAGCGGCAGCAATATTCTCGACACTACGGGCATTTCTTTGTCTCACTGGCACGGGAACATTTTGTACTGAGCCTGTGGATTAAAATTTTTTCACTAGACGCTCAATTGCTGATCTGGCAGGACGATTATGACGACCATAAATTGTACGTAGCGCTCTTAAAGTGTTGACCACTGACTCCGAATTTCGGTAGAAAATTTTAATAATTTCGACTCGTTGTTGGATCGTATTACTTTCCATGATGAAATAGCAAACCTTATTGAAGAGAAATGTCAAGAGAGCGGAAAAAATATGGCGTCGTTTGCTATCCCTATCGGTCTACTTTTGTAGCCAACAATTCCACCCACCCGACATGGACGAAGTGAAGATAGCTATATCTAAACTAAAGTCGAACAAAGCTGCTGGGGCAGACGGGCTAGCCGCCGAACTGTACAAAGCAGCCGGAGATGATTTGGTAAGGAGCATGCGCCAGCTCATTTACAAAATTTGGTCGGAGGAAAGCATGCCCGACGAATGGAACCTCAGCATCATATGACCGATCCTCAAAAAAGAAGATCCCCTGAACTGCATCAACTACAGAGGTATAAATCTTCTTATCATCGCCTATAAGATCTTGTCTGCCGTGCTGTGTGAACGTTTGAAGCCCTTCGTCAACAACCTGGTAGGTCCTTATCAGTGTGGCTTCAAACCCGGAAAGTCCACCATCGATCAAATATTCACACTACTACTTGGAGAAGACCCAGGAACTTCAAATCGATACCTACCATCTTTTCACCGATTTCAAGGCTGCGTATGACAGCGTCTACAGAGACCAACTATATAGAGCAATGTCTAGTTTTGGCATCCCAGAAAAACTCATCCGTCTGTGTAAGATGACAATGGAAAATTCACGCTGTTCCATCATGGTCGGAAAAAACCTAACGGACGCTTTTGATGTCAAAAAAGGTTTTAGACAAGGCGATGCGCTGTCATGCGATTTCTTCAACATCATTCTTGAAAAGATTGTGCAAAACTCCAATGTCAACACCAGAGGCACAATCTTTCAAAAGTCCGTCCAGCTACTAGGATACGCAGACGATATTGAAATAATTAGAAGAACATAGGGTGATGTAAGTGGATCGTTTGTGAGTCTTGAGAAGGAGGCCAGGAAGATTTGTCTAACGATTAACGAGGGCAGGACCAAGTTAATGCTGTCGACAAGAAAGGACAACCAACATCGACGTCTTGGAGCAAACGTCAACATAGACAGATTTAACTTCGAGGTAGTTAAGGACTTTGTCTACCTGGGATCCGCTATTAACTCAAACAACAACACTAGCGCTGAAATCAAACGAAGAATCACTCTTGTCAATCGCTGCTTCTTTGGGCTTAGAAGGCAACTGAGTAGTAAAGTCCTCTCCCGAGCAACTAAAGTGACACTCTACAAAACCCTCATCATCCCGGTCCTCATGTATGGTGCAGAGACGCTTTGGGCTGCTTTGAGAGAAAAATTGTTCGAATGGAGGCGAAGATTCAACCAAGAACTGTACGAGCTGTACAGCGGCACTGACCTAGCCAGAAAAGTAAAGGTCCAACGACATAGATGGTTAGGTTATGTTGAGCGAATGGAAAATAATGCTTCGGCTCGTAGAGTCTTCGAATCCAATGCGGAAGGACGTCGCAGAAGAGATAGACCGCGACTCCGGTAGAGCACACAGGTGGTAGAGGACCTGAACCAACTTGGCGTGCGAAACTGGAGACAGTTAGCCAGGGACCGAGCTGGCTGGAAAAGTTTGTTTGGTGAGGCCTTGGTCCGACCTGGACTGTAGTGCCACCATAAGTAAGTAAGTAACTTAATTTTATCAAGTAGGTAAGCAAGTGAGACTAGAAAATTTAAGACTTGCCCTTTTTCCCTATATGGCCTTCGTGCCCTTCGATTCTACCATAACTTTAAGCATTTTTCCTAACTCGAAGATGTCGTTTCTCATTTTCTTTTGCCCAGGTTTAACATGAAAGAAAAATTATAACTTTCTCGATAAAGATACAAACCTGCTTTCCAAACAAACTCTTCTACAACAGCAAGTACCTAAAAACCCCTTCTTAAAAGAATTTCATTAACAGTTAAAGGTATACGGTTTGTGAATATTATTATGAAAATCGGCTAATTTAAAATCATAATACCTAAGCAAACATAATTCCCATACTGAATTTGTATTTAACTAAATCTAATCTCTCAGCTTTATCTCTCCACTAATATCATTTAGCACCACCAACCCATCATCATTACTATCTCCTCTATTTGATTTACAACATTTTCTGAAGTGGTCATTTTTATGGCCTCGCGTATTATTTAAAATGATATTTTTAAAAATGAACGAATACCACTCTGTCTACACTTTCATCTTTCAACTTGGCATACCAAAGAGATTAAAACAAAAAATGTGAATAAATTACTCAAGTCTGACGTGTTTTGAACTCAGAAACAAGATAAATCCAATAATTTATTGATTAAAAATCTGAAAACAAAAATTCTTCAAAAACAAAAATATCAGTAAAATGGTTGAATGCAACATATTGTCCGCATATTAATCACTTTCCAATGCAACGTTTTCATGAACTCATACAATGTAACAGTCGCCTCGTTTATAGAGATAGCTACGGAGCGTCCGTGTCGGTCGTCGTCTTTCTTTCATGTTTCTTTCTCGAATTGATAAAGATTAAAACAGACACCTAAGCAATTCACAATAGTCGCATTATTGGTGCATACTGCATGGTCCTCTCCTATCTGGAGACTATTTATAAAGACACAAAAACAAAAATTAAAAGTAGGTATAAGGCCCGTTGCCGATTGTTTTGAATTTTGAGTCTCAAGTGAAAACAAACGAATAGGTCGCTATACCTACACGCTCGTGTATATAACCTTATCATGGCCGAAACAGTCCGGTATGCTATTTATATACTTGAGAGATATGGGTATTGACTTTTTGGGTATTCAGTTTCTTTGCCGCCATATCGTTTCCTATAAAAATGTCACCACATTATATAGAGTGCTGGAGCAATGCGATATGAATTTTAAGTGCTGTCTTAGCAACATGTCAGTCAGTGAAGGTTGCTGGGAAAATTGTTTTTTGTTTCAGGCTTGAGGTTGTTGATTCTTGTGGTTTTCGATTATTTTTTGTCGTTCTTCTAAAAAAAGTTTAAAACTTGCTTAACGTTAGGTTAAAAAACTAATTGTTTGATTTTTTCCCTAGAGGAATCATATTGATATGTAAATGGTAATAATATCGAAAAGGCAATCATAATGATCTTATGAATCTGAGTTCATAAACGTGGTTGTCGGCTTTCAAAGTCTTGTCACTTTTTTCGCAGTTATTCTGCTGTCGCACCAGAGCGACACTGCCTGCTAAATTTTGGCCCCCAAAACCCGTTCCAGAGACGATATAAGCCTTATCAACTCTAATGCGAAGTTATAACAAAAATAAGCTTTCTGAATCTCGAGTATTTTAGTGTCATCCCTCATCCGGACATTTGGCTATTTCACGTACCCATTCATCACTAAGATTACTTTTTGGTAAAATTGGGATCAACTTCCAACTGCTCGAATTCCCATTTAGCGAACACACTAGGTTGTCTTGTCTGCCGTGCTTTGTGAACGTTTGAAGCTCTTTGTCAACAACCTGATAAGTCCTTATCAGTGTGCCTTCAGACACGGAAAGCCCACCATCGATCAAATATTCACCCTACGCCAGATCTTGGAGAAGCCCCGGAACTCCAAATTGATACCTACCACCTTTTCATCGATTTCAGGGCCGCGTATGACAGCGGCTTTAGAGACAAACTATATAGAGCAATGTCTAGTTTTGGCATCCCAGAAAAACTCATCCGTCTGTGTAAGATGACAATTTAAAACTCACGCTGTTCCATCATGGTCGAAAAAAATCTAACGGCGGCATTGGCTGTCAAAAAAGGTTTTAGACAAGGCAATGCGTTGTTGCAAAACTCCTACATCAACACCAGGGGCACAATCTTTCGAAAGTCCGTCCAGCTACAAGGATACGCAGACGATATTGGCATAATTGGAAGAACACAGCTTGATGTCAGTGGAGCGTTTGTGAGTCTTGAGACGGAGGCCAGAAATTTGGGTCTAGCCGTTAACGAGGGCAAGACCAAGTTGATGCTGTAAACAAGAAAGGACAACCAACATCGACGTTTTGGAGCAAACGTCGGCATAGACAGATTTAACTTCGAGGCAGTCTACCTAAGATCCGTTATAAACTCAGACAACAACACCAGCACCGAAAGCAAACGAAGAATTACTCTTGCCAATCGTTGCTTCTTTGAACTAAGAGGCAATTTAGTAGCAAAGTCCTCTCCCGCGAGCAACTAAAGTGACGCTCTAGAGAACCCTTATCATCCCGGTCCTAATGTATGGTGCAGAGACATGGACCATAATAACATCCGATGAAAACGCTTTGGGCTGCTTAGAGAGAAAAATTCTTGGAGTGATTTATGCGGTACTGTCTGCATTAATGGAAAATGGAGACGAAGATTCAACCAAGAACTGTAAGAGCTGTTTAGCCACACTGAGCTAGCCAGTTAAATTCCAACGACTTAGATGGTTGGAGCATGAAGAGCGAATGGAAAATAATGCTCCGGCTCGTAGAGTCTTCGAATCCAACTCAGAAGGGAGTCGAAGAAGTGGAAGACCTAAACTCAGGTGGAGCTCACAGGTAGTAGAGGACCTGAACCAACTTGGCGTGTGAAACTGGAGACAGCTAGCTATAGGGACCGACCTGGCTATATACGATTGTTGTATGAGGCTCTGGTCCGACCTGGAGTGTAGCGCCACCATAAGTATGTAAGTAAGTAAGTAAGAACACACGAAGTTGCGTTTGGTCTTTTGGTTTCAGCTGTCGGGTCAGTTAGATTTTGTTAGGTGCAAGCCCAAATCACGACGCAAAATTAACCAAGTTCTTGTCATCTATGCGGACCTGACTGCCTTAGATTTTGCTGAACACTATCACAAACACCATCGATAGTTTCAGTCATCAGGTCTTGCGTATCGTAGAAGTTAGGATATTGGCTCATTTTGGTCACAAAACGTTGAAAAGTCGACTCAGAAGGACGACCATTTAACTTATAAAAGGAAGCAACGTTGTTATAAGAACGTAATGGACATCTTTTGAAAACTAGTGATTTTGTCAATGTCGTCCACAAAGCCAAGGAGTTAGGAATAGTATTTTTTGAAGAGATATCGTGTTAAGACATCACCAAAACAAATCTGTTGGCTATGAGTACTGTTGTATGCGGTTTAATGCCAATTGAACCATTACGAGTTTCGATATCCAATTTGATGGTTTTTTTATGGGCTTACTTTAACTAGGTTACCGGACTAATGTAACACCGATAGGTACTCCTCTAAAAAATAGTGCTTTAAAAGGCCGCGAGTGGGAACTCTGGATGGAATTTTTTATACAACATGAAGAAGTGATAAGCCCCAGTAGAATTTTCAGACTTTTGATTACCTTTCCTGTAATGGGTCCTTACCATGGTAGAAGTTAATTCTTGTTGAGGTATGTCATCGAGAGCGGAGCTGTGGGGGTATTGACTTTCAGCTTTTGGATAACGCTTTCTTTCATTTGAAATAGACACTGTGGCTACAAGTCCATTGACTGGTCTCTCGTTTCTTCCCTCTTCCACCGCGGATTCCATCCATATTCATATTCAATAGAAAATGGTTATAGAAAGCCCTCTTTAATCCTCGTTATCGCGCTTACACCATTAAATTTTGAATTCATGTCGAATTTTGGTTCAAAATTGTTCGCGAAAGTTGGTATTGTTTTCAAATTTGAAGGGCCAAAAACATAATTTTTTAAGCCAGTCTTCCACGATCCAAGCAAAGTGTTCATCAGAAATCCGATGGGGTGATTGTAAGTTTAAAGTTTTATGACTATCGATACCTTCTACTAATATTTATTTCGTTTATGACGAATTATGTATAGTAGAGCTCATTGATTGAGGCCCATTGTTGACTTCTATGCGGGAAATAGTTAGGCCTTGCAATTAAAGAAAACCCAATTTAAAGCAACCGAATTACAGTTTCACACCCAATAAACTTGGATCGGAATCCTACCACTATCAATAAAACTTTTAATTTCCTATTTGTAATTTCACTAAAGCAATTTAAAATGAACTCTTTGCACCCATTTCACTCTACCTCTTCGACAACGACCTAAATGTTCCATAATTTATAAACATTTTTTATTGCTCATTAATTAAATTCTTTTACATTTTTTGTTCCTCAATTTGAAATAATAATAATTATTGTTGCTAAAGCCAAAAAAAATTATTTGACTACACCCTCTCTCTGGCTTGAAATATAAATTTTATTTCATGGTGACAATTATTCAACGAGTATAATTTTTAAAGCAGCAATCAAAATGATTTACACGTCGTCGAGTCCGTCGGTCGTCGTTGTGTGGGCGTTGAAGATGTCTACTAAACTTTGATTCTTTATTAACACAATTTAACATTTCTAAGAACACTTGTTTACACTAACGAACAACGGAAGATTACTTCACTTGAAAGAAATGTCATATTCACTGCACTAACGATATACTCTGCAGCTAAGGAGAAGGATCGCATAAGAGATTTAATTTACAGGTAAAATTCATTACTCGGGCAACCCTTTGGAAGTCAAGTATCTATATGAAAAAAAAAAATCCTTAAAAAAGGAGAAAGTTGTGAAATTAAAAAGTATGGAAGGGAAAACGTGTGTTTTGTTTTATGGCTTTCTTTAATAAAAAAAAAGGACCCTGTCATGTTGTTTTGACGTCAACACAAATTGGCGGTGATATGAAAATAGTGACAGGTAAAGAGTTATGGCAGTGTTGTCGATTGTCGATGCAATTTTATACGCAGCTGCTTCACTTTTACTTTTGAAAAGGTGCGTTGTTTTTTTTTTAATTGTTGTCTTAAAGCGAAATTTCAAGAAGAAGCAAAAGAGAAAGCTATTCAATTTTTGTAAGTACCTAAGCCTTTTTTAAATACCGAGAGCATGCTTCATGCTTGGTATAGAGTTGGCGTCATATATAGGATATCGTTAAGGTAAGAAATCTGCCCTAAAACAACATCAGGCTCCAGAGTCCAAGGAGGCTCAATGGTACGGGTTATTGAAATTCCCAAACAGTAACATGGTAACTTGAAATTGATCGCCTAAAATTTGAAAATTATTTGAGTTGTTAGACTCGTTCGATGGAAATTCAATTTATCTTTAAGGTTTTGATGTGAGTTAAAAAGCAAATATTGCATGTCTATCTCATTTTATGGAGGTATTTAACTCACATGTCACATGCATCATCCTGTGGAGTGTTAAGGTTCTTATAAGATGGTAGGTAGGCTTTGAATGCAAGCTTAGACGTTCGGTTATAACTCAGGTGTTAACTATACTTGTTGCATTACCAGATTATATCTATTAACAGTGATCAGAAATGTAGTTTTGTTAATGTGTCAAATGACATTTGATGTTTGAGGTGATTTTGCTTCATTAAATTGAGAATAAATTCTTGTTTTCAATTTTTTTTTTTTCTGAAAATGTGTGAACTTCTTCTTTTACGACACTACTAAAAACTGTTTTTCAATTAATGACCTGCGGCAGCCACTTGCAGCTCCATCTTAAGTCAAATAGGTGAGAAGAAGTAAAAAGGTGCCATTTTACTAGACTGTTTTATGTGAGGCTACTAATTTGGATATGCGAAAACCTTGGGAGTGTCACTATAGCGGATGCTTCGGCAACCCCATTATACTAAGGCTATAAGTTGTTCTTATCTCCAGGATGATAGTTAAAAACCAAACTAAATTCAAACTTTAAGGAACTTTAAATAACTAATCTAATCAAAGAATCATATATATCTGATTCCTGTTAAAATTATGAATCATAGTTGAAAATATATCTTTTTTTCTAATAATTGTTTTTTTTTTTTAGTAGGTAAAGGTAAGCAAAAATGGGTTTAGGAGGCACTGTGCATTTTTGTGAAGCATAATCCGTCATTGTTCTCGAAGTACACTCACTAAAAATGTAACCTAGTCTTCTAGAAATAATTATTTAAAATAATTAAGTCGAAGATTCATTAAAATTGAGAAAGTTTTATATGTCTTTGAGTTTTTGGAGAAAAAAAAAATGATGCAGTTCTTTTAGAAGAAGTTAGGATATAATTCATAATTCCCTTCGAAATAGTATAAGGACTACCCCAAGAAATTGAAAAAAAAAAAATACAAACTTAAAAACAAACCCGACTAAGATTTGCTTCAAAAGATGAATTTAGACAAGAGCCGAGTGTATACAAAAGGACACACGGTGAATAGTCCGACGGATGTAATGATTCAAAACACATTTTTGACATTCTCTTTCAGTTTCATGTGAAGCCAAAACTGCGCGTTTAGCATCACCAATCGTGTCCTCGTGAAATCATTAAAATTTCGGAGCACTTGGAACTTGCTTTGTTTTACTACATCTAATCCCGATCAACATTTTAATATATGATTTAGCTAGTTTTAGTGATTGTTCAATAGAAAAAATAAACGGATTCAAGAAAAAAATTAGGGAAACAGCTTATCTCTTTGTTTTTGAAACCTTTGGTTTGACTTTTCTTTTGTATTTTTAACCCAACTACGCTACCTATTAACTTAAAAAACATACCTACTGAAGAAAATGTGACTTTAAGTTCTTGTGAGGCCACTATATGTTGCGTTATGGCTTAAGTTCTCATTCGAATGTGAATTTATGCCATAGTTCGATTATGGCGTAAATTCACATTTGAATGAGAACTAAAGCCATTATGGCGTTAGTTCATATGTCCTTCGTTCGCGGCACCTTATTCCAACTAAGTGCATTTCGAACGATTGGGCTCTTAATTGAAAAAAAGTGAAGCCTTATAAAACTGGTAAATTTTGTTTTTAAGCGCATCTAATGAATGATACTTTATTAAGCCGAAAATACATGGAATACAATTTTTGACTCCATGGCTTTGTTTTGGACTTATTATATGCAGTTATGACTTAAGAGGCTTGCAAATCGAGAGAACTTACCTGCCTACCTCTAGCTATACTTAATTATGTTGATTATATAATATGATTGTTTCGAATATAATTTTACGTTGTTTAGAAATCTCTCTCTTTTTTAAACTTTAGAATTATCAAAGTAATTTTTCAGGAAAATAACTGTTCCATTATTGTGTGCATAAGAAAATTGTTTGCATATCAATAAAATCACTTCGATTCATCAGACAACGGATTCTCAAGGCCATAATATAATAAAAGCTCTTCAAAAACCACAGAAAGAAACTGAAAGTTACTATTTAATAAATAACACTAGTTTACAAAAATAAAAAAAATCTTTTACCCAAACACAATTATTACTGAAGTTGGTTTCTATGATCCCACAGATTATAAAAGTATATGAAATATATTTTTATCACGTCTAGTTTTCTTACTACATCCTCATTAAATTATTACGCTACCTTGTAACTGGTACTAAGTTAATATTCGCTTTTGTTGTATTAATCGTATAAGTTAGCATTTTGATTGGCTTTAAACTATCTTAAAAGATAGTTTCAATTAAATCCAAATAAATTTTGCTATATTTTAGGTAAAATTTTCCAATTAAAGAGCGGGTGGTATACTCGTGAGAACCGATAAACGAGTCTTAAATACTTAAAACCATTTTTTCCCAATCTTTCTGATATCAAAGTCAAAGGAGGAATCTTTGTTGGTCCCGAATAAGAAAAGATGAACGTTTTGATGGTCGTTTATCCAGTGTCGAAAAAGATACTTAGTATCTTTGTATATATACTGCTCTAGTAATGTCATCATCAAGAATCGACAACAGCGCCCCTATGAATGCCAGGCAGAACTATTCTGATTCTTTTTAAAATACGAGCAAATAACTACCAACGGTGAAACTTATATTTCATATATTACGAGATCATCACCGTGGTCCGACTTAAAACTCACCTTGGACAATAATGGCAACCATCAATAAACGAGCATAAAATTTTTCTTAGTCTTATCAAGACGGACCGTAAGTATCCCCGCGACAACAGCTAAGAACTACTACTGTAATGATCTCGTCATATATATGTTTCTAT
>CAKKXW010000003.1:11996703-12016484 GCA_920937365.1 Sphaerophoria rueppellii | reverse complement strand
TGTGGTGCGATGACTAGCTTTATTTTCCTTCATTTTTGATATTTTTATTTCCGATTTGTCCGCAGAAAATTGTTTGCGGAATTTTTTGTTTTTAATTGTGTTTAAAGCTGGTTGCCATATTTTTGTCCGATGACAATTAGCTCGAATACAAATTTAAGCTCCGACCATATTTGCGTTGCGGAAAATTGTCCGCTCCGAAAAATACCTCGATAGGGCTGAATAATAAGGAAAAATAAACTAATAATCAACTTTCTACAACAATAGAATTATACTCTTACCATTGCAATTCAGGTTTTTAGAGTTATGACATTTTTCGTAAGAAAAAAATAAATGTTTGAGATTTGAGTTTAGCCATTTTAGACATTTTTTGAATTGTGACAATTCTCAAATATTTGTAGTTAAATCAAGTTTTTTTTCATGACTTTGATTTGAGTAAGTACATAGGTATTAACGAAATATCTTTGACCAAAATGGAGAAGAGTGATCAGTAGGTACTATTTTAAGGGCCTCTGTTCTGTTATTTTTTATTTTTTATTTGGGAAAAATATGGACTCGAAAAAAATGTATAAGTCGATCTCTAACTCACCTCGATTTACTTTGACCGTTGGAGCTTGATGTACCTACTTATTGGTTATTATAAGGCATCAAATCATTAATCCTTGTTTCATGAGTGATCAAGGGTGTTAAGCTAATGACATTTGAGGGACCCTCAAACTAATAAAATCTGTTTGCTCTTTTTGAAATCATTCAATAGGTAGAGTTAAAAATGTGGATGTTCTTTCATGGTTGCTACGCTTACTTTACCATCAATCTTGAACCGAAGTGACGCATCGAATTCATTATAAATAAAATACCAAGCTACTAAAAATTAGCAGAGATCAACGAAAGTCAAACTGGAGAACAAAACAACGTTTTAATTGTTTGATCACAACAGGAACTTGAAGTTATTCTACGCTGAACGGACGAAAAGAACATGTTGCAAGAAATACTTTCACTAAGTTTAGTATTGTAATTTTGTTAATTTTTTTTTCTGAAATATTATCTCAAATGTTTTCATGTTTGATACTCTTTTTTTCCATAAATATTATCAGTAAATATTAAAAAAAAAACACTGAACACTGATTCAGACACTGGAAACAAAAAGTCGTTAGTAAGTAGTCCAGTAGTAGTGTAAATAATAGTAATGGAAAAAATAAAATAAATAAAAATCAAAATGTCTTTATTATGTACCTACTTAGTTTCATCTCAAAAGTAAATAAGTATATGTACCTACTAAAGTTCTATTTGTTTAAAATGTTCAGTGTGATTAGTTATAATTATAATCCACTTTGAAAATCTTCAAAACAGATAGTGGTCATCACATCAAGTTGCAAGGAAAAAAAAATTGTTAAAATAATAGTTCGGGGCTTGTGATTTTTTTTTTTTTGAACAAACAACATTTTTCAATCGCTTTTGTTGATGTAATGGTTTTCTTTATACTTTTATACATCTCTTAGCAAGATTTTTGTATACCTGCATAACTTTGCAAGAATTTAAGGCAAAGTTTCCTAAAATTGACATCAGTTTTAAGCCATTCTCTTCGAAGAACTCTTCCTTAAGCTCTCCCTACAGATCCGTTGCTGTTTCCTTCTCCATACATTCTCCTGTCTCTGATATCCCAAAGATTCTGTTACAATGGGATTAACATTGGGCAGTTGAATTAAGGTCATCGAATTAAGCTCCAGCCAATGACTTGTTTCCCGATTTGTGTTTTGTCCCGCTGAAATATTACAGTGATCTGCCGAAACAGATATCAAACTGCTGCGCAGTTTTTAAATATAAACCCCACTGTTGATTTTTTATGACATAAATCGAATTTCCAAGCATTCTTCTGAAGACAAAGCTCCCCATATTATCAGTGGACCACCACCAAAACTAGGCAATTCGAAATATCTAGGGTCCTTTCGTAGATCACTCCAATACCTACATATGTAACCCTTCAGGATCATCTAGATTCAATTTTTTCTCACCAGAAAAAATGACATTTAATCGACACATGTTTGAAAAAACTGCTGAATGAAACTTACAGATTCCAATCCCGATCTCGAACACAAAATATGGGGTGTTCGAAAAAGAATTTTGTCCTTCTTCACTGTTTCCTATTTCCGAACACACTTGCTCGAGTAAGGCAACTCGGTAAAATTTGGTTTCCTTTCTGCGAATCATTAAAAATCATAGTGATTATGGAATTTACTTTTTTTGTTGAAACATTTATTAGATCAATAATCTGACATACCTAGTAAATTTACAAAGCTGGAAAAAGTTTTCACTCAAACTGACGTGAATAAGTTCTTCACTGGTGTAAGCAACATTTTTTAGAATTTAATATTAATAAAGGTCAATCAATAACCTATTCTAGGAAACGTCCAGCATTGCCCCAAAGAAAATATTGTTTCAATAATGAACCCATCACCATAGTCTCTTCAATTTGTGATTTAGATGTTTTCTGTGATACCCAACTCAACTTTACTTCCCATATTGACAACCTCATTAATAAGGCTAACTCTAACTATAGAATTCATTAAGCGTTGGTCTAAGGAGCTTTCGGATCCTTGTACACAACTTTTGTTCGACCAATTCTTGAATATTCTTCTCAAGTTTGGTGCCCATATGACCATATTCACATTAAACGTATAGAAGCAGTACAACATAGATTTATTTTGTTCGCTCTACGTGGGTTAGACTGAAATGGCCCTTTAAACCTTCCCGCTTACGAAGACCGCTTGAAATTACTTGGGATGCAATCTTTATCAACGCGTAGGAACAATGCTGACATTATGTTTATCCATCAGCTTATTAATGGCCTTATTGGCTGTCCAGATTTATAATCAAAAATATCATTTTATACCAACCCACGACGACTATAAGATGTAATCCCTTACTAAGAACACCCTGCCACCGAACTGACTATTGCCGAAATGAACCAATCACAAGAATGACTGTTAAAATTACCAACTCCAGCTTTTTCAATCTCAGCCTTTCAAAAATTGACCTGAAAAAAATTCTACCCTAAATTATTATTATTATTACTCTGTTAACTAGTTTTTAATTAGATTTAAGATTAAACCTAAGATCAACTTGTATTAAGTCTTGAATAAAATAAAAATAAAAATAAAAATTAAAATACTTTTTCTTCAAATTAACTTTCCAGATGGTCCAAATCTAGTTTTGTTTTTCTTGAAAAACCTATTAAAACCGTGTCAAATAAAACTTACCATATTTTCTTGCTCTATTAAGATATTTTTTTAGTGTGATATCTTAACTATTCTTAAAGAAAGAATGCCCACACATGCATGTGAAGTTTTCATTGCAAAAAATGGTAAAATAAGAAAATAACATTCCTCAAAAGTATTCGATGGCTGAAATCTTATTGATACAAAATTGAGCTTTAAAAATATAAAATATTTTTTAGACAATAAAACTGTATTCACTCTATTCCTACCTACTCTAAATTACAACTTTAAATTTTTCTTAAGTGTAGTAACTCTGAGTAATATAAATACATAGTTTAAACTTACCTAAAACAACTTAAAAGTCATATTACTTTACTTACAAGTTTTTTAAACAATAATGACACGTTTTAAGCAGAATACCAACCTACAAATAAGAAAATTGATTTTTGGGGTTTTGACATTTTTGTGCCAAATAAAATGTTAAATGGTTAAAATTAAATTTTCGTTAAATGATAAAAGTGTAACGTAATCATTATAAAATGAAACACTTCAAAATTAGGTATGTAATTGTGTCCCTTAACAAGTATTTGTTTTAAGAGCAAATTGATCTAGTATGGTTGTTTAAATATTGATAATTGGAAGTTGGAATTATTAATAGAATCAAAAAAACATAAGATACCTTTTCTTTTTTATTAGGTTCAAATGTTTAGGGTACCGTGCGTGCTTTGCCGTCGGCGTCTGTATTCTACAAGCAAGTATAGAAGACCACAAAGACTGCTTAAAGTGCGCAAAACACTTAAATATGTAGGTAAATATTATGCAACATTTATAATTTTATTCATAACTCTTTTTGTGTGTTAAGAGATAACATTGACAGTCAAATAAATCATAAACAAACAACTAAATTGTTATTAAGTGAATGTCTCAAAGAATATTATCAAAAAAATTCGAATATCGCGTGGTTTGACTTTTGTTTTATTTATGTTTTAGGCCGTGTGCGAATCGGATGAACTGTTAAAAATGGATGAATTTTTAACCACTTCTGTCATATTTTAACCTGCTCCGCAGCTAGTCTCATTTTTAACACATTTTATTCAATGCGAAGTGTCAAAATTTAACTAAACGTCAAGTTTTAACCACTTTTTAACCCAATTCGCACACGACCTAAGTGTTTAAAGGCGTTAAATATCTTACGTAAATTATATATCCCCATTTAGAACATTTTAAACTGGGATGCATTACTGCCTTATACTAAAAAATAGTATCTAGGTACCTTACTTCTACAAACTCCAGCAACGGGCTCATATCTCTTTTATTAATACAAACAAATACTATCTTTAAATAAAATTTCTAATCAAAAATTTATTCAAGAATCTACTGAAAATTGATTTACATAATAAATAAATCGTCATAAGGTGCCTTGAAGGGAAAATATTATACTCAACTCAACTCAACGAGCAAAATAAAAACTTTAAATAATGATGGACAAAAAATTATAGAGTTTCGCTGCTTGCAAAACAACATTTTTCAAAGAGAAAAAAAAGCCATTTGATATGTTGGTTTGGTATCAAATTTCTATCCAGCTTTTTTTCAATTCTTTGCATAATCTCTTTAATTTAAAACATTTTTTTTTTAGTTTTGTTCCCAAGGTTCGTGAGTCTTGACTTTGTTACGTTGGTTTAAAATTGTGTGCCCTTTAAAATCTGACTGATGAAACAAAAGGGAAATAACCTATACAACTAACAAATTCATTAACCTGTCTTAAAATTTGTTTGATTTTGTAAAGCTATTTACTTTATTTTTCAATCAATACAACCATGAGTTCCATAGAATCTAGAATCCATAAGTTCAGGCACAAATATCTCCAGCAAAATCTTAAAGCCTTTAATAAAAATGGTGCAAAAATAAGCATTAAAACCAGCTACACCCATCCAACGCAGAAAAAAATTCTTCTGCAAAACCAGAGCTTACGAACTACGCCCATATAAAAAAGCTTTTTCAACATAGCAACCAACTTCTATGCCTGCGAAATATCGATTAATATTTTTGTTCCCTTCCTCCGTCACAAATGCAAAATTCTGCAAAACCATAATTTTTTGACAAAAATCCTCCTTTAGAAATTCAAAGGAATCCCATAACCCAAGACTATTGCCATCTGTGTTCATTCTCCTGTAAACATCACAGTGCACAGCAATTCAGCCAGATGGCAGCAAAACAAACTCTTTATCTAATACAACAACCCCTCAAGAATCGATACAAATTTCCCTTTTCTACCAACACATGGCTGCCGGCATAAGCCATCTTGCAAACACAATCACAAAAGGGTTCGTTTGAAACTCATACAACTCTAGGCAACTCCTTTGCCATTGGCAATCGACATGGCTGTGTACGGCTTGTGCGCACAAAATCAAAACAACAACAAGAAACCGAGCAGCCATGATTTTTTTTTCTCACAATCAGACGCCATTAAAAAATAGGCGTGGTAGGTTTTTGAGGAAAAACCGGAATTCAATTGATTTCGTTGTTGTTGTCTGATTCGGAATGTCGGTTGCATTATGGTTGCGGCTGCGGAACGAACGACCGACGAATGTTGGACATATTGAATAAAGGCAAACATGGATGTTTGCTGATGAATGTAATGACGAAAATAGAATATCGGTAGGTACCTTCTTGGTGTAGGTAGGCAGAGTTCCTTTCGCATAGTTTTGGAAAAGTTTGAATGTGATTGTTTTTTCTGTTTGTTTTGTATTTTTTACCAACTCGGCAATCTGGGAAAAGAATCAAGGTAAGAACGAGCTATTCGCAAGCTAATTACCCATCCAAAGACGAAAGATCCTTGAAATTTAATCGATCTGTTTCTTAGTCGATTTTTTTGTGTGAGTTTGTGAATAGAAAGATAAAACCTTGAAGGTCGTTTCTTAACTCTTTTTCTGCTTTCGAATGCATTTGGTTTATTGCTCTGACATTTGGGATTCTTCCAAGACGATAAATTGACACCGTGAAGGTTTTCTGGTTTTGTTTTTTTGCAAAATTTGAAAAAAAAAAAAATAAAATCGTTCAAACATCACCCACACTCCATTCGTTCGAGAAAATTTTAATCAGTTTCTAGATGGAGGAAAAATCAATAAATTTTACGGCCATAAGTCACGTGAACCGGTCTGGGTGTGGTGCGTGTGTGTGTTTTGTTTCAAACTTTTCTTTTTTTGATTTTATTCCGTGGTGTGTGACTCAATACCATGCTAGTTAGCTTAAATGTCAAATGATTTAAGGCAATTGCTTAAATTAACGACTCTGGTGGCAGACATTTGCACGTTATATATTTGTTGTTGTTGTTGTTGGGTTCAAAGACTTCGAAATCGAGCTCGGTTCTACCTACACCAAATTGAATACGTAAATGTGTAGCGACACAGCGAAATTGTAGGGTATTGACGAAAATAAGCTTTTTTGTTTCGTGGGTAGGTAGAACTTTGGGCCACTTGAGTGCCTATGAACGAGATAAAAACATTTTCTATGAATGTAGGGACATTCTCTTTATTTAAATTGTTGTCATTGAAATGGAGAGAGCTGAGAAAAACATTGTTTAGTCCGAGCCAGACACATTTGGATTTGGTGAATGATTATTATTTTGTGTGCTTTAATTTCGATTATTTGACTTTTTTTTGTCATAAAGATGTCTTTTTGTATTCAAAGTTTAGTTCAAAAGCCTGTCTGATGTTTTTGGGGCTTTCAAGGGATAATGTTCTCCCACATTATTTCATTTCAGCAAAGGAACATGATGCAGACAAAGAAATGGGCGCAGTAATAATTTTAAAGTCTATAACACCAAAATGGCACTCGAACTTGATCATGAAAAAAGTCTTGTTGCAAAGCAAGACAAGTTGGTTGCAGGGAGTAATTAGTTCTAAGCTGTCTACACTTTACCAATATACCTCTCTATATACCTATACCAACACTTAACTGAACGTTGTTGATTTTTCCTTATGTTTAAATAATTAATAGGCAAATGTTGCAGGAAAAAAAAAAATAAAAAATCGATGACCTTGTAAAGCTTGTTCAATTATTATGCAAATCAAATAAGCAACCAAACAATTTAAGTAATTAAAAGATAGAAAGATTGTGTAAATGTTATAACCTTCAGGTTTTTTTCTTTCCAATAATTTTTAAATTAATTACGAGTGATTAATAAATTCATTCGATGAGCGAGGGCTATTTTAGGCGCATGGGAACGTTATGTAAGGAATTAAGTAACAGCATTGAAAAAAATGTTTACTTAACACTATTTTAGTTGGCGGCCTATGTCAGCTGTCAAGTCATTTAATTTTAAATTGGTTTAGCATAGACTAACACCCCGCAGAAGATCTGCAAAGCAATCAAAGCACTAAAGACCAACAAAGCATCAGTAGGACTCCTGCAGAGCTTCACAATCGGCTTCAATGAAATCGAGCGACTTTTGCATCCATTCACAAAGAAAGCTTGGGTCTCCGAACGATTTCTGAAGGGAATGATAATCTAGCTCCCTAAAAAAGGTGAACTGAGCGACAAGTGTACTGAAACGCATAAGGGAACATCTAGAAGCCACACATTGATCAGCATTGATCATTAATAGCTTTGTTCAGCGAGAAAAAAGACAGCACAGTACAGCACAGCTTCATGAGAAATGTCAGAACAGTTTGGAACAGTTTAGAACACAAAATGTGTTCTACCTAAAAAGATGGAACAGAAAATCCTGTCCAAAACTGTCCCAAACTGTTCTAGGCAGACTCAATGAACACCAAATCAGACAGTTTGGAACAGCCAATGTGGCAATGAACACCAAAAAGCTGTACTTTTCTGTTCCAAACTGTTCCAAAGTGTGCAGAACAGTGTCGCTGAACATACCTAATATCGATCACCACTTCACCTGTTATTCATTGAATTTGAGAAGGTTTTCGATAGCGGCAGTAGAGATTTAAATTGAATTGCTTTACGCAATTTATTCGACTTCTTCACACGCACTAAGAGAATTGTTGATGAGAGTTAGTTTAAAATTAGGCCTTGACTCTTCAAGAGCTGTCCCGCCACTCTATTTATTTATTTTTTTTTTACACAGGAGGGGTACCCCATACAAATTTAAAGCTATTATGATGGATGCAAACGTCACATTTTGCTCGAAGGGAAGCTGTCTCAACCAAATGGCAAAACAAAGATGATCAGCCTCGGAACCTAGTCATTTTCTTTCATAGATATTTCTCAGCAACCGATTGAGAAAGTACAGAGCTTCCAACACCTTGAAAGTATCATTTCTACCGAGAGGAAATCAACAGCCAAATGGCGAATAGGGAAGGCAAAGGCTGCCTTTGGTATGCTTAGAAATATTATGGGAGGATAGCTCTCTGAGCCTTAGAACCAAACTGCGCCTACGGCTGTTTGGATCCATTGTCGAATCCGTGTTACTTTATGGTTGCAGCACGTGGAAATTAACAGGAGGTAGCTGTCACTGAGAACCTGCACGCATATTCTCCAAGTCGTATTCTTTAATAGCATGAACAAAAAATCGGTTACCAAATGTCCATAACGCTCCGAATTGACGGCGACAGTCGTTCCAACGTCGTTTTCGAAGAGGCAAGGTCTAATCACACCTCTGGACCAAAGAGCGCACCAAACAGTGACTTTTGGTAGATGAAATGGCCTCTCTTCAATTACTTGAAGATTCTCAGAACCCCAAATATGACAGTTTTGTTTATTATGTTTATTAATATACCCACCCACCGAGTGAGAAATGTGCTTCGTGGCTGAAGAAAATTTTGTTCTAAAATTCGCCATCCACCGCCTGTTGTTCAAGCACGCATTCGACGTATCTACGACGTTGTGAATGGTCAGCTGGCTTCAGTTGTTGTGTGAGCTGGACTTTATATGAATGTAGATGAAGATCCAAATGCAAAATACGCCATAATGTGCCGTAAGACAGTCCTAATTCTTGAGAACGACGACGAATGGACACATTCGGGTCTTTTGTAACGCTTTCACTTACAGCAGCTATATTTTTAGTGGTACGATGGAAACGATGATACACAGGCCTTACCATATTTGTAAACAATCCAGTTTCTTCAAATTTCTTCACAATTTTGCCAATTTCTTGAGTAGTTGAACGACTATGTCAACCATAATCTCCTCTTAAAGCACGATATGTGGCTGTGGCAGAATCACCATTTTTGTAGTAATTTTGAACAATTTTTATGCGTTGTGCAATAGTTAAGCTATCCGTTTTCGTAAATGTCAGACTTTCAACTAAAAAAAAATGTAATCGGTATAAGAACTTAGTTTGACAGATGTCGAATTCCAGCCCTATACTTTTGAAACCGAAAAATGGATAACACGTTACTTCGTCAAACGTGGAAGTGGATGGGACAATGCAAAGCAGACAATGCAGTGAAATTCGCTCACTTTAGAAGAAAGAAGAGTTGGATGTTGCAACTCTTGGAAAAAAACAGACGACGAGGATTCATAGCCCAACTAGACAAGGTTAGAGGGATTTGTGACTCATATCCAGGAACCGACCACGATGACACGGCGAGCTGACAAAAAAGGTGTTGGGCCCTAAGTTAGTATGTAAATGTAGACAGACATCTGAAAACTCTTCCGAATTGTGCAAAATTTATTATGAAAATCTTGGTTCTGGTCGAAGTACGTATCGTGTTTTGTCCATTTACGGTCAACATAATCGTCCTTGAATAGCTATGATAAATGGTAAACATAATTGTTGGTAAAAACATAACCTTGTAGTTCATCAATGCACAAAGCGCACCCATAGGTACTCTTAAATAAAATATGTTAATTCCTCATAACTATCAGACGACGCGACAGACGACAAATTACCTGACATACAATTGACACATCCCCTTTGCCATAACTCACATCCAAAGCAAAACAGACTAATAACTGTCCCATACATCACAGCCAAGCAAATTATCACCGATGATTGATTCCATCGTAAAAAATTCTAAAACAAATTTTCGTCCAAAAGTTCCCCATATAGTTGTAATCGTTGTCATCGTATAAATGTTTTCTGTCCCTATGTCTCACATGACATAGACAAGTCATGAATACTCGATGTCACAGGCTTTTGAGCAAGTTTACTTACATGCCACGCTAAGTAAGCAACACATAACTTACTCATCGAATTATTGGGCTCTGTGTTTTTGGAAAAGGTAATCAAATTGTTTCAGCCATTTTTATGTGATTCATACGCGAGGATATCCACGAGACACCCATTTCCATTCGATGGTTGCTTTTTGTTTTTTACTTTTCGACAAGACAACAAGTAGATCCCGTGGGGTAATAATTTATCATTAAAATGTTTCTTAGGTATTGTGAAGAAAAATAGCGGAAGAGATAGACGAACAGATTAAAATTTCCCTTTAACAACCAAACACAACAGAAACCCATCATCAGATCTCGACGAATCAAATAGAGACTAAGAAAAATTTGAATAAGAATTTTAAAAGCAAATTCATGTCTGTCTGAATGTTTTTTTGTTTTTTTCAAAAACGAGACGAGAAAGGAAAAAAAAAAGTTTTCCATTATGCAGATTTCGCCCGGGAACAAGAAAATAAATTATTTAATAAATTTATCGGAGGGTGAATCCACGGAATCTGCCACTCACTAGCCCTGTCAGACATACAACTCATGCAGAAGACTTTACCAGCGAAAAGAGTAGGCTGCTATCGAGACATAAAAAAGGCTGAAAAATGATAATGGATTTATAGCCCTGTCATAAGTTTCTGATTCGAATTATTTGTCTTCGCCATGCAGTTACAGTGCGACTGCTTTGATTAGTGTTATTTTCGAATTCTTCACTCCTTAAACGGCAACTTGAACTTAATTCTTTGTTGTGACTGTATGGATGCTCTAGAATGACTGCTAATGAAAGTTCGTATTCCTCTTTGCTGATCTGGTTCATCGGCCTACACTGTGCAAAAGCCTTGGAAATATGCATACAATGACATTAGGTACATGAATTGTTGTATACTTTGTCGAAAATGTAAAAGCTAATTAAAAACGTTCATAAATTTATCAAATTCATGTCTTATTCGTGAACCTTTCTTTATCTGAAGTGTCACAATATTTTGAGTGAAATAATTACAAACGGAAAAACACAAACAAGGCTTAGCTGTGGGACGGCGTGGCTGAGCTTTCCATTGCGTTTGCAGACTAGTAAAAAAGTTATTTAATTGCCTTGGGTCAAGTGGATGCCGTAAAAATGCTTAAACAACTTTTTCGAGCACTTAACATTGTAGCTGTAGGTATATGAAGGCAGGTGTAGATCGATGGACGCCATGGCTATAGCAGCTCTTCTGACATTCTTGATCGTCAGAAGGGCCAAAAATATGAAAGCGTTATTGATTGATGCCAAATTTTCCAAAAACCGAGTTCAATGGCACTCTGAGTTTCAGTAGTTCTATAATACAGTGATGATCAGATTTCTTGAAGAAGGGAATGTTCAACACGACTTTTTATACACACTAATAAGAAGCTTGGTAGCCATCTTTGAAACAACATGGCGGTAAGTATGACTCTTCATTATCAAAACGGCATTACCCGACCGAGCTATAGACTGTTCGTGGTCGCCATTTTTATTTTTACTAATCTTCGTGCGTCAGTCCACTTTCTTAGTTGAAAAAATCGTTAATTGGGATAAGGTTGACATTGTTTTTCCAGTACGCCAGTATTTGCCTCCATTTTCTTTGTTTCAATATCGAACACTTATTTATGGCGAGCGGCGGATTAAACGTTAAGAGCGCCGTAGGCAAGCATCTCATCGGTGCCCCTTTTTTAGAAATAACTCATACTATAGTTTGACCAAAACTGCTGTACCGCGCGCTTTTTAGAGTTGGCAAGCCGAGTTGTCAAGTCGAATTAGCGAACTGAGTTGGCAAACCGAGTCTATTCTTTAAGTGGAATTGCTCAGGACCGATTTTAATTTCAACAAAAGTGGTAAGTGAGTTGCGAGGTCATGACATTCTTCTTTAACAACCACGTATGAACTAGCATTATGTGACACTTCATCAAATCACTACGCATTTTATACCCTCGTGCCCCTTGGCACATGCCTACTTTGCCTTAAGGATACTATACCACTGGTTATGTCATGTTTCAGAAATCATTAGACTTTGGTAAGGATAGCCGTGTTTTTTTTTTTCAAAATGCGGTAAGAAGGAAATTGTAAGCATGATGGAACATACTGTTACTGTAAGTGCAACTATTTCTCTCTCTCCTCATGCTGCGGTGAAATGGACAGATCTTAAAATGGTGCCGTGACGTAATAGTAATGAGCGTTGACCAGTAAAATAGAAGGAGTAGAGCTTCTAATCTTATTCGAAACCAACATACAATTGTAGGTAACCCTCAATTCCTTGCACATATTAAAAGAATTGGCCCTGATTCTTGAAAGATGTTTGGCCACCATATTACATATTATAATTGATATTGTGTACGTCGCGTCGGCGTGGCTTACGTAGTTTGAACTACGTAGAAAAGCACTTAGTTGAGAAGCAACAACAGACCTCGGAAACGGACGGATCACTGATGACGACCCAGGATATTGTTTTAAGGACAACGAATTTCGGATATGCAGAGAATCTCAACTGCTCTCCAGGAAATGCGATGGGATGAACCGGGAAAAAGGAGGATGTAAAACTCCGACATCTACTATGGTAATTGTTACCGAGAGCAACAACGGCGGCTCCTTGGATGCGGATTCGTCGTAGGAAGCAGACTCAAGCAAAAAGGATTTAGACGATCCAAATCAAGGCTAAATAGGGTAACATTAGCCTAATGCCCACAAGAAGAGACAAAAATGACACCAAAGACGAGTTCTACAAGCTCCTCGACATATGAACAATGTCCTAGCTATGAAATTAAAATTGTCCTCGGTGATTTTAACGCAAAGCAGAGAAAAGAGGTCATCTATGGTGGAACAGTCGGAAAGCACAGCCTGCACGACACCACTTCCGACAACGGATTCAGGCTGATCGATTTTGCTGCGGGGCGAAATGTTGTGATAGCAAGCACCTGGTTCCCACATCTCAGCATCCATTAGGGAACATGAGCCAACATCGACTCGGAACACTAACTTGTCGTAGCCAAGGTTGTGCTACAAATATTCCCACAACGGCCAAAACAAGGAAATGATGCAAGAATATTCAACGTCGGATGGTTACATTCACAAGAGATCGCCAGATCTTTCTCTGATCGAGTGTCAAGTAACCTCTTAAGGAGTCCTATGCCGCCAACATCAAGAATCGAAGACAACATTGGTAGAAAACAGTTAGAGTCGCCACCGTTAATGTGCTAGATTTCACTTAGCCACCAAAACGAAATCCCTGGTTTGACGAAGAATGCAGGCAGGCCCTGGCAGCCTAGCAAGAGGCTTTAAAAGCGGCGGTGTAGAGAAGGATAGTAGCTGCTCAAGAAGCTCTATGAGCAAAAGAAGAGAGAGGAACGCCGGCTTCTCAGGAGAAAAAAGAGGGACCACGGGAAGTGTCAGATCATCAAGAATGTCGAGAGAGCTAACAGCATAAATGAAGTTCGGAGGTTTTATCGGAAGATAAAACAGCTGGCTTAAGGCAATCGAGCAAGAACCGGCCTGCAGGGATAAAGAAGCCAACATCAAAGTAGAGTCACAGTCAATGCTGGGTATTTGGAAAGATCACTTATGTAGACTGTATAAAGGCGACGACGAACAAAATCCCGCCGTCAGGCAGGAGCCTGTGCAGCAGGAAACGGTCTAGATTGGATAAAATGCACCAAATCATCTGTAAGATATGGTCAGATAAATGGAACCTCAGCATTGTTTCCCCGATCCTGAAAACGGGTGATCCTCTAAACAGCGCCTCTAACGCCGATTCCGAACGGCAAGGTTGAGAAGCACTTTTTCATGACAGATTGATACTCTTGGAAGTTTTGTCAGTTCTTCGCAAGAGGCAGTGCCCGTGAAAGATGAAATAAAAACTATGGGCACGAAAAGGACTCGAACCCACGCCGTTCTGCTTAGCAGCCAACGAACCTAACCACTAAGCTACGAACACTACAATCTGATTGCTCCTTATTAATATGCCTTCAGACCAGGAAAGTCAACTATTGACCAAATTTTCACTTTTCGGCAGTTCCTGGAAAACAACTGTGAACTTCAAATCGATACACGCAACCCTTTCATCGATTTTAAGGCCGCTTACTAGTCGCTGTTTCTTTGGGCTTAAAAAGCAAAGAATTAGAGAAGCCCTCTCTCGATCAACTAAGGTAAAACTGTATAACACCCTCATTATCCCAGTCCTGCTATATGGTGCGGAAGCATGGACCTTGCTTGACAAAATCGGATGAATTTGCCTTAGACTGTTTCGAGAGGAAAGTTCTTCGGGTCATCTTTGGCCCCGTGTGCATTGATGGGGAATGGAGAAGAAGATACAACAGCGAACTTTACGGGTTGTAAAACAACATGGACCAAGACAGAAGAATCAAGGTCCAGATACTCAGAAGTCTTGGTCATTAAGAGCGGCGGACACCAATGCTTCGGCCTGAAAAGCTTTTGACAATATTCTCGAAAGACGTAGAATAAGAGAAAGACTGCGACTCAGGTGGTGCACACAAGTAGAAGAAGACCACAATCAACTTGTTGTGCAAAACTGGAGAACTAGGGACCGAGCTTGCTGGCGGAGACTGTCGATTGAGGCCCAAGTCTACTACGGACTGTAGTGCTACCTTATGTAAGTAAACAAGGTTAAAATGCAAGCTCTAAACTAAAATAGTTGTCCATACATATATCAGATTACGGTTTTGCCTTCATAAAATCATACTCAATCAACTTCTTGATCTACGCTATTTGTCCGGTTCATCTTTGATCAATGATCCGTCCAGGCCACCATAGTCTACAACGCGTACTTCTTGATATAACATTTATTCCGCCGTAGATTTGATATAGGTAAATAGCTCATGATCTTATTGTCTCCCGAATCGTCATTCTACAAAAACGGAGCCAACTTTCCACTTTGCCTTGCTGAAATTGGCTGGTAAATGCAATAAAATAGGTCACCAATGGTACTTGTGCTTTAAGACTGTCACTCAAAAAGTGAATTTTCATTTTCCAGAAGTTTTCAAGTCATTTTGAAAAATTCGTTATCAAAAAATCAACAAAAAAAGAAGAGGTTAATATGAAAACACCAATACTTCTGCAAAAAGAAAGCAATAAACTGAGAGTCCATAACCTGCCTCAACTTCAAATTTACTCCATATTTCAATTTTATTATGTTACTCACAGTCATTGACATAGAAAACATCTTCCCCAAAGTCATAAAATAAATAAAATTATTTAATACCCCTACTTAACCTCAATATAAGTTTATTCAATAAAAAAAAAGGTAATCCGTCTGTCTGCTGCCGGTCTGGTCTGCCAGTATGTCTGGCAGCGTGTGAAAAACAAAACACCGCTTTTATGTGATTTTTATTTAATAGATCAGCGATTAAATTAATTGTTATTAGGTTATAAAAGTGAACAATGGAAAAAAACGAAAAAAAAAAAACAAAAATTTTATTACCTATTAAAATCCAATAAACAAAACACATACGAGAGTATTATCCGCCGCCACCGCCGCCGCAAGTCAAACTAAAGGTTCTTGCACCTTCCTATCGAATTTCTCTCAAAACAGAATTTGGAATTGTAAAAGACATTTGGGCTACTTCCCATATCCGGTCACTAAAGCCTAAAAAGGGCTTATAAGTGCTAAAGTAACCCTAAGAGCCGTTTGCTATCGTTTTGAAAACTTGAAGCTATAATTTTTTGATTACTTACTTCTCGCTTTTATTAGCAAATTTTAAAGCAATCAAAATTCATCATCGCCAACGCTTTTTTTATGACGGAAGCGTCTTCGTCACGACTTGAGCTTATGCATGAAGATTATAAGCCCACTGAAGAAAATAATATGTCAGGCGATAACACTCTTGTTTAACGGTGAGTCGGCTGCGGCACGAGCAGCGGTAGCGACACTTCATTGCGCATAATTTTTATTGTCTCGTTTATTTGGGGCACTAAAAAATTGCTTCAAAGAGTGCTAAGCATGAGCTCTATCCAATTAGGCAGTACTTGGGAGAGTTTTCTATCGCACCTGTGGGCTCTGAGTGAAGTCCTTGCCTATTTAGAAGCTTTATAGTAAAAAAAACAGAAGTCATTGGGCTATGGTAGTAAAATACTCCGACGAATCCCCCTTCCCCGTTCAATTTCACAACCAGTTACTGGTCAGGCCGTTGTTTGTGATCAATTGAAGACCGAGTATGTATATAAGTGTGTCGCTGGAGCGAGCATCAGCCCTTCCTTCCCTTTCCGTTTTTGTTGAATGGACGAGATGTTGGCTTGGACGCAGTAAAACATTATTATTACACCGTTTAGTTGCAAACGGGGGTCGTAAAAACTCGACTGGTGCTTCTACTTGTTTATGTTTTTTTTTTTTTTTTTTGTTCGCCGGTGTCGAGTTGGAGATGGTTTCAGTTTCATTTTCAGTTTCGGTTTCTGCTTGTTTTTTCGGTTTTTATGAATGAAAAAGTAGTAGAATTTTATTGCCCTAATGGTGGTATGTATTTTTGGATGTGAGACTGTGCGCGGGACCTATGTTTTTATGGGGCATGTATGCTTTTGGCTTTCTGTTTGGTTCCGTATGTTTTGTTTGGCAAGGTCGTGTCGTCGGTCGTCTCGACATTTTATACGAGCTAAACAATAAAAACGGTTACGTAAATTTCACACTTAAACTCTCTAGTGATGGGAAACGGTCGGCGCGAAAGTGAATGATGCTTGCTGCCATCAGCTATAGAGGATTTAAGCTGAGGTGCGCCATTGATGGCGTCATAAAATCGTATTGTCTAGGTAGGAGACGGTCGGTGGCGGCAGCAAGTTAGTAAGTCATGATTGTGATAAATTAGTTGATGAGTTAGAGCTAAGAATCTGCTTGAAAGGAAGAATAAACAATTTTTACGATGAATTTATACCAACAAAAATTTGTTTCATGGGATTTTTTTTTTATTTTTTATTCTGAAGATCGAGAGTAGGAGAGATTTTGAACGCATTCGTATCTGTCGGGCGATTAATCGAATCTATTTTTGGGTCGATGGGTGAACGACTTCGAGATGTTTTTTTGGAGATTTTGAAATTTTTATGAGGCCAAGGTCAACAAGATTGGAAATAATTTTATCGATGCTGTGGAGAAAGAAATTGTACTTTTGCCTGCCACATTATTTAGGAAAATCTGAAAAAAATCTTTCTCGTAGCGGATTTAATAAACAATAAAATGTTTAAAAGACTCCAAGGCAAAAAACAAAATATACCTATGTATGTATAGTAAATTATGTTATTGTTCAACCAACAAGCTCATGGTGACTCTTTCTGCAGAAAACGTTGGCAGAGGAAGAAAAACTATTTCGGTATAGATGAGCACAATTTCGAGGTATTGCAGCCGATAGGAATGTAGAAGAAGAAATACACAGGCGGCTGCTCAGAGCCAACATAACCTACTTAAGCCTTTCAAGGCTCTTAAAAATCAAAAATCTCTCCATCCATCCATTCCTCAAAAATATTTTGATTTTGTTGTTAAAAAAGAAAGAAATGATTTTAAAATTATTTACCGAATAATTAATCCTTGTGGGCGTTGAAGAGTCTGAAAAAAAAAATAAATAAATAAATAAAATAATACAGCTAATAAAAAATTAATTTTAAGACAAAAGAAGAGGTTCAGAAGCGTGTCTTACTGCCTACTTGCTTTTACCGAAATCAGTGTCTTCTGTATTTTGAAAATGTTTAGGAATGTTTAGGAAATACAAAAAAAAATTGTGAGCTTAAATTTGTGTCTAAGACCACCTTCGAAATCTTCGACATCATTGGTTAAAGATGTAGACATGAACATATTTTGCAAATAAACAACCGAACAGCAGTTCTAACGCAATTTCGACTTTTCAATCATGAAAATGTTATCATCATCATCATCGTCCAGCGCTCAACGGTGGCATAGGTTTTCTAATACGATCCAAGACAATCTTCTCTCCTCTTGATCTTGCTATCTAAAGAACATATATACGTCTATACACTTGAGTAAATATTGTGGCAGCAAGCACCTGGTTCCCTCATCACAACATCCATAAGGGTACATGGAGATCTCCTGATCAACTAACCGTCAACCAGATTGATCACATTGCGATCGACGGAAGGCACTTGTCCAGCATTTTATATGTTCGAACTTTCCGAGGAGCTAACATCGACTCGAACCACTACCTCGTCGTAGCCAAGGTAGTGCTACGAATATCCCGACAACGGCCAAAACAAGGAAATGATGCAAGAAAATTCGACGTCAGGCGGCTACAATCGCAAGAGATCGCCAGATCCTTCTCTGATCGAGTGTCAAGTAACCTCTTAAGGAGTCCTATGCCGCCAACATCAAGTATCGAAGACCAGTGGCAACATTGCCAGAAAGCATTTGCAGATGCCGCATCTAATGTGCTGGGTTTCAAACAGCCACCAAAACGAAACCCCTGGTTTGACGAAGAATGCAGGCTGGCCTATGCAGCCAAGCAGGAGTCATACAAAGTGGCGTAGAATCGCAGTTAATGCTGGGGATTTTGAAAGACCACTTCTGTAGATTGTATAACGGCGACGACGAACAAAATACCGCCGTCAGACAGGAGCCTTTCATCGGACACGATGATAGCCAACAATTCCGTGAACCCGACCTAGAAGAAGTGAAAACCGCAATATCACGGCTGAAATCCAACAAAGCCACTGGAGCAGATGGACTATCTGCTGAGTTGTTCAAAGCAGCAGGCGACGAGCTAGATATCAATGTGGCTTCAGGCCAGGAAAGTCAACCATCGACCAAATTTTTACGTTGCTGCAGATCCTGGAAAGGACCTTTGAACTCCAAATCACCCACCACCTTTTCATTGATTTTAAGGCCGCGTATGACAGCATATACAGAGACGAACTGTACAAAGCTATGTCTAGTTTTGGCGTCCCTGCCAAGCTCGTACGCTTGTGCAAAATGACGATGGAGAACTCACGCTACTCCATCAAGGTCGGCAACGAGCTTAAGGAATCTTTCGACGTCAAAAAAGGATTCAGGCCAAGCGAAGCACTGTCTTGCGATTTCTTTAACATCGTTCTTGAGAAGATAGTGCAGAACTCCAACGTCAACACCAGAGGCACTTTCTTCCAAAAATCTGTTCACCATCTCGCGTACGCCGATGATATTGATGTAATGGGAAGAACACAGCGTGATGTCAATGGCGCTTTGTGAGAATTGAGATAGAAGCGGCAAAAATGGATTTAGCGGTAAATGAGGGAAAAACGAAGTATATGCTGTCTTCGAGGAAGGACACCCAACACCGACGGCTCGGGCAGAACGTCACAATAGACGCGTATAACTTCGATGTAGTAGAGGAGTTTGTCTACCTAGGCTCCGCTATAAACACGGGCAATAACACCAGCGCCGAGATCAGACGAAGAATAACTCTTGCTAATCGCCCTTCTTTCACGGAGACCACAACTGCAACCTCAAGACG
>CAKKXW010000003.1:11968867-11979794 GCA_920937365.1 Sphaerophoria rueppellii | reverse complement strand
GGTTACTGTAACTATATTATCCTTCTTGTGTCGCACTACAGTTACCGCGGAAACACTCTTAACTCTGTCTTTGCCGTTTTTACCCAAATCGCCATTTACTCCCTTTTTGCTTCATATACGACAGAAGCTCCTTCCTGTGGGTTGTGGCTTCCGAGCCCGTCTTGCAGTGTTATCTGCCTACCTCGAAGTTATACGCGTCTATTGTGACGTTCTGCCCGAGCCTTCGGTGTTGGGTGTCCTTCCTCGAAGACAGCATATACTTCGTTTTTCCCTCATTTACCGCTAAACCCATTTTTGCCGTTTCTGTCTCAATTCTCACAAAGGCGCCATTGACATCACGCTGTGTTCTTCCTATTATATCAATGTCATTGGCGGCGTACGCGATAAGTTGAACAGACTTTTTAAAGATAGTGTCCCTGGTGTTGACGGTGGAGTTTTACACTATCTTTCCAAGAACGATGTTAGGTAAATCGCATGACAGTGCATCACCTTGTCTTAATCCTTTTTTGACATCGAAAAATTCCTTAAGCTCGTTGCCAATCGATGGCGCAGCGAGAGTTCTCCATCGTCATTTTGCACAAGCGAACGTGTTCCCAAGTTTTTTTTTCAGGATCTGCCGCGAAGTGAAAATTTGGTCGATGGTTGACTTTTCAGGTCTGAAGCCACATTGATAAAGACCAAGCTGATTATTGACAGAAGGCTTCAGACGTTCACATTACGGCATAGAGGATCTTGTAGATGCGATGTTAAGAAGGTTGATTCCACTGTAGTTGGTGCAGTCTAAAGGATCTACCTTCTCCAAAATGGGACGAAAAAGGTGACATTCCATTCATCGGGCATGGATTCTTACGCCAACCTTATTCGTCGCTTGCTGCTTTGAACCGCTCGGCAGTTTGATCATCACTTCCAGCGGTTTTCTCTAATTTCAGGCGTGGTTTTGCCGATTCACCACGTCAAGGTCGGGTTCACAAAATTTTTTAATTTCGTCGTGTCCAATGAATAGCTCCTGCCTGACAGCGGGTTTCTGTGCGTCGTCACCGGTATACAGTCAAGCCAGAAGTAGTCTTTCAAAATCCCCGAAATTGACAGCGATTCTACTATGATGTTCCCTTGCTCATCTCTGAAGGCATTGGTTCTTGCTGGATGAACTTGAAACGGCTGGCTTACGTTCCGGTAAAACTTCCAAACTTCATTTCTGGTGTTGGCTGTCTCAACAGCCTTGATCTGGCGCTTCTTATTCTCCCTCTTAATTCTTCTGAGAAGCCGATGCTCCTCTCTCATCTTTCTTTATGGATCTCACGTGCAGCTCTTGTCCTTCTATGCAAGGTAGCATAGCGGCGATTAGTGTGCCTCTTGCTTGGCTGCATGCCCCTGCCTATATTCTCCGTCAAACTAGAGGTTTAGCTTTGGTGGTTGCTTGATACCTAGCACTGCTAACTGCTTTTTCGCATCGTTTACGCTATACTTGATGCTGGTAGTGATCGGAAAAGGATCTGGCTATCTCCGACATCAAATTATCTTGCAGCATTTCCTTGTTTTAGTCGTTGTCGATATATTTCTAACGCTACCTTAGCTACAACGAGGTACCTAATGGTCCGAGAGCCGATGTTGGCTCCTCGGAAAGTTCGAACGTCTAGGATCCTGAACAAATACATTTCGTCAATATCCATGTGTTCAATATGGTTGACAGTTGATTAGTATATCACTAGCATAAATGCCGCCAATCTGCCTGCATTTATTGCTGTTCCCATAAGCTCATTATAGCTATAGTTGAAGGAATGATAATTCTCCATTTTTGAACAGCTCAGCTGACCTGCCATAGTCCATTATTCTTACCATTGGCTTTAAACTGTTGCTGTACGAAAACCATCCTTGTGCTCTATTGTGAATTATGCTGTGGACCGCGATGATTTTATACTTGAGGCTGAGGTAGGCTTGTGGGTGTACAGGATCAATCCCAAAGGAAGCAAATCAAACTTGGGTTAACACATCCAAACTCCGAAGATTAACCAACTTTTTACAATTCAATACTATCCCAATCCCAAGCAAAAGACATGAAAATCAACCGTCCCGTGGTGGGCTCCTCTGCTTTGAAGAAGAATAACCACGAAATTTTCTTTCGGTAGAGGTCTAGCAACCAACAATAAAATTAACTCCTTGTCTGATCGGAGACACAATTATAGAAGAATTGGATTCCGGATTTCGAGGCTTTCTCCAAAATTAAATTTAATAAATTTAATTAAATGGGTTAAACAGCCATTGTTGTACTATTAATTGAGTCCTTTTTTATTTTTTTTCCAATTTCTCAGCTGTTTTTAACAATCTATTTTCTTGTTTTTCAGACAAGCCTATTTCAATGGATTAAAGGTAAGTTTCCAGGATTAAAAGAACAATATGAGACGTCTATTTTAAAGCATTTAAAAATAACCCTCCTCCATCTTCCGACTATTTTTTTCGAACACAATGTTTGTTCCCCATTTAAATCTAAGCCAATTACTCATACGAAAACTATTCTGTTCAAGAGTCAGTCATACAAAGTATCGTCAATTAAATCCATCCAACCGGAAAATTGCCTCAACATTGTTGTTGCTGGCTGAGTATAGGCAGTTCTAATTAACATGATGTACAATTTTTAGTGCTCATAAACTTCAGCTTCTTTCATGTATTTATTTGCCTTTTGACAGTCCGTTTTTTAATTACTTTTCCATTTGATTTTTCAATACAATGTAGGAGTAGTCGAAAACCCTTTAGAATCATAAATGCTACATGAAGAGACGTCAAGTGTACAGTGAACCAGTTGAGTTTATATTATATTTCCCGTCAAAGAGAGCTCCAATTTTGTTGAATTGTTTTTTTTTTTCAACCACAAAAATTTCAAACATAAAATATTTTTAACATTCATAAAACTCAATTGAAGTAGGTACGCACTAGAGGCGCAGAACCGCCATAAATCCAATGTCACTTATGAAATGTGACATTTTAACGACCTCCCTTCAAAATATACACCAACCTCAAAATTCTTATGTTGTGTGCATAATTTTCATATTTCGATTCGAAAGGATATGTCAACTTTGAAATCAGAAACGATAATCTTCTAGACGCGTTAGACTGGATTTTTGTTTATTTTCGAACATGTCAAGTGCCGTCCGTCCGTCCGTCGTCCATCATTTGAAATAATAACCAATGTGCTCGCTCTGTGATGCATGACTTGGCGAGCAAACTAAGAATTATGGACACCCACTGGCCATTAGGAATCTTGAGATATGCAGACGCACAAGCACATATTGATGGACAAGTGATTTTTGTCGGAATTACGTATTCAAGCGGTTGGGAGTTGTCCCTGATTTATTTCACACATTCCAGGCAGCCATGTTATCTGCTCATCTTGAGCTTCTTATCGAACAGCCATTTTTCCGTACAATGACTGTGTCCAGTGACGCTAATTTATTTTTGAGACAAAAAAAAAATAATTTATTGGTCACGAAGTCGTCTTGAAGGCTCACACTTCAAAGTGTCAATTTATTGCTTGTTTATGACAATGTTATTCTTTTGGAATAAAAATTTAAATGAGAGTATGGGTACTCAGCGCTCTGTGTCGATAAAGCTCATTGGCTTTCGTCGAAAATTTGTATACCTTCTCCGAATACTTAAATTCCACCTCAAGGCTCTTTGTTCTCGATAAAAAAAAATTGATCGTATGACGATGGAACAAAAGTTATGACTAAGCGACACCTGCTGATAGAGCTTCCGCATTGCCACTTTGTAACAAAAATAAACGTTCAATCATAAATCCGTTAGACATACTCGTAACACTATAAAATGTACTCCGAGACACTCATAAACTGTTTTCTTGTTGTTTGTTTAATCTGACATTAAAAAATTTATAAAATTCATTTTTAATGAAGCTTATAATTTTAATGTGTCTCACTTTTTGATTGACGAAAGCAACAACTACAAGCAATTCACACAATTATACTCAATTATGATATTGTTAAAGTTATTTTTATTATTTTGTTTATAAAGCATAATTATTTTGCTATCGGCTGATTTGAATTAATCACTGGTTTCGAAGAAGGAATTCGACTAACACTTTTATAGCAAACTATTAAAATTGTATTAATAATAATTTGTTATACTCGGTTAAACGCTATTTTGCTATTATTAAGATAATCTTAGAAACAACATAAATATTTATTTAGGTCGTTTACGATTTATTTTAATCATAAAATTCTAATAAAATAATTATTGGCATTCTTTTAATTTTAGTGAAAGGAGAAGGTCATAAAAATTAGCATTGACCAACTGTGAATAGGTTACTTGCGAGATGAAGTTATTCAAGTAAAACTAATTAACAATAACCAATCAGCATGGGTTTTCTATTAAAAGCGTATATTAGGAGCGTAAGCGACAAATTAGCTGTTCTAATTAGCACTCAAGGAAAAGTGATGGTGTTTTAATTATCTAAGAGGCATCATCATATGTTATTTCTCAATCAGGATCTACTTCGCCTTGTTGGCACGCCATCCAGTTTAACGCGCCAAGGCGTCCTGGGACATCCTGGGTCTACGCCAACTCTCCAGCGTAAATTTAGTCTACGGTCTCCACCATGAATTGCATTTTTCGGTCCGGGTTCTCTTCGCTACTACCAGCTAGGTGTCCGGTCCACCAGGGTCTAAGACGCTTAAATTTTATAATCACCTCCACTTCGACGGTAGATTTGATATAATGTAGCTCGATTATATCGGTCCTGGAACCGTCTTTGCTCACAAACAGGACCAAGCTCGATAGCGGTTCGAAGTTCAGAGTGCCTTTGGCTTAGCATCCAAGTCTCGAATGCGTAAGTACTGGCAAGAAGAATATCGTCTTATACAGCAGAAGTTAATTGTTATCGCCTGCTATCTCCTATACTTATCCAAGGTAATTGAAGGATCGCACTACTTTGAAATTATGCTCCTCTTCCTTCAAAGTTGTTCTTCTTTTCCAACTTTCTCTACAGACGGAACCACCATTTACTTGGCTTTTTCCCTCATTTATATGCAGCTCTAGATTTTTTGTCGCCTTAAAAGTGTTAATTATATTTTTCCATGCGTCTGCCACATCTTGAAAGAGTATTATGTGTCACGGCAAAGTGTGCTTCTTAATGAAATCAGTTAAAATTTTATCATCCAAACCGTCTTTTTAGTAGAAACTACATTCTCATACCAACCGATTGACCGTTGAGAAGATCAAATTTAAACATTCAATAATTTGGAATTTATTTAATTTGCCTTCTTTCAATTCACATTGTATCATTACAATAAAATTCATAAAGGGAACTTTAAATCAGATTGTTTAATTCTCCGAGGCTTCACGATATTCGATAAAAATATCGGTATCGTATCGTATCGTATCGTATCGTATCGAAAGTCGATACGATAATCGACACGATATCCAGTTCCTGCGATACCGATATCGATACGATAAACGTATTTATAAAATTGTCGATATTATCGTATCGCCGATAAGCACTGGCCGATAATTATCGAATATATCGTATCGACTGAAAGAATTCTATTTTCGACACTGTGTGCTCAAAATTCAAATTTTATTTCAATAGCATTTACTAATAGTAGTTTACTTGCAGTAATACACATATTTGATTTTTTACGCGTTCGCTCGCGCTTTCGTTATCGATCGTATTTTGTGAGAACACGATGAACATCGATACTGAAACTGAAACGAAACGCGTCATTTTTTTTTCGGGACTGTTAGTGGCCGGTTGATTACTATTTCATATAATAGGCGGTTGAAAGGTTGTCTTCATCTATAGTCATATAGATAATAAAGTCTGCAAGGGGTTATAGTATCAAGCCGAAACCATAACAACAGATAACGCGATATACACCGTTCTATATTCTTCTCTTAGAACGATTATGGGATTGTGAGCTTTCAACAAATGTGGATTTAAAATTGCGGGTTCGGATAGTCATAATCAAATAAAATTAATTTTGAATAGCTTGCGTTTCACTTTTTGCTTCGCTATAAGAGTAACGCAAATTCTTTTAAATTTCGATATTTTATCGAGTATCGTATCGGTATCGTATCGAAGTCGATAACGATACGATAAATTTGTCTTAAAATTATCGGCGATACCGATACGATACGATAAAATAATTTGTTACTCGATACGATACCGATACAAACGAAAAATATCGGTATCGTATCGTATCGTGAAGCCCCAAGTGTAAGTAAGAAACTCAAAGAGTCAAACCACTGTACTTGGTGAACGTACGGTAATAGCAGCTTCTTAATCAGAATATTTTAGGGAAAAAACCAAGGCTGCTCTTTGACCTGTATTGTTGATGACTGGATTTCGTGGTTATTCATCTCCAAACCACACCACAAACAGGACCCTAAACGATCATCGTTGATTTTGCTAGAGATTTGTTTCTTTCTTCTTGTTCCTCTCTTCTATTCACATTTTTTTTTTTTTTTTTTATAATGAGCACACACTCAAAGAGTTTTTATAGCCTTTCTATGCCATAGACACAGTGAGTACTTTAGGAAAGAAGGAAGGGGCTAGAGAGGAGGTGCCGGTGTACATTGGTTTTAAATTCCTGAACATTGCAATGATTGGGAAAAACAGAGTGTGGAAGAGAGTTCCACATTCGCGTAGTACGGCTAAAGAACGATTCTCTATACTTGAGCGTACGACCGAAGTTGGGCTCGAGTGTAAACTGATGGGCATTCCTGGAATGCCCGGAATAGGTAAAAAATAGTCCCCTCAATGCCTTATGAGCACCCAAAGAATTGTTGAAGAGTGTCAGCCTCTTAGACCTTGGATCTTCGCAGCTGTTGTGTCATCCTTTTATACTTAAATGATTATTTTCATCAATTTAAAATAAAGTTAATGAATTGGAAAACGTTTTTGGGAAAAATTTGGATTTCATCGAGGAAAACCATAAGTTAGCTTTGTAAAGAACTTTCATGGACCAAAGTTTTTTTTTTTAAAGCACCGAGATGCTTTATTTTCCTACATAATAACTTAAGAAAATGGAACAGTTACAACACTGGTCATATTACTATCTTAGACAATTTCAGGTATTTACCAGATCGCTTAGTAGACCACCCCAAGAATTGTATTGTATTGAAAACACGATACACTTCTGTACAGACAATTCAAAGACCATCTTCGGCGTTGGAAGCGGTATCTACTCGCAAAAAACTTAATCTCAGTCTATAATATAGACTTCCAAATCAATGTAGTGTGTTCCAGCTAGAAGTAATGGAGATAATAGAGGCACTATCCTGGCTCAAAGAAAACGTTATATTTTCAAGGATATACGTTTTCTTCTCGGACAGCCAAGCAGATCTCAAATCTCCCTCGTCTGTCTACACAAACTCTTTTATAGTCCACGACTGTCGATCATCTGAATCAGATCTGTCATCAGTTTAAAATTAACCTCATTTGGGTGTCGGGCCACAGAGACCTTCCAGGAAACTGCAAAATTGATAAGCTCGCCAAAACCAGAACACTTCTGCCCATTGTTAGACAAAACACAACATAGGAACACCACTCGATACATGCATACAAATGCTAGATGGTCGCAGGATACAACCTGCCAAGCTTACTTACTTAACCGGCTCCCAATCCATGAAAAGTCTCAGCCTGAGACATTACATCCTTCCATCTGATACGGTAGCTCGCATGCAATCTCAAATCGCCAAAACCAAGCGCTCTGGCATTCCGCAGTCATTTGGTCCTTGTACCGTAGGTTCGATCTTCCTTGTCGTTTCGAAGCTGGGGGCTGCGATGAGAAGACTTTCTTGGCTGGAACGTTATCGTCCATTTGCTCGATATGGTCAAGCCAATATAGTTGTCTTATCTTGGCTTTCTGGACTACATCCACATTTTGGTACAGCTCGTACAGTTCGCGGTTGAATCTTTGTCTCACTTCGTCTTCGCCACTGAAAATCCGTCGAAGAATTTTTCTTTCGAAAGTATCAATTCCCCTTTTTTTTAAACTCAAAATCAAGGTTTTGTATAGCAGAAACTTTGCCTTTCGAGTGCAGAATTTTGAACCCAGTCGCTATTAGGGCAATTCTTCATCTGATCTCCACTAAGGTGTCGTTTGTGAGATTGATGCTTGTTCCAAGGTAGGTGAACTCCTAGCTAACTTGAAATTACTGTAACCAACATTGACGTTTTGTCCTTGGCAAGCAAACAAATATGGCCAAGCATAGACCTGAAGCGGTCAAAAGCCTTGATTTTCTTGAGCAGACAAAGTATATAAGCTGAACAATTCGAGTCATAATAGGACACTTTCTCATATGTAGATAAGTTATGACTTATGAGGCTGGGGGTCTACACTAATGATTTCTGTAGAAGCTGCTTGGACGAGGAGGAACAGGAAACAGTCCAACTACTTCTGTGTACATGTCTGGCACTCTCCAATAGAATGAATAGGTAACTATCTCTTCGATAATACCAGTGAACTGCCAACGATCGGCAAAGATGTCTCTCTAATTTCATAAAAAGTACAAATTGGTTTTTTTAAGTTCATTACTAACCTGACTAGCAAAAATTGATATCATTGAAGAGTAGGTAATTAACTGACTCTCAAGCTACTGAGTTTTACCTGGGTTATTCTATATGGCTGCCTAATCCTTAGCCCGTAGTTATACTTTGAAGCAATTTTTCAGTGAAGAGTGAACTTAACTAAGAAGAGTTATTAAATTAAGTAAAAAAATTTTTATATTTTTTTTTTCATTTTTCCCAGAGTTAGTTTGGATAATTAAGTATGGCTAAGGTATTCACAAGATCAGAAACATCAACCGAAAAACGTATAACTAACAAAGTTAGGCTACGATTGCTAAGGATCTCAGTCTGATTAGTGATTACGTCAAATTGGCACCTAATTTTCGACTCCTAGTCGAATTGTCAGACAAAATTCAAGCCAGAAACTAGAAAATGTTAAAAATGTTAAATGTTAAAAACGCCAAATCCTGAAATCTTCTTTGTTTTCCTTCAAGGGAGAAAAAATTTCCAATCTTAGATAACAATAGAAGACTATTTGAACATTTTTATTTTTTAATGTAACATTTTTCATTGCCTCTTGCGAAGAATTGACAAAACTTCCAAGAGTATCAATCTGACATAAAAAGTGCTTCTCAACTTTTCCGTTCGGAATCGGCGTTAAATTGTAGGTCCCCTCAATTATTCACAAGCACCTAGAGAATTGTTGATGAGAGTAAGCCACCTAGGCCTTGGCTCTGAAAGAACTGTCGCGCCTTTCTATAATATAACATTTAAAACAATTTTTTTTCGGACTCTGAAATTAATTTCATCACTTAGGTAATATAGAAACAGCAATCCTTATTTTAGACTAAGCTTAAGCTGAATTTTTTTAATTATACATGAATTACTTTATTTAATACCGAAATACAAAAACGAAAAATGTAAGTATTGCTATTAAGATTAAAATTAGCCGATCGTAATTGAAAATTAATTAAAAGAAATTTTAAATGACTTCATTTACTGCATATAAAATTGAACATTCTTGTATTTTTAAAAGCATTCATTAAAACAAAAAGAACCTGATCAGGAAATGCGATTTCACAATGTTCGAACAAAAATAAAATGTCAACTTACCGCGGTATTGTTATTGGTCCCATGATTTAAGATTGTGCCACATAAATTTTAAACAATCATTATTATCCGTTGTTTGCTGAATATTTGCATAAGAAAAAAATTAATTTATAATCGTTTAAAAACAAGAAATTCAAAATAGCTATAGGAAGTTCGTTTACTAACAAGTGTTTATGGGGGATATTGATGAGATATAAGTAAACAATTAAGAGAAACAAAATATGCATACACTTTTGTGTGTGATATAAAGGTTTGGATATAAATGTTTGTATATTTTTACAACTATTAAAAACATGTGTAGGTTTTGCATACAAATTGAAATTTAATAATTTATGCATGATTTCATATATCGCTGGGTGAGTACTATAAGGATGCATTTTTTTTCGTATTACTTACTTACTTACTTATGGTGGCGCTACAGTCCAGGTCGGACCAGGGCCTCACCCAACAAACTTCTCCAGCCAGCTCGGTCCCTGGCTAACTGTCTCCAGTTTCGCACGCCAAGTTGGTTCAGGTCCTCTACCACCTGTGTGCTCCACCGGAGTCGCGGTCTTCCTCTTCTGCGACGTCCTTCCGGATTGGATTCGAAGACTCTACGAGCCGGAGCATTATTTTCCATTCGCTCAACATGACCCAACCATCTAAGTCGTTGGACCTTAACTTTTCTGGCTAGGTCAGTGTCGCTGTACAGCTCGTACAGTTCTTGGTTGAATCTTCTCCTCCATTCCCCATTAATGCAAACAGGACCAAAAATCACTCGAAGAATTTTTCCCTCAGAGCGTTTTCATCAGATGTCATGGTCCACCATAAATGAGGAGCGGGATGATGAAGGTTTTATAGAGTGTCATTGCTGCTTTCTAAGTCCAAGAAAGCAGCGATTGGCAAGAGTGATTCTTCGTTTGATTTCAGGGTGCGTTGGTGTTTTTTTCTGAGTTGATAGCGGATACCAGGTAGGCAAAGTCCTTAACTCCCTCGAAGTTAAATCTCTCTATGTTGACGTTTGCTCCAAGACGTCGATGTTGGTTGTCTTTTCTTGTCGACAGCATTAACTTGGTCTTGCCCTCGTTAACCGCTAGACCCATCTTCCTGGCCTCCGTCTCAAGGCTCACAAACGCTCCAATGACATCACGCTGTGTTCTTCCAATTATGTCAATGTCGTCTGCGTATCCTAGGAGGTGGACGGACTTTTGAAAGATTGTGCCTCTGGTGTTGACATTGGAGCTTTGCACAATCTTTTCAAGGATGATGTTGAAGAAATCGCATGACAGCGCATCGCCTTGTCTAAAACCTTTTTTGACA
>CAKKXW010000003.1:11948522-11958766 GCA_920937365.1 Sphaerophoria rueppellii | reverse complement strand
CTGCTACTATGGTATGGGAGTTGAAAATGTTTAGCAATTCGTATCACGCGAATTAAGAGTTATAAGATAACGGTAGAAGTTAAGACAAGGTGTTCGTTCGCAGATCAAGTTAATTAAGTTAACAATAATTTTTGTTATTGTTGTTAGTGGAACGATAGTTCAATTTTAAATGGATGTAAGATACATTTTGATGTCATTCTCGTTGGTTTGGATTGTAATTGCGGCTGGGTCGCGAACCAGTAAATTATAAAAATAAATGAATGACAACATGACGACAGCGTTGATGTTTTTTTGTTACATAAATGGGGTCGGGGATTTGTTATTGCCTCAAGTTCAGATGGTGGTGATTGATAGCAAGGTGATTGTTGTTATTGTTTTTAATAACAATTGAATTAATTGAACTAGACGCTTGCTTGTGGAACAGAATTGAAGATGGCAATAGAATATTGAGAATTAAGCGCACTATGCTTAACGATTTGTAAAAGTTGAGGGTATGGTATCATCGTCGGCGCCGTTTGATATGATTCTTACTTATCAGTTCCAAATTATAACAAATACAGAGAAACAACTTTTCTTTGAAGATAACTATTTGCGCCCAACAAAATGTTTCTTTTTAAGTAAATTGATTGAATGAGTTCAAAGAATCATAGGTGGCAAGGACTAAATTTCGCTGTTGGCTATGATAAGGGAGTTCAACTGCATCAGAAAAACTATCGAGTTTACCAACAGAGGCAACATGATTTTAAACTTTAATGGCGCCCACATTGGATGTCCAACATTTCGCTTCAAAGTTTCAAATGGCAATTTTTCGTATTTAAATTTATGATATCAACAAAATAATGATGCAAAGTGATGAAGAACTGGAAAAATTGTTTAAAACAGGCCAAAAATGTTCAATTATATTTGCTTAAAAGGTTTTATGAGCAATGTAAAATTATAACATGCAACATGCAACCTTATAGCACTGAAACGATTATAGGAAATTTTCATTTTCATTTTTTTTTTTTTTCATTTTTCATTTTCATTTTTATTGGTAGTACAAATAAGACTGATGTCTTTTATAGTACATAGTGTGCGGATATATACATAATTGGAATAAAAAATTTAAGATTAAATAAAAAAGAAGAAAAAGAAGAACTAGAAGAAAAAGAAGTATAAGAAGAAAAGGAAGAAAAAGAAGAAGAACAAAAGAAGAAGAAACATATAAGTTAAGGACAGAGCAAGAAATATATTTTAGTGACGAGATGAAAAATGCGCAGATAGAGCCTTTTTAAATGCAAGAGCCCCTATAATAGCCTTAATTACAGTGGGCAAAGAGTTCCACAATCGGGTGACATGGACAAAAAAAAGACGCGTTGAGTTCAGGTATTCAAAAGTGGGAGTTATTAAATTTAGGGTTCTAGAAGATTGGGCAAATTGAAGTTTTTCATATAGATACTGCGGTTGTTTGTTATTAATGACTTTGTGCAAAAATATACAAGACCTCATATCTAGGAACTGTTGGAAAGTGCAACCAAGTACCTTTTCATGGTAATGAGAAACATGATCATGTTTACCCACTCCATAAATATATCTTATTAAAGCATTGAACGCAACGAGTAGCTTATGATAACTACGAGAGTCAAGTTTGCAGTACACAACTGTGGAATAGTCAATTATAGGGACAAATAGTGTTTTTACAATCCTAAGTTTAGTAGGAACAGGTGTGAAAGATCCTGACATCCAGAGCTTGCGAAGGCCAGCGTAGATGCGTCCGATAACGGAGTTAATATGATCTGTCGCAGTCACAGGGATCGGTTAAGTTTGTAACCAAGGTTGGTAACTACATCCCTAAATTGGAGTTGAATGTTGTTAAGAGTGATTGGTGGACATTCATCTATGTTGTAGGGCCTTTTAGAGATCAGGATCAGCTGCGATTTGTTTGCATTTAGTGAAAGTCCATTTCTCTGTGCCCAATTGCAGATGTTAACTAGATCCTCATTGACTCTAGCAAACAGATCTTCAATAAGACCTATTGGACGGGAGAGATATATTTGGGCATCGTCAGCATAGAGATGAACATTAACACTTTTACAGCTGACGGGGAGGTCATTAATGAACATGCAAAATAGGATTGGCCCCAAAATTGAGCCTTGCGGTACTACAGCTGTGAGGGGTCTGGAATCGGAAGAAGTACCATTGACAACAACTCTTTGATGGCGGTCAGCCAGATAATGTTTTATTAGTTCTACCGACCTTACGCTAAAGCCAAAATACCAACAAAGCTTTCCACAGAGAACATTATGATCAACACTGTCGAAGGCCTTGGAAAAATCTAGCAAACAGAGAACGGTTAGGAAATCAGAATCAAATTTTGTCCTTATCATCAAGAATTTTAATCATAGCTGTAGAACAGCTATGATTTTCTCGAAAACCAGACTGCACATGGGTAAGCAATGAGTTATCCGACAGATGTTCAGAAATTTGCTTTGCTAGTATTTTTTCCAGAACCTTCGACAAGCAAGGTAGGATACTGATTGGACGAAAATCGCTTGCTGTTAATGGCTGATTTTTTTTTGGAACGGGAATAACCTTCGCAAGCTTCTAGGAATCAGGAAAAGTTGAGGTCATTATAATGAAATTTATTATGTGCGTAAGAGAACTTAAGATGTGGTATAGAATTAATTTAATGAAGCGAATAGGTATACCATCTTCGCCGATTGCATCAGATGTTACGGATTTTACTGCGTTCACTACATCGATTTCTGTAACAACCTCAAAACTAAAATCTAATCCTTGGACATTTTGAGTCTCAGGAACAAAATAAGTGTTAGTAGAGGTCCCACAAAGAAAAGCATCATTGAATTGGCTTGCATCCAGAGGATGGACAGTTACATTTTTCTTCCCAACACCTATAGAACGCAAATTATTCCAGAGCTTTTTCGAACCTTGATGGATACTTAATTTGGACAAGAAATATCTTCTCTTTGATCTTCGTAATTAGGGTCGACAGATTACGGGCACGACAGTAACTGATCCAATTAGAGTTTGTTGCTGAAAAGGAGGTTATATTGTATTGAAGATAGAACAATATACCTACTTCGACGGAATTGAATTTTAATAAATCTTTAGTCTTATGTTTTTAAGCATGAAAAATCCTTCATGAAAGCAAATATTTTACAAAGAAATTTAAAGGAGTAATAATTCGAAGATTTATAAGCAAATATAGGTAAAGTGTTTTTATCTGATTTCTTCCAATAAAAAGTAAGTTGAAAATGTATATGAAAATAGCAATAAAGGGCAATCTCATAACTGTAACCTTTTTAAAATTAAAAACACAAAATTTTTAATATTGTACTAGTTGACCCGCCAAACTTCGTACTGCCTCAAACATAAGACCTGTACTTCTGTACCCCGCTAAACAACCACTTCCCGCTTACGCGTAATCCCACTACTCCCTATCCCGGTAGTTTTTTCCGGCTACCCAGCTGTCGCAATTTATTCCTGCTACCCGCTTCCCTATTACCCGCTATCCTGTTATCAGCTACAACGTTAACACTCTACCTGGTACCCTTTGCCCGCTACCCACTGCCCGCAATCTGCTACCAGCTACATGCTACACTGCACTGCTCCGCGCTATCCTGTATCCACGCTACCACCGAAACCCCTACCCGCTACCCTGGCCATATCTCATGAACAGCTTTTTCGATCTTGTAAAAAATACTTAAAACTCATCAACAGCACTACCAGCATTCCCTTAAAATTAAGTACATAGGGGTCTGTGGTAGTAGGGTAAAAACTTAGAAGTAAATGTATTTTTAAATTCCACACCATACAAAAATAACAAAATATACAAATAATTTGTTTGGGTGAACCACCCTCCACCATTATGTGTTCTCATATGTCATATCTACTGAATATACCAACGAAATTTCGCCATTTCGGGAGAGTATAAAAACGAAAACTGTGACATAGGAATTTTCTTCTTTCTAGTTGTTTAAGCTTCACAATGTCATGATAATTTCCTTGTAGTTAAAATCTCCAAAATATCTTCTTACGGCATACAATCTTAGCTTCTGCTATTTTTCAAATACTCGTAGGTATGTTTTTCCCAGCCTTACTTGGGTTTATACTCCTTTCATGTAAAAGTTTGGAGGCTTAGAAGCTCAAAACCCAAAACTCTTTCCACCTATTCGGAGTAGCTTTGAAGATGACATTCCATTTCAAAGTTATCTTTTTACCGTCAGGGTTACGCAGTCTGTGTTCCTGCATGCAAAATACTATATAACTTAGTCGTTGAGGAAACAGTCATCAATTTGAAAAGACTAAACAGGGACTCTCTTTGATCGAAATGAAGTAATCGATGTCTTTCACCTTAAATGAACCACCATGTCTTCTTTCGAGAGGAACGGATAGATTTTTTCCCGAGCGTTTCCTTAAACGTTTGAAGCGTCAAAAATTGCTGGCGAAAATCTTGTCTCTGTTCCATTTCGAAAACTCATTTTGAAATTTACCACTTTTCCATTTCAAAACCAATGACCTACAATAACATGCAATTTTGCTTTTGAAAACCAATGAATTATCCGAGTTATTCTATTTTCTATTCGAAAACCCATTTTGAAATTTTCCAGCTGTCCATTTGAAAACCAATACACTTTTTCCACTCTTATTCCATCAGGTTTTTCCATTTTCTTTTTCACAGAAATCACCACGGAATACAGCAGTATTAACCAAGAAAATTTCACAAATATCACTAGATTTTTATAATATGTGTAGATATAGATATAGATAATATACTTTTATTTTCTTATAATTCTGATTCTTATAGCAAAAAATAAAACGAAAATAAAAAAATAAAAAAATAAAAAAATAACTTCATTTAATCATAATATTAAAAGTTAAATAAATAAAATAGTGGACTTATTTTCTGAAAATTTAGCGTTGTGTATTTTTTTTAGTTAAGTTTTCGAAAAATCAAAATCCACTTCATGCACAAAAGGCTGCATAGCTTTGAATGCTCTAATTTTTGCATCGGGCAAACGATTTTCCTTTTTTTCGGTTTCAACACTAGGTAGGTCTTGTAATGACATTCTTTGAGGCAATTTCCGCGAAGATATAAGTTCGCAAAAAAGTTCCATGTAACTTAAGTGCATTTGATTTTTAAACGACATAAATTATTTAAATGGTTGCATGTGGAACATGGAACCTTATAGTATTAAACAGAAGTGCGAATGCAATGAAAGTTGCACGTGTTTTTTGTCTGTAGGCTTGCCAATAATTTTTTGAAATTTTGTATTTTTCTTTTATCGAAAAGTAGGTCCAATTACGAAAATTTTGGTGTAAAAAAGTAGTTTTTGATATTTTGTATGACATGCAACCCTATAGTTCTCAGCCAGCGATATGACAAGCTGTCAGTAATCATTAAATGTTGCCATTTTAACATGAATAAGTTTACGTGGTTTCAAGGCTTGCAAAATACCCAAATGAAATTATGAAAAGATCCGGGATTTGATAATTCATCTTCTCAGAGCAGGTTAGTTTCTGTTTGAATGGATGCGTCAACAAGCGGAATTTACACGGTTATTGGAGTGAGTCAAATCCTCAAGTCCGCAAAGAATCACTGATTGGGGTGAATTATGGTAAGGTGGTAAGGCCGTACGGTTGCTGGCATGGCGAGCGTTATCGGGACATGTTGGCCGAATTTTCATTCCCCCAAAGTGGTATCTAGTATTGGTTATGACGACATTATATTCAACTATTTTGGTGTATCGTTAATTTCTTAAAATTGCCCCCCAAAATGGCCGACGACATCAAGCAATTTGACACCATTTGACTACTTTTGGTGAGGCTATGTAAAGTCAAAGAATTATGCGAATAAACCTTAGTCAATTGACAAGTTTGAAACCAACATTCGAGCCACTACAGCTGCCATTATCTACAACCGATAGGTAGATTAACCACATTATCAAAAATTCGTCCGCCAGGATTAGAGAGTGCAAAAAGAACTCCGGTGGCTGATAGATAATTCATGAACGAAAATTCGATTTTACATAACGACTAGAATCCTAATTTAGCCAAAATTACTGAATTCTATTTCAATTTTAAATACTGTCGCTGTTATACTCCTACAAAATGAACTCAATGAAGGACGGTCTACGAAAATTCAATCAAACCACTGCTCATTCGCTCTAGACAAAAACAGAGTCTGCAATGTACTTATTTCTATTAACACACAGTCTTGGAGGTTAAGCTAGAAGTGTTGTATTGAAATATTGTATAGAAAGTACCGTAGGTTCGGTCTTCCTTGTCGTCTCGCACCTGGGGGCTGCGATGAGAAAAAACTTTCTTGGCTGAAACGTTGTCGTCCATTCGCTCGATGGTGACCGAGCCAATATAGTCGTCTTTTCTTGGCTTTCTGGGCTATATCCACATCTTGGTATTGCTCGTACAATTCTCGATTGAACCTTCTTTTCCATTCGCCATTGTCGCTTACGGGACCGGAAATCCGTCGATGATATTTTCTTTCGAAAGTGCCTAGTATTAATTTCCCTTTTTTACTCATCGTCCAACACTCGGCGCGCACTTTAGAGTAGGACTGGTAAAATCAAAGTTTTGTATAGCAGACACTTTGTCTTTCGAGTGAGGAATTTTGAACCCAGTTGTTTTGCCAAACCGAAGTAGCAGCAGTTTGCTAGGGTAATTCTTCTTCGGATTTCCACTAAGGTGTCGTTTGTGGGATTGATATTTGTTCCAAGGGAGGTGAACTCTCTATCTGCTTGTAGTTTGTTGTGTCCTTATTCACTTCAAGACCAACTAGTTTCGCCTGTTCTTCAATCGCTGCTGTGGAGGCCTCAAGCACAACATAATGATGTCTATGTCTTCCGCATAGCCTAGGAGCTAGGTGGATTTGTTGAAGATAGTGTTTTCCGTGCTCACACCTGCCTTGGGCAATATCTGCTCCAGGACTTTGTTGAAGAAATCACAAGACAGCGCATCTCCTTGTCTGAACCCTGTGCGCATGTTTGAAACAACTCGAATAAGCTGTTACCCATTTGCACACTGCACTGAGTATTGTTTAGCATCATGCACAGTTTGTTTGCGATCCCAAATTCAGACATCGCCATCATAAGCTCCTGGCGGTGGATGCTATCTTAAGCAGCTTTGAAGTCGTTGAAAAGATGGCGGGTTTAGACTTGAAATTCACTGGACTTTTCCAGGATTTGCCTCAGTGTGAATATTTGGTCTATCGTTGTCCTGCCTGGCCTAAAGGCCGGCTTAAGACGCTCACACAGTACGTTGTATGGGATTTTGTATGCAACATTAAGCATAATGGAGCTTATCGACCAGTCAGAGGGCATGCATTCTTCCTCCCACATTTTGTTGATGGCCTGGGGCATGCGACTCATCAAAACACCTCCTCCATATTTTAAGAGTTCCGCAGGTATGCCACCAGACCCAACGGACTTGTTGTTTTTTTAGCTTTTGGATGGCTCTTTCTACCTCTTCTGTGCTAGGAGCTGGGACTGGATCTTCATTGACTGATCTTGCTTCTCTTTCGTCTTGCTGCGCATTCAGCAGCTGTTGGAAATGCTGCTTGAAAACATCTACAAAACCCTGTACTTCCGTTACTAGGTTTCCTTCACTGTTTCAAAGAGCCTGTGTTCCGGTTCCGAAACCAGAAGCTAATTGATTCGACCTTTTAAAGAAACGCCGGGTGTTCTTCTTGACCCGAGACTCTTCCAGATCTTTGAGCTGAGAAACTGCGGATGATCTTTTCTTCCTTCGCAAGGTCTTTTTCTCATTTTTGCTTTTTGTTCGGTACTCTTCTCTTTCTGCTCTGTGCACTTTCCGTCTCTCTTTTCCATAACGAGCATTCATCATCATATTATGGATTCTTTCCTGGAGGGGCTGGTAGCCTATGGTGGTCTTGGCTACATTTTTTAATTAATTCGCGATATTGGTTCCACAAGGTGTTGACATCTGAATAATTCACTATGTGTCTGGTATAAGACTGCACTTACATAGACGGGAAAGAAAGTTACAATGTGCTAACGAAAAAAAAAACTCAAAATAGATTTTGTGAGAACAACGTTTTTCTGGTCAGCTAGTTTCTTTTTCTAATAAACAATGAAACACTTCTGAAATGTTGTTTCGAAATTTGTTTTAACAAATAATTAAAATTGTTATGAAAATTTCGTTGCATACTTTTAGGATGAACAGAAATCTTAAGAAAAATAAGCAAAATGGTTCGAAGGGAACGTTCTTAACATAATATTGTTAGATCTAGTTCTTGTAAAAGAATGAGAAAAGAACATGAATATTAGACTTGTTTTTAATCTGCGTAACAGTCTCGATCTATAGTTCGATCTGTTTTACTAGTTGTTTCACGTATTTCGGACGTTGACCCAGGACCCAACTATAGATGTGTTCTCTAGGGCTTCGGATGTACAGCTCTATGTCATTCATATAGCATAAATGTTGGCCACGTCATATTGCTCTATCCTCTTAGAAAGAACACGCAGATCTTAAGCTTTTAAATGACTGCTTTCGCAGCAATATATGTAGGTGTCACCCTATATGGTTGACCTATGTATTGTCCTCCGAAGGTACACTGGAAGAGTATTACGTCGCTTCGCTATGGTGAGACCTAGATTATTGCCCTTGATTTCAAAATCATTTGATACAGTTTGACATCAGGCTCCCTAATGAGACTTATTCGTTGGATTAGAAATTTCCTTTCGGCCCGTGCAACACTGATGGTCTGGATTCTATTCTGAAATTCAACAACATAAATGTGGCTGTGCCCCTGGGCTAAGAACGACTTAGTTGAGACTTGAGAAGCACGTTTTTGTTTATTTTTGTTAGTTCCTCGCAAGAAGCAGTACCTACACCACTCTCAATGTGGCACTATGGTCCAGGTCGGAATAGGGCCAACAATCGTCTTCAACCGCTCGGTCCCTAGCTAACTGTCTCGATTTCCACACGCAAAATTGGTTGAGGTCCTCTTCCACCTGTGGCGCAAATATGAGTCACGGTCTTCTTCTTTTGCAACATTCCTTCGAATTGGATTCGAAGACTCTACGCGCCAGAGCACAATTTTCCATTCGTTCTACATAACCCAAAAATCTATTTCATCCGAACTTAACTTTCTGGCTAGGTCAGTGTCGCGAAAGGTTCGTGCAGTTTTTAGTCGAATCCTTGTCTTCATTTATAAGGACGGGACCAAAAATCAGTCGAAGAATTTTTCTCTCGAAGCTGCCCAAAGCGCTAGACCAATCTTCTTGGCCTCAATCTCAAGGCTCACAAACGCTCTTTTGATTACACGCTGCCGTGTTCTTTTTAATATGTCAATTTCGTATGCGTATCCTTATAGGTGGCAGGTGTAACGTGTCGATTTTAAGTTTATGGGACTTTTCCAAGGTCTGTCTTGGAGTAATTATTTGATCGATGGTGGACTTTCCTTGTCTGAATGCCACTCAAGTTGTTGACGAAAGGCTTCAAACGTTCGTAACGTCAATGGATTTAGTTCCTCTGGCCTAATTAGCCCGCACCGTTCTATTTTACAGCCAACGTTCGCAACCACGGGCTATCCATCAGTCAAATCGTTACCGCATTTAGATTTCTAGATTTTGGAAGGTGGTTGAAGACGTTTTGATTAGACGTTTTGAGCAAATGTTAATGAAACCCTCTACCTTGATCCTTAAAAGCTTTTTGTAAGAATGTAAACAGGAGGTTTTTAAATTTAGAGTGCCACAAGATTCCATACTTGGTCCTCTTTTGTTTTCAGGGTTCATTTGTCATCATCAAAGTCAAAATTACATACGCAGAATGTTTGTTTCCAAACAAAAAAACATGATTCCACGTAAAGTCTCTTGGTTGTCCTCAGCTCCAAGCTTTCTACGAGATTTATTAGTACTTAAACGTGCAGATATGCTGTTAAACTCAATAATTATCTAGATTTAAGAGGGGAGTTAACTTAGACTATTGTGTTGTTAAAGGGGATTGGTTAAATGTAATTGAGGATTTTGAAGTTTTTTGTGCAAATTTCTCAGCACATCTACCAATTGTTACTACTCTTAAGTTTATAGGCAGGCCAGAAAGACCGATTGTGACTTCGATCGAGAAACTTAAATGGGTAGAAAGCCTAGTCAATAAATATAAAGCAAATCTTGACAGTAATGCCTGTGAGTTGGACCTCGACCATCTACCGTGTGACCAGGCGGCAGAGAGAATACTCCAATTAGTCAAACAGTCTTGTGTCCCTA
>CAKKXW010000003.1:11896119-11914456 GCA_920937365.1 Sphaerophoria rueppellii | reverse complement strand
CTCGCGATTCGTTTGTGACAGCATGACCTTGGTAAAGCGGCATAAATGTCCGAGGATAAACTCTTGGAAACCTATTCTGGACCCGGGATAACGTGGTCAAATGTTTATTTATTATTTGGTCTTTCTCCTTTAGTTGTTTACGCAGCAGTGTTAAAAAAAATTGTAATTTAAATTTGTAACTTACAAGTTTTAAACATAAATGGTGCAACGGTAAATTGTAATTTTTTTTTACAGTTTGTAACTCTCATCACAAATATGTAATCCCACTTATTTGTAGTTTGGTGCAAAGCAAATTCAAATACAAAATTTGTGATTGTGAATTACAACTACAAATTTGTGGTTGTAATTTGTAAACTGGTGCAATAGGGCCCAGGTCTTATCCAAAGGTTCTCAAATAGGAGCCTGTAAATACGGCGAAATGGTTCCAGTACGACAGTGTTTGCTTAGCGCTCGTTATAATCTTATTAATTATATAAATACGCAAATGCAATTTTATTTTATATTATAGGTTCTTTTCACTGTTGGGCAGGAATTTGAATTGTAAAGAATTTTTAATCATTTAAGAAAGTGAACAGTTTTCGAAATTCAGCATTCAGCATTTTGTGCTTTTTAATGACAAACATAAGCAATGAAATAACGTAAATGCACCAAATCAAGTTTACAATTCAAGCAGTCATTCTCTACCTACCTCAATTCATAGTGACTGTTTTTCTTTTTAAGTTGGAGCAACTATAGATAATATCACACATTGACATGACTTCATATTCCGCTTTGATACCAAATACCTATTAACATGTAATGATTGAAATCGTTGTATTATTCAGTAACTCGTATGCAAGCAAACTACACATAGGATTTTTTTTTTAATTTTTTCTGTTGAAGTCGTCAAATTAGTGTTTTGATGGATGTACGTTTGTTGCTCAATAACTTCAGAACGAGTAAAATGATCTGGATGAAATTTAGCACAAAGGATCTAGGCAGAGTAAAAAGGATACTTTTCTTCCCTGTTTATTGATTGAATTCTGTGGGATAGATTTGTTTTAACTTTGCATAGACCTAAAGATTGAAATAATTTTTTGAATAAATAGTCGAAGTTTAGAAGCCAGAAATTTAAAAAGGTTACTTTGTAACCTGATTAATGCAGGTAATAGCAAAGCATATAGACACATTTTTTACCAAAAAAAAAAACACAATTTTGACAAAAAAAAGCAGCTAGGAAACTAGGAACTAGGAAGGTAAGGGCCAATAACCTTTTCATACTCATTTTTTCCGATATTCTTTATAATATACCTAAATGGATCCCAATTTTATTTATTGTGAATGACGCTGACTCTAATTTTTTTTATGAAAATATCGCACGAATTCTCAATCGGTTCAAATTTGGACTTTGGGCTTTAATTAGCCACATTCGCACTTTTTGGGCTGTATGTTTCAGATTGTTATCGTAGTAATAACTTAAAAGACCCAGTTTTCTCGTACTATCCCTTAAATTCTATCTGCGAATATTAAGGTTAATATGTTCGTCCATAGTATTTTCTATTAACATTAGATTTCCGACCCCAGATGCAGCCACAAAGCCCCATACCAATACACCTCCATACCAACGTGTTTTATTTTCTTAGTAGTATTTTTCAGATTAAAGGCATACCCCACGTTTTCCACTGAGGCAAAAACATTGTACTTCGATTAGTCTGAAAAAATTACCTTGCGCCAGAAGTCAGGAGTCTTATTTACGTCCCGTTTCGCGAACACAATCGTCCTTTTTCTAATAACCTTACTGAGTAACAGCTTCCTTCTAAGGTAAACGAGACATAAACTCATTTTATTGTACTTTTCAATTATCCACTTATCTTGCTTGCACTTATAAATGGATCTTGATTTACCATGTGCTTGTTTTTGATTTATCCCGAAGGTAAGCTTTGATAAACGGCCAACCAGCGCAGCAGCTTGTTTTCGACATGTGTACGTTCTTAAAGCTTCTAACAACGTTTTGAATGATGCAACGACTTCTAGAAATAATGTATCATATTTTGCAGTATATTTTGTTCTGATATGATCAATAATCAATGATTAACTACAGTAAACCCCTTTCCTCTCATTTTCATGACTTGCCACAAAAAGTTACACAATAAATTGAAAAGGCCTACCCCAAACAATTGTTTCGCGCAAGTAACATGGTTTATTGACATAAGAAAATGAATCAAACTATTTACCGTTGCACAGTTGTTTAAAAACCAAGTGTACTATGGGTGGTATGCGAAATGCTTTGTCTCAGTCTCATGAGATTGAGCTCTGAGAATGAGCTCGAGATTGTGAGATAGAGCATTTGCAATAAAACAAAGCTCAATTTGGTATGCAAGAGATTTGTCGCATCTCACTATCTCAGTCTCAAAATGTTTTCTTCAAGTAAAAGTAGTGTTTGTGATAATTCTTCAAAAAAAAAAAAAAACGATGATACAAATATTTTTTTAATAAATTTTATTAAAAGAATTACAGTTTTTTTGATAAAAAGTCGTATTAAAAAAGAAAAAAAATTCTTTAATAACATTCAAATCGGAGTTTGAAAAAAAATTTGGCAAAAATATTGAAATAAATCAAATTTCAAAAAAAAATTACAAATATCATAATAAGAACAAAAGAAAAATGTAATCGCAATAAAACGGGAAATAAAAATAAAACTTAAGTCATAGGAAAAGGATTTAAAGGATTTATTCAATGGTGGGTCTGAAAATCCGAATCCGGTGCTAAATATGTTCGAAGGTAAAATACAATGGTCTGCTGTATTAAACTTTAAATCTACGGCGCCGAGTTCTGGACGATAAGTAAAAATTGTTAATTGATACTGGGCTCTTCCGTTAGAAAAACTCTTCGATGAATTTTCGGTCCCGTATGCGACTATAGTAAATGGAAAAGAAGGTTCAACTGAGAACTGTACGAGCTGTACCAAGATTTGGATGTAGTCTAGAAGGCCAAGAAAAGACGATGACATTGGCTCGACCACATTGAGCGAATTGACGACATTTTTAAAAGAATTACGAAAAATAATCAAGCACAGTTATCAATAGTCTTCGGATCCTTTATTATGATTTTGATTTGGTAAGCTATCTAGAGTTCAAAACGATTTGAAACTGCCAGAAAAGTTCCAGCCGTAAGAATTCTCTGCAGACAAAATCTTCGATAATGAATCCTAGATACCGAACTTTGGTGGATTCCGAATTCTTCGGCAATTCCGCTTTGGAAACCAGGATCAGCAACGAATCGTAGAAAAACCATCATTCTGGTTTTATTAGATAAACGACCACCCCGAAAAGTATCACTGCTTTGAAAAATCTGTTAAGGCTCCAATTTGAGTTTGGGTAAACCTATAAAGAATTTCCTGTTGACTCAACTGGAGCAAAAATATTCGTGTACTCAGCGATTGTTATTCCTGAGACAACTAATTTCCAGTCTCAACATTTTACGAGCTTTGGCTCATTTGAATGAGACAAAGCTTTTTTTCTGCATACGGTAACATCTCAAATGAGATTGATCTATAAAATGAGATCGATCTCATTTTTGTGAGATTTGTCTCAAAACAATTTTGCATACGAAAGCTAGCAAAAGCTCAAAATAATGAGATTTGAGACTGAGACAATGCATTTCGCATACCACCCTATGTCCTTTAAATAAAATTTAATGCAAAGAAGGCAAACAGAACTGAACAAACACTCAAAATTTCGACACTAATATCGTCTCAAATCCAAATCACAGTTTTTCAGTTTTTTTGTTTTTTGTTTTCTTCTTAGATTATGTTGAATCAATGTTTATTTATTACAAAGGTTGTTTCTGTTGTTTAGTTGTTTAGGTATGAATATCTAACAAAAAAGTCAGGAAAAAGAAAAATCGATGAAAAAAAGAAATTAAAACGATTCCAGAGTTTGACTCTGATTTCACTCTAAGTTAAACTTAGTTTAGTTAAACCACTGCCCCAAATTGTAAGCATGCATGAATAGATTAACATTTAAACTTTTGTTCGAAGAAATTAATATTTTACATGTAAAATCTAATATTTTGTGTCCCCTTATGAGAAAGGAAAAACTCAAGAGTCCTAAAAAAATGCAATGAATAAAAATAATCTCCGAAAGGTAGACAGCCTCTCAAATCGACTAATAAATAACAACTCAAGCGTATAAAGCAAATCTATTATAAATCTTCGTCACTAAAATGGTACCGTTTATTCCAACGAACAAAAGAACAACGAAATTCTGATAAAAAGAGTCTCCCCTTTCTATTTTTAAAAGTCAAACACAGTTCAAACCACACATTCCTCGACACGTCATAATTTTCAGTTTGAATTTCTTCATTTTTGTCTTCTTTCTGAGCTGTCAAAAATCAACATCAAAGGTCACAGTAAAAAGATTTTAATTATATTTTTAGAACTCGACTTTATTCATTTTTGAAATTATTATCGTTATTTAAGAGTGTCTCTTCTGATTGTGTACATTATCGTTTCAATTATTTAAAAATGCATTAACAAAAGGCTGGTTTTTGTTGTGAACCTTTTCGAGCAGCACAAGAATTTGATTGTATTTGATTGATTTAAACAATTTTCGTTCTTTTATTCAATTAAAATAAATATACACGAAAATGATCTTATTAACATTATTTGAATAAAATACACGTTTTCTTTAATATCAATTTAGAACGTTACCTCAAATTTATTGTTAAAATAATGAAGACGGAAATTACTTTAAGAGGAATAGTCCGAGAACATAAATTGACGTTGACTTATGTATGAGATCGCATTAGCTAAAAATCGATAGACATCGATTTTACCTTGACGAAATTTATGGTTCCGGAGAGTGGACATGAGGTTTTATCCATTGGACATGAGACAGAGGATAAGATTTATGTCAAGCTTTGTTGTGAATTTCGCTTGAGACAAAAAGCAAATATTCAAATTCAAGACAATGTCAACAATTTTGTTAATTGTACAATCGAACCCAAAAGCTGATGAAAATTTATATGAAACGCCCGTCATAAATATGCGCAGATGATAACTTGTGAATATAATCAGACACAGCAAATATGAATGGAAAAGAAGAAAAAAAAGGAAAAAAACATCGTTAGACCTAATTAAAACATGAATATGAATATTTTCCAGTTGAATGGAATTGTCATGATTCTTAATTAATTTATGAACATTTAAATTGTTGAATTTATTGATGACTTATCAATTAACTTGTTCCAGAGTAGAATTATTGTTGGACAATAATTTCTTAATTATCAATAGAATTTATTTTGCATTAAATGTGATAATTATAATTTAATATGAATGATTATTTATTGACATTGTTATTATGTGCAAATTTCATTTTTAATGCGAAATTTTATAATTTTTTGAAAAAAATAAAGATAGGGACGTTGCGTTGGGGTGAGTTCTTGATGTTTGTTTCAGTTGAGAGTCCATGCTTGATGCTATAAGGTTGCACTTGATTGATATTTAAATTTGTCGTAAAAAATCATTTGTTGACAAGAAATTGTTTGGAGTAGTAGTAAATGACCAATAAATGATAAAGTGTTGTTAATGATAAGAGTTTCATATTACATTTTTTCATATGATTGATCTATTGAAAGTACAAAGGCAAGATAATTTTCACTAAAACTGTTTGGAATGTCTTTTTTAATTTATTGCATTTTCTTGATGGACCGATCAATAGCTGAACACAGGGACTAGGAAGAAACCTTTTGCAGTTGGGCAAGGGATAGTAAAACGGCATATTTTACCTTGAAAACCATGAATTCTGTTTTATGACTTATTACTGAAGCCATGAGTGCTAGTAGCCTAGCTGCATTTACCATTTTTTTGTTTTTGTTTCTTTGTTAAGGAGAATTACGACAAGAATCTTTTTTCAGTTTTTTAATGGAGGTGTTTATGATTATAATATAGGTCCCCTTTTTATGCCAAAGCAAAATGCAAGCATTAGAAAGGTTTGAGAAGAGGGTGCATAGCGATTCATCTTGATCTTGAATTTCATAACTTTGCAATGATCTGGAAAAACTGAGTGAAGCACTCGTTTTGTACGAACGACTAAAGTCCGAATCGCTGTACTTGACAGTATGAATGAATTTGGGCTCGAGCGTGAGGAAAGGACAGTATATGACGTCGATGTTCAAGCAACGTAAATTACTCAGCGATCATCTTGAATTCTTTGTTTTGAATACTCTGCAACAGGCTTAACACGTTTCTGAAGCACTAGCCCAGAAGTGAGCTACACAAGCTTTGAAATTTTTAAAGATCATAGCCAAAGGGTGAGACAAAATTTCCAGCATCGTCCTAGAAAAATCAGTTAACTAGCGGTAACCATGAGACATTAGGAACTGAAAAACCGTGTTGATGATGTCACCATACCTATTAATTTAATTAATTTATCAACTTTGCTGTCAAATATTCATATAAAAAAGCTGAGAGTACTGTCGTCTATGAAAATGGTAGTAGAAAAATTAATAGCACCAGGCACGTGATCATTTCAAATAATGAGAAAGAGTGTTGGAGGCAATACGGAGCCCTTGGGTACACCAGCGTTTTAGTTTTTTGTTTTGTGTTAGACTTGAATCCCTCCAAAACAAGTTGTATGAAACAAAAAAAAGGTATGTAATCACTAAATCAACGAGGAAAGGATTCACTGATGCCGAAGGCAAGAATTTTTGATGAAAGAACCTGGTCTTCAACTCTATTCAATGGCTTTAAAATATGAAAATATTGAGGTGTGTTCTCTTTTCTACAGTTTGGTGAGAACTATAACATTATCACCAGTGAATTTATTGCACCAAAAGACGTACTGCGTTGTGTAAAAATTATAGATATCGAGGACACATGCGTCCTTTACAACCTCTGTCTATTAATTATTATTAAGGTTATTGGGGACAGCTAACGAGAGAGCTCGGGGGTTGGGGTCGTGCTTTGGGGTGACTTCCCAATCATGTAAAAAAAGTCTAGTTGCGTAGCACGAAACGAACAAACGAAAACCAGGCTCGGATATGTACGCGAAATTTTGGGTCCCTTGAAAAACTACGTGCAGCTGAAAAATTAACGGAGGCCCTATACCTTTATTAAGTGGATATAACTGCGATCCATCAAATGCGATGTGATGGGCTAGGCAATATTTTAGGAGGATGACAAACTTGCGATATTTTCTAAGGCGACCAAGATTTACCGAGAACAACAACAACGTTTGTTTGGATGCAGCTTCGTCGCTGGAGCCAGACTTAGGCAGCATGTCCTTAGTTTTAGAGCTATCAACGAGCGCCTCGACACAATATGCATCATGGCCTGATTCGGCAACAAAAATGTAATATGGGCTTACGCCGCCACAGAAGAGAGAGGTAACGTCGCCAAAGACAAGTTCTACGAGATCCTCGACAAGACATACGAGCTAGGGCATTGATCTTCTAATAGCTAAATTGTCTAGGAATTTTAGCAACAAGCTAGGAAGATACAACCTGTATACGAAAAAACCCTCCGATGACGGATTCAGGATTTCAATTTCGCTATTAAGAAATAAATAGAGTGGTGTCAAGCTATTGAAGAGCCAAGGCCTAAGTGGCTTACTCTCATCAACAATTCTCTAGGTGTGTGTGAAGAAATTGAGGGGACCTACAATTTAACGCTGATCCCGAACGGCTAAGTTGAGAAGCACTTTTTCATAACAGATTAATGCTCCTAAAAGTTTTGTCCGTTCTTTGCAAGAGGCAAAGAAAGAAATAAAAACTAGGGAACCCACGACGTTTTGCTTAGCAGCCAACCCACCTAACCGCATTAGCTACGTTTTGCTATTACATATAGTAATAATAGCAAGAACGCGTTTCCCGCCATATCTCAACATTCACACGGGCACCTAGGAGTCTCTAGTCCACTGTCAACCAGACTATTCATATTGCTAACGACGCAAGACACTCTTCAAGCGTCATTAATGACCAAGCCCTCGAAGGGCCAACAACGACTCCTACCACAACCTCGTTGTAGCTAAAGTAGTAGAATGGATATCTCGGCCAAAACCAAAAAAGGGAAGTGCTAGGAAAGTATGACATTGGACTGCTACAATCGCAAGAGGCCGCCCGATCCTTTTTCCGATCTAGCTTCAAATAACCTCATGAGAAGTTCGTTACACTCAGCATTGAGTATTGAGAACCAGTGGCAGGATTTCCAGGAAGCCGTTAGGGAAGGAATATTGATTCTGATCTATACAAGCGTTGAAGAACACCACTTCAGAACAATAGGGTACCATGTGAAATATGAGGGTTGAAATGTTTAAGGACTCAGCTGTAGAAACCAAAATAAACAAAAAAGATCATGACACTCTGTGTGAGCGTAGAATTTGAGGCAATATTTGGCTCACAAAATGGAGCATTATCTCAGAGACCGAGGAACAAGACGTCTTCTTCTTCGCCTCCGGACCTCTGATCGAGACAATCGATGCTCATCTTCAAGCCTTTAAAATAAAACCTTAATGAAGCTTATTTTTGGTATGACCATTCATCAAACTAACATCCCTAACACAACAAATTATTATTTTTTAGGACCAGTCTAATTCTAATTAAACATGACAGATTAAAAAAGAGGCACACACGCATATACCTTCTAATTAACCCGAGCTTATATTTGCAGGGTCAAAGGAATATTTCGTTCCCGCAGTTCTTTCCAAAAACTAAGCCGTTAAAGGTATAGGGTACAAAGCCAAATCCATAATAAACCACATCCTTTAAGAGCCAATATCCTTTCACATGACGTTAAAGATAAATTTCCAAATTTACGTTCTTAATTCTGAATTATAATCGACCCACCAACCAATAGACCGTCCAACCGAACCAGCCCAATCCGTTTCATCCTCAGGTCCATCTCCGAGCATCTTCCTTCCTTCCTTACTAGTGTTGGGTGAACGTGGCTGGTATATGATGGCATGTTTGTTGTCCGTTCTTTGAAAAAATCCAACCAACCCCTAATTTATAATTTTTATAGCTTTACGGTCGTTTTGGCGAAAAGGGCAAAACGATAAGATTTTTGTGTTTTTCTTTTTCTCCAAAAATATATAAATTTTGTTGTTCGCCAAGAAACATGCCTCCATACAAAAAGAGGAATTATTTTCGTTCTCAGTCTTTTTTTATACTTTTTCTTCAACAAAAGCCTGTGACAAAAAAATAACAACAACAACACCATACCAGTCCATAAATTAGATATAAGGCAAACTGATGCTGCAAAGCACTAGAGTACCAAGATTAAAAGAGAATTGGGATGGGGGCGGACGTGATTTCGACGGAGACTGAACGAACAAAAAAAAAAAAAGTCGGTGGTTATGGTGGTCAAGTGGGCCGGTTTTTATGGTTGAGTTTCATTGTCTGAGATGTCTGAGAGAGGCAGTTCAAATCTGTGAAAAAAGTTACAAACATTTATAAGCGACTATACATTATTCGCCTCCGCTCACATTACGACGTTGCATCTTGGAGTTTGCGGTGAAGCGTTGCGACTTGAGATTTTTCCTATACAATGTTGCTTGCTGCAGCCATCTGGTTTGATTGACCAACTGCTATAAGAGCTTGAAATGTTGCTGTTTCTGTCTTCTTTTTTGTTTCTTCTGATGACACGGTATTGCGCTCACAAGAGTTGCACTTGAAATATTTATCTGTCTATAGGTATTGAGGGAGAAGAAAAAATATTGTAGCTTGGATGTGATTCCTTTAATAAAAAATAAATTTATGAGTTCAATAGCTTTTACTGCTGGCCAAGTTGTGTCTTAATAGGCACTTGATTATGTGATGACAGTCATGGTGCAAATTGTTGAAACAGAGCGAACGAACGGTTGGATGGAAATAGGAAAATCGATTGGATGAATTTAAAGAATGGAACTGGTTTGTCAGTTTCAGCAATTTTATTCATCATGGGACGAATTTTCATTCCAATTGGGTCAGAAAAATGAGACTTCTGGGTTATTTTAATTGTCTTGAAGAACTAATTTTAGGCTGTTAGAACAATTGATCGATTCTTGGAGTTTTGTATTGACGTTGTCTTAAATAGTGAGCTGTCGCATGAGTTGGGGCTAGATATGGGTACATATACAAGGACCAAGGACATCTTTTGCAAATAAAGGTGGCATTTGCTGCTTAGGGGACGTGAGAAAAACCATTGTTACTATTTTGTTTTGTATTCTTTTAACAATTGCAGTTGGACCTACGTCCGTTAGTTCCCTTTTTGTGTATTATGAAGAACAAAATTGAATACTGTCAGACAGTTAATCGTCGACGATTTCAGCCTAAGATAATGCAGCCTTCCATCGGGAACGGTCACTCGCATGCCCTCTCCAGTCGCCAGAACCAAGCACACTGGCATCCACAGTCACTTGGTCTTTTTACCGAAGGTCCGGTCTTCCTTGTTGTCTTGAACCTGGGGGCTGTGATGAGAAGACTTTCTTAGCTGGAGCTTTGTCGTCCATTCGCTTGATGAGGACGAGCCATTGTAATCGTCTTTTCTTGGCTTTCTGCACTACATCCACATCTTGGTACAGCTCGAACAGTTCTCGAAAGTTCACCTTTCTTCTCCATTTGCCATCGTCGCATACGGAACAGAATCTCGTCCAAGAGGTTTTCTTTCGAAAGTGCCTAGCATCAGTTTCCCACTTTTTATACTTATCGTCCAGCAGTCGGCGCCGTAGAGTAGGACTGGTTAAATCAAAGTTTAGTATGGCAATGGCAGACACTTTGTCTTTAGAGTGAAGAGTTTTGAACCCGTTGTTTTGCCAAACCGAAGTAGCAGTGGTTTCCTAGTACAAATTTTCTTCAGATCTCCACTAATGTGTCATTTGTGGGATTTATGTTTGTTCCAAGGTAGGTGAACGCCTTAACTACTTCAAAATTGCTGCTACCAACAGTGACGTTTTGTCCTAGGCGGTCGACAGATGTTCTTTTGTTTGTTGGTAGCATGTACTTTTCGCAAGTTCTTCAATCTGTATGAAGGCCTTTCCGCAAGCACAGCTCTCTAGGATCGACCGATGAAGTTTCTGTCATCCGCATAGCCTAGGAGCTGGTTTGATTTGTTGAAGATAGTGTTTTCCGTGCTCACACTTGCCTTGCGCACTATCTACTCGAGGACTATGTTGAAGAAATCAGATGTCTAAACCCTTGCCCCTTGTCTAAACCCTACGCATGTTTGAAACAACTCGGAAGAACAGTTACCCATTTACACACTGCACTGCGTATTGAAGCGTCACGCGACAGAGCTGGATCAGTTTTTTTGGGATCTCGAATTCAGACATCGCCATCAGAAGCTCTTGGCGGTGGTACTACATTAGCACTAAGCAGCTTTTAAGTCGATGAAAAGATGGTGAGTTTCGACTTGGTCTTTGCTTCAGTGTGAATACTTGGTATATCGTTGTTCTGCCTGCCCTACGGCCACATTGGCACGTGCCGATTATTGTGTTGCAGAAAGGCTTAAGACGCTCACACAGTTCGTTGGATAGGTCTTTGTATGCAACATTTAACAGGGATATGCCACCGTAGTATTTGCATGACATAGGATCGCCTTTTCCCTCCACGGGGTAAGCCTTGACGTGGCGGAGCGGCTTACGGTAACTACTACTATGAAGCTTAGAGCTATGCGATCGCGAAACTTGATTTCGCAGAAGGGCCTCCCATGGTCGACAGGTCGAAGCGGAGCAGGCTGTTACTACCAATTACTCCACAACGAAGGAGTGTTCCCACCAAGGCACTCCCATCGAGGGACGGCAGCGAACGAATTTCTTTTTTTGGAATCAAAGGTGGCGTCTCCAGTTCCAGTTATGTCGAACTTATTGGTGAACACCTTTACGGGCTACTTCGACTTATTTGAAGCCCAGGCCGTAAAAGGAGCTGTTTTTCCGGCTCTTGCACTTAGAGTCACATCAAGTGCCTGGTACTCCAGGTTGGGGGTTGTGCGTTGGGGTGACTTCCCGACCAAGTAGAAAAAAAGTTTAGTTGCGAAGCAACAACAGGCCTCGGAAACGGACGGATACACTGATGACGACCCAAGCAAATGTACAAAGGACAACGATTTTCGGATGTGCACGTGGAATGTTAGGTCCCTTAACAGACCGCGTGCTGCCGAACAGTTAGCGGAGACCCTCAACTGCTACAAAGCAGATATTACCGCTATCCAGGAAATGCGATGGGATGGACCGGGCAAAAGGAGGATGAGAAACTGCGACATCTACTAGGGTAATTGTTACCGAGAGCAACAATAGCGACTCTTTGGATGCGAATTCGTCGTGGGAAGCAGACACAGGCAAAAAGTCTTGAGCTTCAAATGCGTGAGCGAACGCATCACGCTAATCCGAATCATGGCTCAATTCGGCAACATTAGCCTAATATGTGCGCATGCCCCCATAGAAGAGAAAAAGGACGACACCAAAACGTGTTCTACGAGCTCCTCGACAAAACATACGAGCAATGTCCTAGTTATGACATTAAAATTGGCCTCGGCGATTTTAACGCAAAGCTGGGAAAGGAGGACATCTTTGGTGGAACAGACGAAACCCCTGGTTTGACGAAGAATGCAGGCAGGCCCATGCGCCAAGCAGGAGGCATACCAAGCGGCGCTGCATAGAAGGACAAGAGCTGCTCGTGAGCACTACGAGCAAGAGAGGAGAGAGGAACGCCGGCTTCTCAGGAGAAAAAATAGACAGCTGCCTCAAGGTCATCGAGCAAGAACCGATGCTTGCAGAGATAAACAAGGGAACATCATAGTAGAATCGCAGTCAATGCTGGGGATTTGGAAAGACCACTTCTGTTCTTCTGTAGATTGTATAACGGCGATGACGAACGAAATACCGCCGTCAGACAGGAGCCTTTCATCGGACACGATGATAGCCAACAATTCCGTGAACCCGACCTAGAAGAAGTGAAAACCGCAATATCACGGCTGAAATCCAACAAAGCCGCTGGAGCAGATGGACTAGCTGCTGAGTTGTTCAAAGCAGCAGGCGACGAGCTAGATAGGAGCATGCACCAAATCATCTGTAAGATATGGTCAGAGGAATGCATTCCCGATGAATGGAACCTCAGCATTGTTTGGCCGATCCTGAAAAAGGGAGATCCTCTAAACAGCGCCAACTACAGAAGGATAAGTCTACTTAACATCGCCTACAAGATCCTCTCTGCCGTAATATGTGAACATCTGAAGCCTTTCGTCAACAATCTGATTGGTCCTTATCAATGTGGCTTCAGGCCAGGAAAGTCAACCATCGACCAAATTTTAACGTTGCGGCAGAACCTGGAAAAGACCTATGAACTCAAAATCGATACCCACAACCTTTTCATCGATTTTAAGGCCGCGTATGACAGCATCTACAGAGACGAACTGTACAAAGCTATGTCTAGTTTTGGCGTCCCTGCCAAGCTCGTTCGCTTGTGCAAAATGACGATGGAGAACTCACGCTGCTCTATCAAGGTTGGCAACGAGCTCACGGAATCTTTAGACAAGGCGATGCACTGTCATGCGATTTCTTTAACATCGTTCTTGAGAAGATAGTGCAGAACTCCACCGTCAACACCAGAGGCACTATCTTCCAAAAATCTGTTCAACTTCTCGCGTACGCCGATGATATTGATATAATGGGAAGAACACAGCGTGATGTCAATGGCGCCTTTGTGAGAATTGAGAGAGAAGCGGCAAAAATGGGTTTAGCGGTAAATGAGGGAAAAACGAAGTACCCATATGCTGTCTTCGAGGAAGGACACCCAACACCGACGGCTCGGGCAAAACGTCACAATAGACGCGTATAACTTCGAGGTAGTAGAGGAGTTTGTCTACCTAGGCACGAGCAATAACACCAGCGCCGAGATCAGACGAAAAATAACTCTTGCTAATCGCTGTTTCTTTGGGCTTAGAAAGCAATTGAGTGGAAAAGCCCTCTCTCGAGCAACTAAGGTAAAACTGTACAACACACTCATCATCCCAGTCCTGTTATATGGTGCAGAAGCATGGACCCTGACAAAATCAGATGAAAGTGCCTTAGGCTGTTTCGAGAGGAAAGTTCTTCGGGTCATCTTTGGCCCTGTGTGCATTGAAGGGGAATGGCGAAGAAGATACAACAGCGAACTTTACGGGTTGTACAACGACATGGACCTAGCCAGAAGGGTCAAGGTCCAGAGACTCAGATGGCTCGGTCATTTAGAGCGAATGGACACCAATGCTCCGGCCCGGAAAGCCTTCGACACTATTCTTGAGGGACGTAGGAGGAGAGGAAGACCGCGACTCAGGTGGCGCACTCAAGTGGAAGAGAGACCTCAATCAACTTGGAGTTCAAAACTGGAGATGACTAGCTAAGGACCGAGCTAGCTGGCGGAGTGTGTTGATTGAGGCCCAAGTCCACAACGGACTATAGCGCCACCTTAAGTAAGTAAGTAAGGATCGCCTTTTTTGTAGATGGGGCATATGGAGCTTACCGCTCAGTCAGTGGGCATGCATTCTTCCTATATGATCTGGTGCATGTGATTCATCAAAAAACCTCCTCCATATGTGGACAGCTCCGCAGGTATGCCATCCGACCCCTCGTGCTTGTTATTTTTAGCTTTTGGATGGCTCTTTCTACCTCTTCTGTGCAGGGGACTAAAACTGTGTCTTCATTGACTGGTCTTGCTTCTCGTTCGTCATTGGCTAGCTCAACATTATGCGCATTCAGCATAATGTTTGAGTGCAAAACTGGAGGCATCTAGCATAGGTAGGTACCGAGCTGGCTGGCAGAGACTGTTGGTTGAGGTCGAAATCCACAACGGACAGTAACGCCACCTCAAAAGTACAAAGCACTATATTTATATTTTAACAATGATATAAGAACCTTTGATAGCTATTTTTAAAAAAATAATATCGGAAAATGCTCGCCACAGAATCTGTGGCATACTTTTACCCTACGGTTCATAGTTGATTTTTAATGTCAACTCACATGATCGTGGGCGTGGCCATCACATCGCAATGTGATATGACGTCGCTTGAGCCAATTGTAAATACAGTTTTATTATAAATTCGCCCCAGTACTGTCCGTGAGACGTTCAATGGTTGGTAACGAGAAAGAGTTAAGGTTGACAGCTCTCCGATGACGATGCGTTCCACAAACGAACTGCAGGAGCATACAAAAAAGTTTTCAAATTTCAGCCTTTGCTGAAATTTGAGCACAATTCAACAGCTGTTAAACTGTGTTACTCTCCACGACTTAATTTGTCAAACATTGAAGCAAACGAAATGTCCAAAAACCTCTCGAAATTTTGTTCAGGTGTGACTCAAAATTAACATCATGCATTGTGGTTGGACCACCCTTGATAGTCAGAAGAAAGAGCACTTGCTTAACTCATCATATGGTTCCATTAAAACGCAAATTCCTTCTCTTAATATGCTTTATATGAGCTATTAACATAGGAATTCAGGCTTATGTTAGCCCACTTCAATAAAAATAAAGAATATTCATGTATCGCGTACTCCAACCTCATCGCCATCACTCCTACTTGTGCATGCAAAAGCGTTTAAACCATTAAATTAATGACAGCACATATTTTCGCGTGATAAAATTATTCAATTGAACAAAATAAAATTAAACATTCAAATGAACATCATCTGTAAGCTTATGGGACTCGCCAAGAGTATCTATACATTTATCTTTTGTAATACTACTCACACTTTTGTTTTGGAACTTTGCCTGAATGTTAAATTTAAAATATGAAATTAAAAATTTTGGTTTCGTTAGAATGAGTATACCTACCCTGGTCTGGTCATGTCTAAAGCTATAATTGAGTGTATAGGTGTATCTCAATTCAAATGGACCTCTATTTTGCATTTTCAAAACTGTTCACATACAATTTTCCAAAATAAATGAGAATTTTCACAAGGTGCGCGATTAACAAATAAACATACACATATCCATAGTTATGCTATCCCGAAATGAGCTCCCCAAGGGAAATGGAAAATAAACGGATTTACATAGATACATATTTATTTTTCCTTAAGGACCACTCTCTCAATGTTTGAATTGCTCCTTCCATATTCCGTTGGAGGGGCGGGGGGTTCCTTTAGTATGAAAAGGAAACATCATCGTGGGATTTGGGTGTCCTTCGTATTCATTCTCCTCCTACCCAATTTCTGATGATGTTGATTTTTGCTACTATTGCTGAATACGTAATGAAATCAAAGCCATTTTCCAATACACGCACGTAAATACATTATACAACACAAAAAGGAGCATAATACCATTTACCTTATCGATTCGGTTTATGTAAATTAGATTTTTTTTCGTTGGTCGTTTCCATCTCCATCTCTCCATATCGCCATGCCATGGTCTTCGAGAATGCCTTTGGGTATCTGTGAAGGTTTTTTTCTTCTCTACTTTTATTTTTTTTTTTTTTCAAACTGAGAAAATGGATTTCCTTATATTTCTTTGAATCTTCCATTTTTCCTGCTAAAGAACAAGAATCCAATATGGAATCGGAGTTCGCAGTTACACACCCTATTGGTATTCGTATTGGCCTTCAATAGCAAGTGATTTAGGCACAGGTATCAAGATATACAAAGGTATGGCTATACCTACCTGTGACTTGTGAGTATATTTTCAAATATTCAAGCACCATGTTGGAAGAACGATAAGAGATACATTTGGTTCATTAATTTAATGTTTTTTGTGTCATTTTTCATGGTGCCGCTTCTTTTGAGAAACACACAAACAATTTAATATTTTTTTTGCCAAATAATTTATTCAAAAATGAGAACAACAGAAAGAAGAACGACACAGAAAATGTTTGTTTGGAATATTCTTGAGATAAAAGAGTGATTAAACACTTTTTTGAATTTATTATTGTGAGAACTGTTTCAGGTTCGATGGCTTCTAGTCTCTGTTGATGAATTTTAAATGCATATTAAGATGGGGTAGCAATATTTTTATCAAATTAATTGTAAGAATATTAAGTTAGACCATTGGACAGCACTTTTTTGGGCACTTAGACCCTTTCTGTTAGATTTGTATAATTTATTGCGTTTTTGAAAAGGTTCCTGGGCTTTTAAAAAGATAGAACGATCTTTAGAATATTAAGTATTCACTTTTAAACCGTCAATGTTTTTTCTACCTAATTACTTAAACAAAGTCTTTGATCTACGTGCGCATCATCATCATCTTCATCGCCTACCTGTGCCATTTTATGCCCTCATCTGTCCCACAACCGGGATCCGATCCGAGCCTCCTTCAGCAAGTTCTCCCACCTTTCCCGATTGTTTTCCGATACCATCCAATTTGCACCCCAAGGCTTCGAGTATCATGGTTAATACGCCACTTAATATGGCACCGCCCTCCACGGGGTAAGCCTTGACGTGGCGGAGCGGCTTACGGTAACTACTACTATGAAGCTTAGAGCGATGTGATCGCGAAACTGGATTTCGCAGAAGGGCCTTCCATGGTCGACAGGTCGAAGCGGAGTAGGCTGTTACTACCAATTACCCCACAACGAAGGAGTGTTCCCACCAAGGCACTCCTACCGAGGGACGCCAGCGAATGAATTTCTTCTTTGGAATCAACGGTGGCGTCTCCAGTTCCAGTTAGGCCGAACTACTTGGTGAACACCTGTACGGGCTACTTCGACTTATTTGAAGCCCAGGCCGTAAGGAGCGGTTTTTCCGGCTCTTGCACTTGGAGTCACAACAAGTGCCTGGTACTCCAGGTTGAAAAAATCTTAGTTGCGAAGCAACAACAGGCCTCGGAAACGGACGGATACACTGATGACGACCCAAGCATATGTACAAAGGACAACGATTTTCGGATATGCACGTGGAATATTAGGTCCCTTAATAGACTGCGTGCTGCCGAACAGTTAGCGGAGACCCTCAACTACTACAAAGCAGATATTACCGCTATCCAGGAAATGCGATGGGATAGACCGGGCAAAAGGAGGATGAGAAACTGCGACATCTACTATGGTAATTGTTACCGAGAGCAACAACAGCGACTCTTTGAATGCGGATTCGTCGTGGGAAGCAGACTCAGGCAAAAAGTCTTTAGCTTCAAATGCATGAGCGAACGCATCACGACAATCCGAACCAAGGCTAAATTCGGCAACATTAGCTTAATATGTGCGCATGCCCCCACAGAAGAGAAAAAGGACGACACCAAAGACGAGTTCTACGAGCTCCTTGACAAAACATACGAGCAATGTCCTAGTTATGACATTAAAATTGTCCTCGGCGATTTTAACGCAAAGCTGGGAAAAGAGGACATCTTTGGTGGTGCTGCTTAGGCGTAAGTTTCTCAGCGACAACAACGAGAGCCATTGTTAATGGTATCATCTACAGCGTCAAAGA
>CAKKXW010000003.1:11841171-11862611 GCA_920937365.1 Sphaerophoria rueppellii | reverse complement strand
TCACATGTTTAGCTGGAAAAATAACAAAATAGAAAGGAGCAAGAGCTAGTAGAAAATCTTGATGTAAATAAGGGTTTTGGCAACACTGGTTTTGGCAGCTGACGTGTGTTAAGTACCTTGTTTCACTGTCAAACAGCTTCAGTTTGGTTTGCAATTAAACCATGGATCGTCTTACAAATGAACAACGCTTGCATATTATTGAATTTTACTATCAAAATTCGTGCTCGGTTCGTAATGTTCATCGCGCGCTGCTTCCATTTTATGGTCGGCATTCTCGACCTTCTCAGAAGTCTATTCGGAAGATTGTGACCAAATTTCGTACCCAATTTACTTTGTTGGACATTAAACCACCAACACGTTTACGTACTGTGCGTAGTGAAGAAAATATTGCGGCCGTTAGTTAGGCCTTTGTTACAGCTCTACGTGGAAAATTTTGCGGAAGGATTTGGGCGTAAAGCCTTTTAAGATACAGCTGGTGCAAGAACTAAAGCCAGCCGACCTACCACAACGCCAAATTTTTGGTGAATGGGCTCTTGGAAAGCTGGCCGAGGATCCGCTTTTTTATCGAAAAATTGTGTTCAGCAATGAGGCTCATTTTTGGTTGAATGGGTACGTAAATAAGCAAAATTGACGCATTTGGAGTGAAGATAAGCCAGAAGCATTGCAACAGCTACCAATGCATCCCGAAAAAGACACTGTTTGGTGCGGTTTATGGGCCAGCGGCATTATTGGGCCATATTTCTTCAAAGATGATACGAATCGCCAGCGTTAATGTCAATGGTGAACGCTACCGAGCGATGATAACAAATGTTTTTTTTTGTCCGAAATGGAAGTTCTTGCCTTGCATGATATGTGGTTTCAACAAGATGGTGCCACATGCCACACAGCACGCGAAACAATGGCGCAATTGCGAGGCGAGTTTGGTGAACAGTTAATTTCACGTTTCGGGCCGGTCAATCTTCCGCCTAGATCGTGCGATTTGACACCATTAGACTATTTTTTGTGGGAGTATGTCAAGGCTAATGTCTATAGGGACAAGCCCGCTTCGATTGACGCACTGGAAGCCAACATCCATGCATTCATTCGTGAGATACCGGCCGATATGTATGAAAGAGTATGCCAAAATTGGACTGAGCGGATGGGCTTTGACGCAGCCGCGGTCAACATTTGCATGAAATTATCTTTAAACATTAAATTGCAAGGTTCAAACTATCGATTCAAATAAATATTTCATTCATTTTTTCGAATTTTTTGTGTTTGTTTTTTTTTTTTTAAGTTCTAAACCTCTTAAAAAATCACCTTTTAGTTAATAAGGTAGCATTTTGCAACGCTTGTCAACTTGTCAATGAGCCCACTCAAATATCAGACATTATTTAACGGACTTTACTCTTGAAGAATATGACAAATTCTTCATCTTGCTCGGCCCCAGCACTTTTCGCCAATGACACTGAACTCATTGTTTGCTTCTAATTCTACACAGCCGAAGAGAGTGTTATGACTCCCCTGTTCTTGAGGGCATCAATATCCATGGGAAGAATCTTTCGCAAGAGTTATTCTTCGTCTGATCTCGGCGCTGGTGTTAATGCCCGTGTTTATAGCGGAGCCAAGGTAGACAAACTACTCTACTACCTCGAAGTTATACGTGTCTATTGTGACGTTCTGCCCGAGCCGTCGGTGTTGGGTGTCCTTCCTCGAAGACAGCATATACTACGTTTTTCCCTCATTTACCGTTAAACCCATTCCACGCAATCGGTTTCGCCCCATGTGTTACGTATTGCCATTCGATAAAGACGCCGTTCTTCCAGGATAGCATTCGCTTCGTACTCAAAGTCAACGTCCGTAAGTAGGAATCCATCAAAAATTGTATACATTATCGTATAATAAACCGAGTTTTAAGGCACTAGACCCTCGAATTCGGGTGTCTTATTGTATCAAACTTCTAACTACAACAAAGTTCTAAAGAGAAGTTCTAGCACCTAAGAACTTGGTGAAGAATTGACTTAGAACTCAAATGAGTTCAAATGAGCTTTTCCTATTCAGCTATGTGCGATCGTATGCAAGTACACCATACCTTTGATCCACAGGATATCACGCATTTCGGTCTATGTTGAGTAGGTTGTCCTTGGGTTGAGCTACCAACAGGCACGATAGCATATGGCCAATTGAACTTGCTCGTAGAAGCGATGGGATCTTGCGGCTCCCCTTGGAATATAACAAGCCTTGAGTCTAATATCGCCAAACCACAATATAATCTTTTAAATATCGTTCCTAACTAAATTTACCTCGTTCATTGAGGCACTCCTCAGTCGCTACATATATGGTGACTGCGTGGTCACTGCTCCTAGTTTTAGTATAACGATACTCAATGTTTTTTTTACCAAACGCCATCTCAATTCTCTTTTGTTTTTTCAAGTGAGAGTACGGTGAAAATAAAAACAAAAGCACATTTGGAAACAATGAAGAAAATAGTCGGCTATAAAAATACAAGATAAAACTCTAGAAAAATTTTCGAGTTTCCCCCAGGCGACCGCCTGGGTCGCCATACACTCAAAAAAAAAAAAGCTGGTAGATACAGGTGACCAGATTTCCCGCTAAATTTATCCAGAAAAAGTGGTTTTTAGATTCCTACCAGGCGTCTTGGTAAAATTTTCCAGAAAACCCTGTTAAATTTTACCAGGAGATTTTTCAAAGAATTCCTGGTAAAAAAACATCAGATTTCTAGTAGAATATACCAGGAGAATTGTTTTTCCTGGTAAACATTATACCGGGAATAAAACCCTTATTCTGGTAGAATAAACCAGGAATAAATTTTTTCCTAGTATTCCTGGTTAGAATATACCAGAACTCTGGTAGAATATACCAAGAATATTTTTTTCTCCTGGTAAAAATGCTACAGAATTCTGGTAGAATATACCAGGAATATTTTTTTCTCCTGGTAAAAATGTACCAGAATTCTGGTAGAATATACCAGGAATATTTTTTTCTCCTGGTAAAAATGTACCAGAATTCTGGTAGAATATACCAGGAATAATTTTTTTTTCCTGGTAAATTTTTTCTTAGTATTCCTGGTAAGAATATACTAGAATTCTGGTAGAATATACCAGGAATATTTTTTACCTACAAGGAAAAAAATACACCAGACAATAAAATTCCTGGAAAAAGATAATTTTTGATCTCCCAGTATTTATGGTAATATGTACCAGAAGACTGGTTTTATCTACCAGAAAAAAATATACCAGGTTCTATTTACCAGATTCCAGATAATCTTCATTTTACCAGGAAACAATACTTTCTACCAGGACGCTGATATTATTAACCAGAACATTTTCTGTCAAAAAATTTACTAGAATACCAGATTTCTGGTAAATAAAACCAGATTTCTTTTTACCAGGAAATCTGGACTTTTTTACCACGAATTCTGGAGTATTTTACCACATTTTTTCCTGGTTTTTTTCTACCAGGAAATCTGGTTAAAAAAAAATTCTGCTGGTGCTTGTTTTTTTACCAGATTTCTGTTTTTTTGATTTTTACCATGAAATCTGGAGTTATTTACCACGAAATCTGGACAATGGTACCAGTTTTTTGGCTGGTATTTTCTACCAGATTTTGCCTACCAGGAAAATTTTTTGAGTGTACCCTAAAGCCGGCACTAGTATCACGAACCACTTTCTGTGGAACTATCACAAACGCGATGTCGCTTAAAACGCCTTGAGATATTTAGGTTTTCTTAGACGATATATGCAAGAAAAAAGGATGTTGCCATGGACTTGATTTCTGAAATCGTGGTGTAAGCTTATTTGGATTTGATTCGATTCCTTATTTTCAATAAGACATCCTAGGCTTATTACATTCTTAACCTTATTTAAAGCAAATTTCAAAATGCTTATTTTTGTTTCTATCTTTAGATTAAGTAAAACAAGTTTAATTCAAAAAATGTTAAAACAATGTTTTCTCTGTCTCTTTTCAGGATATCGCAAAAAAGGATTAAGTGTAAGTTTTAACTTATTTTCTATTTCTTTTATTTTTATATTTAAAATTCAATTTGACTGTATCTAAACACGAATACATTTGACAACCAAGCTCATAATGAGTGACATAAGCTTTGATCCAATTAAATTGACGTCATTTTATTTTAAACATTTTATTTTGTGTTGCGAATTTATTTCGCTTATAATTTATGGGAAAACTTAAAACATTCCTTCATGTCTCTTAAAACATGAGTGTAAATCATTTGGAAAATTATTTGTTGTGCTATATTTTGTCTTGATTTCTTTTTTCTTTTGTGTATTAAAATAAATTTGAGTCTGAAATGTGTCAATTTCCTTATTTTATTTTTAGTTTTTTTTTACCGATATTAATGTGATGAAGCCTTAAATAAAGAATTTCTTGCTTAAAACATTTGTATTAAATCTGCAATTCTGAATCATCCTTCTAGCAACACAACCAAATCTTTCTTTGGAATTTTTTTCAAATTCATCTTGGGAGGTGACCTGCGACCCCAGATTCTATACGACTTCGTTTAAACTCGGATTATTTTTTATACTCATATTTTTTGAGTAATGTGTTATCATAAGGTTATTATTTTTTATGACTCTCGCGCTCTTATGATAACGCTCTTGGTGTTATCTGAAGTCAAGTCTTTAGATTCCTGGAACTAATGTGTTCTTATCTCTCCTTGTAATTAATTAAGAAACTATAAATCATCACTTTTTGATAACAATAAAATTTTAAGACATTTTAAAACATTAGAAAAATTGATAATAAAAGTGAACTTGAGTGTGAGTGAGAAAATACAATGAACACTAAAATTGAGAGTCTCTCTATAGTCTTATGATTTGCATTTGATGTGAATTTTCAGCCTGGAGTAAAAGTCAATAATTTCAGGACTAAAAAATGTTTTTGAACTAAGAAATGCCAAGACAAAAAGGTACGACTGTTGTTCACAAAAAAAAAAAAACATAAGTGACCTTTAAAAACTACGGTCGTCATAGAAAAGTCCTTGGAAATGTCCATAAAACACTCAAATAAAGAGTTGTAATTTTTTAAGGGAAATCCTTAAAAAATATTGACTATAGTGAATCCATGAAATAAATTGAAGGCTATTTGCAAAAAAGGATAACTTCAATGCCAAAAATACCATAAAAAAATTGTACTTGCACAAAAAAGGATTCTTGATTGTCAACATCATCACTTGCTCTAAGTCTTGCTGTCCTTCAACGACAGGTACATCATAAATCCTTTCATAAAAATTATTACTATCCTCCTTCAAGGACACACCAAACAAGTGCATACAAAAATCAGCTTACCAACTTGGCTTTGAATTCTTAAAAAAAGACATTTATGTTTTAACTGGCAGCGTGTCCGGATCGTGAAGGTGTATGGGAAGGTACAAAAAAAAACCTTTCAACCGAGACATTCTTGATATTCGTCAAACAACATAAAAAAGGATTTTAATGCGTCAAAAAGTGTTCCTGGCAAGGTGTCCTTGATCATTTAAGTTTTTAATGTTCGAAGTTTTATTTATTACTGCTCGTTTTATTACACAATGTTGCATGGCTGATGATAGGTGATAGTGTTAATTGCTTTATGGTTACTCAACTTGTTCAATAAAAGAAGAGGAAAACAAGTTGAACTCAGGCAAGAAAATCACACATTTTACAACAAGTTGCGCCTATAACCTGTCGGTGTGGCATTAGATAGAAACAGACTGTCTAGTCGAACATAGTTTTTTTTTTCAAACTTCTCCAATGCAGCTGAACTGGAAGACTCCTCTAAGTCATCATTTTTAAAATAACACTCTCCAGAATTTAACACCTATCCATCACTGCCGATGTTGAAGGAGCTGCTTGACAGAGCGAAATCATTCATAATTCATTTAATCGTAGCTCGTAAAGGTTTTTTTTTTTTTTTTTTATTAACAATAAAATAACACTAAAATTATCGTAAAATAAATAATTACGGTTGGTGTTCAACAAAATACAAGACACACAATTGTTGTTGTTGGTGTTACAGAGCGGGCAAGGTGGCAGATAATATGATTGACTGAGTTTTGTTTCGTCAAAGTGCGGTTTTGTTGTAGCTACATTGTTGTGGCTGGTATTGTGAAATGGTAATTTGATTTTTTATCATAGTTTTAAGATCTTGATGTGGGGGTATTCCAAGTTATGGCTTTTTTTTTGTGTAGATTGCTTTATTAAAATATTTGTATTTATCACGTACGGGGTTTTTGATATTACGCTTGTGGGTTACTGATGTTACGCATAATGTTAAGTATTTATAAGTCGTTAAAAGTTTTGAAGACCGTTAAGTTTTTATGATGTAGGCTAAATCGGAAAAATTCGACACAGCTGCGCGGTTTGTTATTAGGGTATTTTATTGGCAATTTTGACAATAAGTAAATACTGTAATAATTAAAATTCATAACTCAGCTATTCGGGCAGGTTAATGGGTTTTTTTGGGAAACAATGTTCTTCTATTTGTCATAAAATTTTGACAGAGCATTTGTTTTGATTGTGTTTCTTTTAAAAACCCGAAAAAATGAGTTAAATTTCTCTTTCTGTTATTGAGGATTCTTATTCTGATTAAAAGATTCTCATTTGTACTTATTCGGTAAAAATCAACAATTTCAATGCGATTAAAGTCCAGATTTCACGCTAGTGATTATCACTTTTGCTGAAAAAACAGGGTAAAGCAAAATTTCATTTTCGGACGGAAGTAACATGCGTTATACAAGTGCAATTCAATTGAGATATCATTTTTGATGACAGGAAAATGAAAATAGAAACCCTGCTAAATAAAAACTGGACTCGGGAAACCGGAAACCAGGAACAGGAAACCGGAAACTGCTAACCAAACGCAGGAAGATCTTCAAATTGAGCATCGTAAAGTTTGCAGAAAGATATGTTTCATTCTTCACCACAACTTTTACGACCTTCTATATTCTAACACCAACGTCAGGCCTCCCTTGCTAAGCCTTCTTAGTCGTCTTACTGGTTCGACTGGTTATACAGTTTGCTTAAACATTTGTCAAATCAATCAACTTCATTTTTGTCGTTGTATATGCTTCGCAAAGAAGTGCTTCCAGGATACGGAAGATCGTTATCAGAAGCTGCATGAAATTTCTGCTGGTACAAGAGCTACGATCAAAATCGAACAAGCGCAATAAACTTACTAGTTCCAGCAAATGTTCAAAAACAATGCTTAAGGCCAACTTCTTGTGGAAGTCTAAGAAATTCTTCACAGGTGCGGCGATGGCGAGAGTAGAGCGACCGACGGACTTTTAATAAATCAATTCCCAAGGCAATGTTTTCCAATAGCTTCATCTAGTTTAATTACGCCACGCTGCTCCATCAAGATTGTCAACGAATTTACGGAATCATTCGATGTCAATAAACTATTCAGACAAGGCGTGATGCGTAAAGTTGATGAAATGGAGGACAACGGCATCAACACCATTATCACTAGGTATCTTCCAAAAGTCTGGATGTCAATGGTGCCTTTGTGAGGGCAACACGAAGAATATTCTATCTTCGAGTAAGCACATCTAACACCGACGCACGGATGGCTTGGACAAAAAGTCACTCAGATGGCGCACTCAAGTGAAATAGAGTCTCACTTGGTGTGCAAAACTGGAAACGCTAGATGGCGTCTACAACGAAACTTAGCGCTACATTAAAGTCAGATCATCTACCTTACGATAAATATCTAACGTTAGTGCCTCTTCTTAGCTTAAAGTGATAATTCTTCAAAATTTTATCAGTTCCTCTCGCAAGATATAGCCAAGGAAAGCTATTAAGAGCCTGCCTGGGTGACAAAACCCAACCCCGCAGCCACTTTTCCCGATCGTTGGCTGAAGATTTGGGCGTCCTTGTCTGGAATGTACCAAGCTTAATTTGTCATTATATCAAGAACATGGAAGATTTGAGAAAAGTCATGATTATATCGCTCTTTCCTACGACATGGCAGATGTTAGATAACCTCCTTCTTCTTCTCCATTTTTGACGACAACGGTCAAGATCTCGGATGATATCACCCACCTCACTGCTTCATATTGGGGTTCGCAAAGTTGATCTCAGAAAACGACGCACGGCCAGGCCTCCCGATTTTAAATTGTTCCATGTCTAAGGCTTACTGAATGCAGAGTTCTCAGGATTTCTTCTTTGTACATGGCAGCGCCAGCTAAGATGGTCGTGCTTCCTTGGATCTTCTTGATTCTGAATCTATCAAGTTACTCCTGTTGTCATAAGTATCATCTTCATCTCGGCTGCGGAAAATTTCTCATACGTTTTGTACATTGAACATTGTGAACCGTATGAATGATGCTGGTCGAACAAGTGCGGTGTAGAGCCTTCCTTTCAGTAGGCAGCGTTTTTAGGTCACAGAAGATGGCAGAGTTGTCTCGCCACTTCATCCATTCTAAACCTACTCGTGTTATGGCTGATGTTGTCATCGAAAGATGCCTTATTGTTGGATCCAAGATATGTGATTCGATTCTGATAAAAATCCGGACAAGCATAGATATCTGAACATGTCACTTTTCCTTCAAGCACATAGACAAGGACTGAGATAAAGAGGACTCAGGACTCTTTCTTGGTTCACACCGTCTGTGATTTTTAACCCTTCGGTGAATCGTCGTGAGGGAGCATCTTACCTTAGTATTAACTTCCAGTGCAGTTTCATGATAGTATTTTCCACGTCTAACCATCGACAGTCGACTAGTTAGTTTTTTTTTCTTAGTTTAAGAAGATATGCTTTCTTTCGATCACAAAAGCTTTGAACTGTTCAAGACATAGGTAAGTTGCAGGGCTTTGTTAAACTTGAGGGTACGCTATCGCTTTGGTCTACGTCTACGGTTCGCTACTGCTGCCTGACGGAAAATAACTTCTACTAAGAGTTTATTGGAGAAACGGCCGGAAGGTCAAACTTTTATCTGACTGCATCCGAAAATCCGCAACAACTATGTCGTTGACTGAGCATTTAATTGGAAATTCCGAAAAAATTGCGTCCTCGAAATGCAAATATCTTCGAGCCAAAACTTGATCAGCGACTTTTGAAACCATAACGTATTTCGCTTGGTTCTTATTTTGTTTTTTAATAATTTAGGAGTGTATATTTGCGTTTTTGACTATAGTTTAGCTTTAGGTAATCTACGGCTTATTTTTATTGAGGCGTGACCCTTTCTGCCAACCAACAATGAATTTCTCAAAACACCTAACCAATAATAAAAACCTACAAAACAAAACATTAAAGAACGAGAATCTGCAGCTGCTCGCACCACATTCAAATACCTTTACATCTTCTCTTTATGCAATAGCCATTCGCCCAAGGTCAGTGCTCGTATATCAAATTTTTTTATTGATGCGATTGTCTTCTTTTTTGTTGGCTTAGAAAGAAGGTCTCAACCCGATATCTAAAACAGGCATTCGCTAAAAATTCCCAACACGGCACACAATCCTTCCTGAAAAAATAAACCAATGAACCCTTTTGTTGGCATTGGCATCCATTTATGCTTGTCATGCAATATTTTAAAACTGTGTGCGTGAATAATTTTGTTTTTCCATCTTAACCCACAGAGAGCGGCTCTACCGCCATAAATTCTCGTTACGAAAAAAAAAAGAATTCTCAATACCGAAACACAAGATAAGGACTTTCCTCTCGTGTGGTCATAAAAAGAAAGAAAAAAGCAGACGGGTTGACAATAGACCTCTGACACACAATCTTCGTGCGTCGCCATCACAAACAATATCGCCATCGCCAATACCGCGCGACCAACGTTTTTCAATGCGTTCACACAAACCAAAAGGCAGCTCAAACAGCGCATTGCTCGACCGGGTTGCGACGACGGTATGGAGGTATTTTGCGATTTCAATTTTTGCCTTCTTTTTGTATCCTTTTGTCGTAAAAATATGGTTGGACAATCTAAACAAAGGAAAATTTCTATTGATAAAAAAGAAAAAAAGGAAAAGGATTTCATTCTAACCCTTTTGCGTATATTCTCGGGTTACAATGTAAAGGGATTGGTATGTTCTTTTTCTTTTTTTTTGTTTAATGGCGGCCATGTGCATGTCGGAAAACAAGTCCAGATGAATTTCATTTAATTTTTTTGCCTTTTTGCCGGAAATACCTTTTGAATGATCCGAACGCAGAAAATTACGTTCCAAAAATACATTTACAGCCTGTTGAGTTAGTTAGTAATTCGGTTAAACTAGTTTATATTCTCAGATTTGTTCATTGAACTAAGTGCGTTAGGGTGACCAAAAAATAAACGATTAACTATGGCGATGTTCGGGAGATATTTGGAAATTTAAAAATGAGTCAGATATGGCTCCCCATCTTGTCGTCTCGAACCTGGGGGCTGCGATGAGAAGACTTTCCTTGCTGGAGCGTTGTCATCCCTTCTCTCGATGTGGCCGAGCCAATTTAGTCGTCTTTTTTGGCTTTCTGGACTACATACACATGTACAGCTCTTGAAGTTCGCTGTTGAACCTTTTTCTCCATTTGCCATCGTCTCGTTGCATACGGGACCGAAAATCCGTCGAAATATTTTTCAGAACTCGGCGGGGTAGAGTAGGATTGGATAAATCAAAGTTTTGTATAGCAGACACTTTGTCTTTCGCATGCGGAGTTTTTGATTCAGATGTTTTGCCAAACCGAAATAGCAGCGGTTCGCTAGGGCAAATCTTCTTCGGATCTCCACTAAGGTGTAGTTTGTTGGATTGATGTTTGTTTCAAGGTAGGTGAACTCCTTAACTACCTCAAAATTGCTGCTACAAACGCTTCAAGACCAACGAGTTTCTCCTTTTCTTCAATCGCTGTGAAGGCCTCAAGCATTGCTCTCTTGGATCGACCATAGTAGTATGTCTATGTCATCCGCACAGCCTAGGAGCTGGGTGGATTTGTGCGTCGTCAGGCACAGCAGATCAACTTTTAGCGATGGATGCTATCATTAGCAGGTTTTAAGTCGATGAAGAGACGACGGGTTTCGACATACATTCGTTGATTTTTTCTAGGATTTGCCTCAGTTCTAATAAAGGGTTTTTCAATAGGGACGCTACAAAAGTTTTCTTAAATAAAACAAAAACGCTTTTGGATATCAATTTTTTTTTCTTGTGGAAGTACATTTGATGCCATTATGTATGAATTTCAATTTCTTTTGCATGGCCCCCACGGGCACGCTTGCAGAAGTCCAGACGCTGAATCCAATTTTCGACGGTTTTCAAGCATAAACCGGCCGATACTGCTGCAATTTCACGTTCCATATTCGTACGAAGTTCATCAATCGTCGCTGGCTTATTGGTATAAACATTAGATTTGACGTAGCCCCACATAAAGTAGTCTAACGGCGTCAAATCGCATGAACGAGGCGGCAAATTCACAGGTCCATTTCTGGAGATAATGCGCTCATCGAAATTCGTTCTCAATAATTCGATTGTTTGGCCCGCTGTGTGACATGAGGCACCGTCCTGTTGAAACCACATATCGTCCAAGTCCATATCATCCAATTCATTCCAAAAATAATCGGTTAGCATTGAGCGATAGTGATTCCCATTCACAGTAACGTGCCGGTCTTGATTATCACGGGAGAAGTACGGCCCAATGACACCACCAGCATGTAAACCACACCAAACAGTGATTTTTTCGGGATGTAATGGTGCCTTGTGAAGCACATGTGGATTGCTGCCTGACCAATAACGCATAGCCAGAAATGAGCTTCATCGCTGAAGATGATTTTTCGATGAAAATCCGGATCATTTTCAAGTTGTTGCTCAGCCCAATTCACGAACATACAACGCTTCTGGTGATCAAGCGGCTTCAGTTCTTGCGTCAATTTGATTTTGTAAGGATGTAGGCCAAGATCTTTTCGCCAAATTCGCCACAACGACGTCACAGAGATGCCTAACGCTTGAGAACGACGTTTGAGAGACTGATTTGGGTCTTTCGCAATTGATGCGCTAGCGGCAGCAATATTCTCGACACAACGGGCACTTCTTTGTCTCACTGGCACGGGAACATTTTGTACTGAGCCTGTGAATTCAAATTTTTAAACTAAACGCTCAATTGTTGATCTGGCAGGACGATTATAACGACCATAAATTACGTACGTAGCGCTCTTAAGGTATTGACCACTGACTCCGAATTTCGGTAGTAAATTTTAATAATTTCGACTCGTTGTTGAATCGTATACCTTTCCATGATGAAATGGCAAACCTTACTGAAGAGAATTGTCAAGAGAACGAGAAAAAATATGGCGTCGTTTGCTGTCACTATCAGTCTACTTTTGTAGCGTCTCTATTGAAAAACCCTTTATTTGGTCTATCGTTGTCTTGCCTGGTTTTAAGACACACTGGTACGTGCCGATTATAGTGTTGCAGAAAGGTTTGAGGCGCTCACAAAATATGGTGGATACGATTTTTTATGCAACATTAAGCAGATATATGCCACGGTTGTTTTAGCCCGACATACGATCGATTTTGTAGATAGCGCATATGGAGCTTATCGACCAGTCAGTGGGCATGCATTCTTCCTCCCACACTTTGTTAATGACCTGGTGCTTGCGATTCATCAAAACACCTCCTCTTTATTTGAAGAGTTCAGCAGGTATATCATTCGACCCGCCAGTACACGGAATTGTTATTTTTTAGCTATTAGATGGCTCTTTCTTTCAGGAGCTATAGGATGTGCTGTTTGAAAACATCTACAATTCCCTGTTCTTCGGTGACTAAGGTTACTTCACTGTTCCGGAGAGCTTGTGTCCCGGTGTGAAATAGAAGCTAATTGCTTCGAAGGTAACGTCGGATGTTGTTCTTGGCCGTTACACTTATAGATCTTTGCGCTGTGAAACTGTGGATGCTCTTTTCTTCCCTGGCAGTGATTCTTTTTTTTAATTTATCCTTTTTGTCCGGTACTCTTCCATTGCTGCTCTTGTTTTCCGTTGCAGCATCTACAAACGTGCATTTCTGTCACTCTTTCAATAACGCGCATTCATTATCATACCATGGGTTCTTTTTTTGGGGGTGGCTGGTAACTTGCGGTGGTGCGGTTTGGGAAGACCGCGGGGAGTCGCTCACTCAGCCACTCACAGTAGTCTCTGACAATCTTCGGGGTGCTAGCGCAACCCATATTGAACTTCTTCCTTTGGGCCCAACCTGTTTTTTGCATTACCAGAAATTTCAGAGTCGACAAATTATCGGAAATTGACCACGTTTAAGATATTGGATGCGTTGCTTTGCTTCAAACGTTCACACAGGACGGCAGACAACATCTTATAGCCGATATTAAGGAGACTTAACCCTCTGTAGTTGGTGCAGTTCAGAACCTCTCCTTTCTTGACAATCAGGCATACGATATTGAGGTTCCATTTGTCGGTAATGCTTTCCTCCGACCATATTTCGCAGATGAGCTTATACATACTCCTAATCAAATCATCTCCAGCTGCTTTGTACAGTCCGGTGGCTAAGGCGTCTTTGTTCGTTTGAGCTTAGATATACTTAACTATCTTCATTCCGTATAATGTCGGGTGGGTGGTCTGATCCAACCAAAAGAATGGTTCTGTATAGACGGCTGAGTTGTGCTCGTCATTGCTATCATATAAATGAATAATAAGAGTGGCGCGACTGCTCTTGAAGACCCAAGGCATAAGTGCGTGTGAAGAATTGAGGGGACCAACAATTTTACGCCGATTCCGAACGGCAAAGTTGAGAAGCACTTTTTCAGGAAAGATTATACTCTTGGAAGTTTTGTCAGTTCTTCGAAAGAGGCAGTGCCTATGAAAGATGAAATCAAAACTATGGGCACGAGTAGGACTCGAACCCACGACGTTCTGCTTAGCAGCCAACGCACCAAACCACTAAGCTACGGACACTTCATTGCAATCATTCAGCTTCTAAAAGTGCTCTTTCTATATATCCTCAGCACTGACTGTGTTTCCAAACTGCTCCAGCGGCTTTGTTGGATGTCAGCCGTAATATTGCGGTTTTCACTTCTTCTAGTTCGGGTTCACGGCTATCATCGTGTCCGATGAAAGGCTCCTGTCTGACGGCGGTATTTTGTTCGTCGTCGCCGTTATACAATCTACAGAAGTGGTCCCCAGCATTGACTGCGATTCTACTATGATGTTCCCTTGTTTATCTCTGCAGGCATCAGTTCTTGCTCGATGACCTTGAGCCAGCTGTTTAACCTTTCGGTAAAACCTCCGAACTTCATTCCTGCTGTTGGCTCTCTCAACATCCTCGATCTGACGCTTCTCATGCTCTCTCTTTTTCTTCCTGAGAAGCCGGCGTTCCTCTCTCCTCTTTTGCTCGTAGAGCTCACGAGCAGCTCTTGTCCTTCTATGCAGCGCCGCTTTGTATGCCTCCTGCTTGGCTGCGTGGGCCTGCCTGCATTCTTCATCAAACCAGGGGTTTCGTTTTGGTGGCTGTGTGAAACCCAGCACATTAGAGGCGGCATCTCTAACTGCTCTCTGGCAATGTTGCCACTGGTCTTCGATACTTGATGTTGGCGGCATAGGACTCCGTAAGAGGTTACTTGACACTCGATCAGAGAATGATCTGGCGATCTCTTGCGATTGTAGCCTTCCGGTGTCGAATTTTCTTGCAGCATTTCCTTGTTTTGGCCGTTGTCGGGATATTCGTAACACTACCTTGGTAGTGGTCCGAGTCGATGTTAGCTCCTCGGAAAGTTCGAACATCTAAAATGCTGGACAAGTGCCTTCCGTCGATCGCAATGTGATCAATCTGGTTGACGGTTGATTGATCAGGAGATCACCATGTACCTTTATGGATGTTGAGATGAGGGAACCAGGTGCTTGCTACCACAACATTTCGCCCTGCAGCAAAATCGATCAACCTGAATCCGTTATCGGAAGTGGTGTCATACAGGCTGTGCTTTCCGACTGTTCCACCAAAGATGTCCTCCTTTCCCAGCTTCGCATTAAAATCGCAATCGCCGAGGACAATTTTAATGTCATAACTAGGACATTGCTCATACGTTTTGTCAAGGAGCTCGTAGAACTCGTCTTTGGTGTCGTCCTTTTTCTCTTCAGTGGGAGCATGCGCACATATTAAGCTAATGTTGCCGAATTCAGGCTTGATTCGGATTGTCGTGATGCGTTCGCTCACGCATTTGAAGCTCAAGACTTTTTGCCTGAGTCTGCTTCCCACGACGAATCCGCATCCAAAGAGTCGCTGTTGTTGCTCTCGGTAACAATTACCATAGAAGATGTCGCATATTCTCATCCTCCTTTTGCCAGTAGTGTCATTATTTGTTGCATCCATATAAACGTCCTGAAAAAGCTTCAAATCTCAAACATAAACAGGTCCAATACTCCCTTTTTAGTTTTTGTTAATAAACAACGTCGTTTTTATTAGTAGACACTTCAAACTCATTATGCCTGCTCCGATACACCCTTGCCGTGGCATATTTTATCGAAATCTCGAGATCAACAGCCTAACAAAAAATCCGAAGCTCATGACAGAAGAATGGAATGATCTCGTACCGAAAAATATGTCTTTTCTTAGGGTCCTTTAATGACCGCTTGATATAGTAACCCTTGGCTTCTACCTTCAGCATATTTGCTTGTGATGCTCGCAAAATGCAAATATTTACCAAAATTGGAAAACTGTTGAACAAACTTGAGTCTGCTTAGTTCTGACATTGAAACCTTTCCTATAGAAACTTTGCAAGAAAACCATCAGTTCAAAGAAAACTGAAATATCTATTGTGAGTTGCTAGCAAAACGTAAAAGTCCATCCAAATGGAAAATGCAGGTTTTGCTGGTTTTTTTTTTTGATCATGACTGTAACATTCATATTTTTGGAACACCCTAACGCATACTAAAATGCAAATCTCTTCGTAAATGCACATAGTTTCACCTCAGCAATTTACTGTTCCACATAAAAATCCAAATACATCGCCATTTCATGGGATTTTGTTGTTTTAAATCCTTTAAATGGCTCTTAATTACAAGACGACGGACGTAGGTACCTATTTGATATCGCCCTTCACCAAAACTTGCACCAAGAGAGTTCCAAACTGAACAATTTTTCTGTCAACAGCTTTTTGCAAAATTTCAATTTAAACTTTGAGCTTGTTCGTGCATACAATTTTATGGTCTTGAGACCCCTTACCTATAATGTTTCATTCACTCGCTCTCGTGGCAATAAAATTTACTTTTAATGACAACTTTTAAGTGATAAGCTAGAAAAGTTTATTGCCCAGATAGTAAGTGTCATCGGTGTCACGAAAAAGTGTATATTTGCGATTCGACATCGGCGATCAATATCGAAGAAGTGTGCTTTTGTACTTTACTCCACACAACTTGTAGATAGGTGAGACTTTCTATATGGGGAAATATAAATATAAGTAAGTACAGTTATAGATCTAAATAAAAATTGCCGGCGAGACGATTAGTTTAATTATATTATATGCTCGTATTCCATTAAGTTTGCAGTTCCAGTTTCTTATCGCAGGATTTTTTCGGACTGTGTGTGGGCCCTCGAGAAGGCTCGCTGTTGACAATTATAAATTAATGTTTATTTGTGTTAGGTTCAGAATAAAATTAATTAACCGAATGAAAATAAAAAGAAATAATTGATTCATCTACGCCACAACGGGGATCTGGAATGCAATTCCTTAGGACAGTTTCCTTTTTGGTCGTGCAGAGTCTCCCAAGGTTAATACGTGTCATCATCTGCTTCGGGGTGCATATGAAATAACTCAGTGGGCCTATACGTATACAATCTGTAGGAGGTGCAAGATATCTTGCAACTTTTATTGATGACAAGTCTCGATATATGAAGGTTGATTTTCTTAGGACGAAGAATGAAGTATTTGATTTTTTTTAAATCTTCAAAACAGAAGTTGAGTAAGAATCAGGATGCAAAGTTAAAGTGTTGTGAAGCGATAACGGGGAAGAGTATCTGAACACCGCAGCAAAATGGAGTCGAGGAAAGAGACAATCGCAATTTGGTTGAGATGGTTAGGTGTATGCTCTTGAATTCTAGATTGTTTGTTACTGCCACAAGAAAAATCGAAAAGGCTCGTTCAATTTTCTGAAAATAAGTTTTTGAACGAAAGTAGGTATGATTATTTTCTCACCGAATAAAATTTTCGAAACCTGACGAAGGTCAAAATAATAATACAGACAGAAGGTACAGATAAAATCCCTGAAAGCCTAGAAAATAAGAACAAACGGCAAACAGCTACTGCTAGAAATCAAAACAAAGGCATTCATGAAGAAATGACAGAGACACATGAACAGATTGATCCGAATCTTACACCGACAAAAGAACAACGCCAGCGTGGTCCTGGACGTTCCAAAATAATTAAAACTGATTCGAGAGGTCGACCAAAAGAAAAGAATACAAAACGGCTGATTCTTTAAATTCCATGAAAGAAGTTGACAATATTCCAATGACTATTTCTCAAGCTTTGTCGGAAAAGAATGCAAAAAACTGGAACAACGCAATGGAAAATGAGTACATGTGAACTTGTAGATGTACCTAAAAACGAACCCGTCATTAAAGGCAAATGGGTTTTTACCATCAAGAAATATCCAGACTGAACGATTTCGGGATACCAATGTAAACTTGTCGCAAAAAGATTTGCTCAGAAATATCTGGTGAATTATTTTGAACACCAGTAGTGCGAAATCCCACCATACGTTTGATCCTGGCATTAGTAGCGAATCATGATCTCTTCTTACATCACCTTGACGTTATAATCGCGTTTCTTAATGCAGACTTTACGGTAACTGTCTTTATGAAACAACGAGAAGCAGGCTGGATGGGAGTGGAACTGAATTCCTGTCTCCTCGAAATGGTTTTACGAGGCACAACGGTGATATCTGTTTGTATGTTATGAACAACGTTGAATGCTCAATGAAATTGAAAAATCAGATTCCCACTCATCAACATCAGTATATGTCTGATTTAATGCGAAAACATCGAATGGATACTTGCCAGCCAGTCCAAAAGTTAGTAAATTCATCCAAGACCCAACACTGTATCAATCTTTTGTAGGAGCGTTAACATATTTATATTTGGCAATATCAACTAGGCCAGTATCAGCAAGTTATCACAATTCAATGTTTATCCTCATAAAGAAAATGTTGGTGCTTTAAAATATCTTATGGGACACATTAACACGACGAGTGGCTCAAGTTTGAAGGTTTTGGAGATGCAGATTGGGCTGGCAGTGCAGATGATGGAAAATTCTATACTAGCTTTGTGTTTACCTTATAGCTGAAGGAGCGAATCCTTGGGAACCAAAGAAGCAAACGTCTGTAGCTCTCTCAAGCAGGCAAAGAAGCTGTATATTTACAACATTCAATTCAAGAAATCTAAAATCAATCAACAGTCATTGTTTTGTATAATGACAATTTCAGTGCACAACAATTAGTTAAGAATTGGAGAACTTGATGAAGATGGCAGAATGAATTTTCGAATCATATCACCTTTTTTCAGAGAATCAATTCTTTTTTTTTTTCAAACGCCAAGAGCGATAGGTAGGTGACAAAGCCGCTGAGTTGACATATTGATAAATATATGACAAATGATATCAATCCTTACCATTCAAGGACTACCGACGAGTGCCTTAGATGGAAATGTCAACCTAAACTTTGTCAATGGTTTTAAGTTTCCTAAGTCTATTGAGTTCTGATAAGGCCGTCAAAATGCCACAGTTTGAAAAAAAAACTGGGTTCATGATGGTATCCTAATGATTTCTCTCCAAAAGTTTTCAGAACAACAGAAACAGTCGCCCGTTTAAGGATTTAAGCCCATTGTGTCAATTACTGTCAAACTGAAAGAAATGCCTGAAACACAGCATCAATTAAAGACCTTTACCATTCGAAAACCAACGTCACTTTTTTAAGAAATGTGGTTAGCTGGTTCGATCAAGATCAACATTTCGTGAAAAACGTGAAGCGTATAAATATGAATTTACTGTCCGTCTTCTTCCCACACCATTGAAGTTTTTCAAGCAATCCCCTGGGGAAGTGCAGCTTGGATGCTTGAGGATGCTGAGTGCCACCGTTACTACGGCCCTGCCTTAAGTGATCTCCATATGTAAAATTAGAAATCTCGGCAAATTTCGATAAACCTAGAAAGTTTTAAAAAGAAAACGAAAAATTATTTGTTCCGTTTTTATAAAATTTTCAGAATTGATAAACCTAGGTAAGTACTTAGTTTAGTGAAAATTCATGGTTCCTGTGAAAAGAAATCTTGAGAAATTCCTGTGGGAAAGTTGGCAAATAGGAAAAGTCGAAAACTAAATGAAAATTATTTTTTTTGTATGAAAAATTCTGCAAAAACAAGAAAAAAAAATAATTGTTTCAGTTTGTTTTGAAGCTTTCAAAAATATTCATTCCGTTAGATTGATTTGCACTCGAATTAATCGCTAAAAATGTGTGTTTATAAATGGTCCGTTAAATAACTTTTGAAAGTGCTATAAAAAAAACTACTGGATATTTTCTCATTTTTTTTTATTTAAAAGAATAATCGTCCCGGTTAATAATGGAAAATAATTTCATTCAACTGGCTGCCTCGGCTGGTCATGCAGTAGCCTTCATTATCGGTCCAATTTTTAAGCAAATTATCGATTGGCTGTATTTCACCAATGGCCTCACAAATATTGTCCAGCTGTGTGACACGTAGCGCCGTCCTGTTGAAGACAAATGTTGCCAATATCCTCCTCTTCAATTTTTGTGAATAACGATCGCCATTGACTGTAACGGCCACTCCTTGCTCATTTTCGAAGAAAAACGGCCCAATTATGCCCTTGGACCAAAATCCGCAGCAAACAGTGACTCATTTTGGTTGTATCGGCTTTTCAATGATGCGTGCAGGTTTTCTGTGCCCCAAATGCTACAATTTTGCCTATTCACATACCCGCCAAGATCAAAATCAGCTTCGATCGCAGGCAAACTTAACGAAACGAAAACGCATTGAACTTCAACTCCTGAAACCTGAACCAACGGGACTTTGTATGGCGTCATACCAAGGTCTTTATGTAAAATTTGTCTCAACGATGTCTCCGAAATGTTCAATTGTTGAGAACGACAGTGAATTGATGTTGATGGCGATTCACGCACATTTCCTGCCGCAGCAGCAATATTCTCGGGTATACGCACTGTTTTTGGCTTTTCATGCTTTGGTTTATCGATGAGGATGCCATTCTCTTTTTTTTTCACAAGATACGAACATACGGAGCTGACGGTGCTTCTCTTCTTCCAAAATCCGTAAGCAAGTTTCGCACACATTCTGCAACATTTCCATGATCAGTAACAGAATATTTCCCAGCGTTGTTCATGCGTATACACCACATATTCGTTCAGCGTAGAGATAAAACTAATTCCCAAAATAAGCACTATAGTTAAAAAAAAAAAAAAAAAAAAACTTAGATGGCGGACCCATTATTACTCTGGAGACGAGGTTCGCGGGTATTTTCGTTAGGTCGTGTACGCGGCAAATTCACACAAACTACTTTTGTCAGGTTGTAGGTGTTGGTGTGAATTCATAAGGCCAGACAGACGGATGGTATCGCCAGACCTAATTTTTTGACATTCCTAAAACATTTCACGAACAAACCCGACCCTGCAATATAAAGAAATCTATTCACTGTTACCAGAGTTCTATATGTGAAGCTCTTGGTGATTCCTCCAAATAGTTCAACCTATTCTTCTACTACTAGTGGCTACTTCAGCCCTTAACTTATTTTCCAATTGGTGAATTATCGATACCCAAGAGCATGAGGACAGGCAGATAGGTACCTACCTGTAGGTACAACGTACCTATAGCTATAAGACATAAAAGGAAAATGCGTTCTCACGTTTTCGTTGCATATAGTCACATGTAACATCACATCGCGTATGCTTGAATCTCATTTTCAAGTTTTCTTTAAAATTATAATATTTCTGCCATAAAAACTGTTTATGTCATACCTTTTCTCATTTATGTGTTGTCTGGAGAGTTTTAATTGACTCTTTTACAAAAGAAATCTCCATATTTATATTTGTTCTAATAACCCACTTTATTTATTAAACATATTTTAACCGAGGAAATACTATCCACAAATTAAATTAATTATTCTTCTTCTAGCCAGTCGAAAACAGTCTTAAAATACGTTTAAGATTTTCTTTAATTTGGTAAAAAAAAACAACAGTTTTCTGTTACATTATCTCACAATCAATTCACCATAATAAAAGCATTATGGCTTCCCTACAATAAAAATCATTTTTATGAACATCACACCTTTTCGCTGTCGCACATTTCAAGCTTCAGTTTCAGGTAAATTCTGACAAAAGCTGACCGATCTTCTTCTTATTAATTAAATTAAACACCTATCATAAAGGAGCCAATTTTATACAAATTATTTATTTCACCCAATAATCTTGTTTATATTTATACCTCTAAAGAAAACATTTTCTCAGTTAATTTTGAGAG
>CAKKXW010000003.1:11792904-11809384 GCA_920937365.1 Sphaerophoria rueppellii | reverse complement strand
GAGCAGTGAGCAGGAGTGATTGCTCTTCAATGTTACTGCTATACTGCTCACTGCTCTTTAAACTGCTCAGTGATTAAATGAGCAGTGAGCAGATTTGTAATGAGCAGAATAGCAGTGAGCAGAAAGCATCTCGCAAGAGGCAGTGACCAGTGAGCACTTGAACTTGGGGGCTTTCGCAGGACCATTATAATTTTGCCATAATTTTCCTTAAATAATGTAAAAATGTGTGCAGGTATATCTGATAGTGTAAACAAATTTTTGTAAGAATATGTACATTTGTCGGTCCTTTTTCAATATAAACTGCTCATTTAAGAGGGATCAAATAGCTGCTACTTTAAACTGCTCTTTTTGTAAACTGCTCACAGTGATCACTGCTCATTAAAAATCACTCTTAAGAACATCTCTACTAGGTACTAGAAAATTATAATAAATTATCACTAGATATTGAACTATTAAAACGATATTCTTAAAATTAATTTACTGCACTTAACATAGGTAGTGACCGACTATGTTTCTTATATACCCTTAGAACTTGTGCCCCAAAATTAGTTCAAAAGGTTTCACGGTTAGACTAAGTAGGTACTGAGAAGAGGCTTATTTAAAATTCCGATTTCTATATCATTGAAAAAGTTAACCAATAATTTCATATTGATGAGAATTGAAGAACGTCGGTCGAATATTTGTTTGACATGTAGAATGTGTTACCGATCCTCTTGCGATGCAAAGCAAACAGAAATTAGTAAGTCCGATACACATATAAATTCTAAACTTTTTCGACTCTGTATAACGGTTATTATGATCGTCGGTAGATGATGACATGTTTGAATATTCACAGATGATCCTTTGCTGTTTTGAGCATGAAGTACAGCTCAACTGCTGTTTGGTGACGATTTCGAAGATTATCATTCGAAGCGTGATATCATTGTTTCCATCATTGTGTAGTGGTAGCCGTCATCTATGCTTTTTGTGATTTTTCGCATGGTTGTTAAGGTCTTCAGATTAAGAGAGCCACACCTTCGCATCAGCTTTAATTGAACATGATGACCAAGTAAATTGTTATTTTTTAAATTTCAACTGATCTGAAGAATTATTACAGGAGCATTGCGGAAAATAATAATTTGTCTCATTCTGGACGTTAAACCCTGGTTAACTTACTATTTACTTACCTACAGCCTTCCATCGTGAACGGTCCCTCGCATGCACTCTCCAGTTGCCGAAACCAAGCGCTCTGGTATCCGCAGTCACTTGGTCCTTGTTCCGTAGGTTCAGTCTTCCTTGTCGTCTTGAAACTCCGGGCTGGGATGAGAAGACTTTCATGGCTGGGGCGTTGTCGTCCATTCGTTCCGTGTGGCTGAGACTACATCCACATTTTGGTACAGCTCGTACAATTCTCGGTTGAACCTTGTTCTGCATTCGCCATCATCGCATACGGGACCGAAAATCCGTCGAAGAATTTTTCTTTCGAAAGTGTATCAATTCCTCCTGTAATATCGTCTAGCACTCGACGCCGTAGATAATTTTTCGTCCCAATATGGTGTCCTTTGTGTGATTAATGTTTGTTCCGAGGCAGGTGAACTCGTAAAGTATCTCGAAATTACAGTAACGTGTTGTCCTAGGCGGTGGACAGTTGTTGCTTTGTTTGTTGATAGCCATATACTTTGTTTTGTCCTCACTCACTTCAAGACCAACTTGTTTCGCCTTTTCTTCAATCGCTGTGAAAGCCTCAAGGATCTCTTGGATCGATCGATGATGTCTATAGTGTCCGCATAGCCTTAGGAGCTGGGTGCATTTGTTGTAGATAGTGTTTTCCATGCTCACACCTGCCTTGCGCACTATCTGCTCCAGGACTATCCCATGACAGCGCTTCTCCTTGTCTAAACCCTGCGCATTTTTGAAACAACTCGGATGAGCTGTAACCCTTTTGCACATGCAGCACAACTTGATCAGTTTGTTCGGGATCCCGAATTCAGGCATCACCATCATTAGCTCTTTTCGGTGGTTGCTATTATACGCAGCTTTGAAGTCGATGAAAAGGTGGTGGCTTTCGACTTGAATTTCGTTGGTCTTTTCCAGGATCTGCTTCAGTGTGAACGTTTGGTCTATATCGTTGTTCTGCCTGGCCTAAAGTCAAACAGGTACATGCCGGTTATTGTGTTGCAGAACGGTTTAAGACGCTCACACAGTACTTTGGAAAGGATTTTGAATGCAACATTAAGCAGGGATATGCCACGGTAGTTTTTGAATTACATAGGATCGCTTTTTGATGGACATGAAGCTTATGGGCCAGTCAGTGACGCGCATTCATTTCCTCGCATGCGGTTCACCAAAACACGTCCTCCATGTTAAAAGAGATCCGCAGGTATGCCATCCGACCCGGCGGACTTGTTATTTTTTAGCTTTTTGGTTTATCCCTGGTTAAACAAAAAAGAAAATAACAAAATATTTAACAAGCAATATTGCTATATTAAAGCTATATTGGTATGGTGCTACTGTTACTTAGTGTATTTTAAAATTAAATCACTAATTGACAATAACGAAGAATTCTTGTCGTCTTCAATTTGAAATAAACTGTTCATAACATCACTGACTTGTTTTCCTTCGTAACATAATATTCCTTATTCATTGGTCGGTATATTCTTATGTACAACAATAATCCCTGCTTAGGTGTTGTTTCATCAAAACGTACCTAGTTGCTGCCATATTGATCTTTTTTCTTTAGGGTATCTACCTGCCAAATCTTAGCTTCGTTTTTTTAAGTCGGTTCACATCATTTTCTTTTTTTGGAATTTTAAAAGTCGAAATTCATAAGACAGATAACTTTTCAGAAGCAAACGAAACGGTCATTCGATTTTGTTTGGAGGAAATATCATTAGTGAGTCTCCCTTGACGGTAATGAATGACTAATATCCTTGAGTAAGCAGTTTCCTCCTAACTGTTACTAACTTCGACTGTTATTGATTCGTTGAATAGCGATCACCTCAAAATTGTGATTCATTGATATAAAGTTAACTACTGATTCTGAATAAAATGATTTTGTTTGAAATATTCAAAGCTTTGTTTGTCTAAATTGCCTTATGTAATACTTAATTATTTGGTGATTTTTAATATCATGAAAAAGTGGCCGGCTCAAGCTCACGCCTCATTGGAAAATAGTTTGGACAGCACAGTCTTTATTTTACTTACATTTAGTGAGTTTGACGATGGGTTTCGATCTTTCTGGCTGTCTTGATTTTCTGTGTTGTCGCATTCTATCTTTTGGACTACATCAACATTCTTGTAGCTCGTTCAGTTTATTCTTTACCAGTGTCACCTCAAAAGTATCCTGTATCAAATTCTTGCAGGTCGGAGTCTAGATCAATTAACTTGGAGAAGTAACAATTATAAGAATCACAAATTTTATTCCGAATAAAAATTGAGTTGAAGTTTCTGGGGCTTATATATGTACGAAGGAAGGTGAACTCCTTATTAACATCAACAGCATTGACGGAAGTTTTACTTTGAACAGTGGACAGATAATGTTTTGTTTTTTTTCAAATAATATAAAAGAATATTCACTCATAGTTTCCGCTCCGGTCTGGACAATTTTATTGCATTATCTGCGATCTACAAGAGCTTGAATTCGCCACCCCCTGGCTTTGAAAGCGAATTGCTTCGGGGAGAGCTTGACCTTCGGATTAGGTAAAAGGGGTATTGCGTACAAAAATTCTATAGTTTCAAAGAAACCACATCATTGGCCTCAAGAACTAGGGTTATCCATTTTGCTGTTTCAAAAATAATCCTTAATTAAACGCATATAAAATATTTATTCATGATATTTTTTTTTATTATAGAGCTATGAGATTATGTCACTACATTTTGAGGTAATTTTCGACCACTTTTTGACAAATATTGGGCGGTATCTCAGCCATAACTTGACAAAAAATGTTGCTTTTAAAGTGCTCAAGAGTTGAAAATTTACCTGAATAAATACGGTCTTTGAAGTAGCCCCACAAAAAAAAAGGTCCAGCGGTGTCAAATCGCATGATCTTGGTGGCCAGTTGATATCGCCACTAAGCGAAACTACGCGGTCAGGAAATGCGTTTTGCAATAAAGTCATATTCGCTGGAATTGTGTGGCATGTGGTACCGTCTTGTTGAAACCGCATATTCATCAAGTCGTATTCTTCAATTACAGGCAAAAAAGAGTCGGTTATCATATGACCATAACGCTCCGAATTGACGGTGACAGTTCCATCGTTGTTTTCGAAGAATTAAGGTCCAATCACACCTCCGGACTAAAGAGCGCAAAAAACAGTGACTTTGTGTAGATGTAATGGCCTCTTTATAATAACGTGAGGATTTTCCAGAACCCCAAATACTATATAATTTTGTTTATTAACACACCCACCGCGTGAAAAATGTGCTTTTTCGCTAAAGAAAATTTTGTTTGAAAAATCGCCGTCCACCGCCTGTTGTTCAAGCACCGATTCGACGTATCTCCGATGTTGTGAATGGTCAGCTGTCTTCAGTTGCTGGTTGAGCTGGACTTTATATGGGTGTAGGTGTAAATCCAAATTAAAAATACGGCATAATATGCCGTAAAACAGTCCTAATTCCTGAGAACGACAAGGAATCAACACATCCGGATCTTCGAAAACACTTTCACTTACAGCAGCGATATTTTCAGTGGTACGAGCGAAACGCTGATTACCAGCCTTGCAATGTCTGTAAGCAATCCAGCCTTTTAAATTTGTTTCACAATTTCGCCAATTGCTTGCGTAGTAGCACGATATGTGGCTGTGGCAGAATCACCATTTTTGTAGTAGGTTTGAACAATTTGTATGCGTTGTGCGATAGCTAAGCGATCCATTTTCGTGCTGTGTTCCGACTGTCAAGTACAGAGAATCGTCCTTTAGCTCTGTCCAAATCCCTGCCTTTTACTGATCGCTATCAGCAGACTTATTCCTATCAAATATTAGCAACTACTCGTATCTCAGTAACTTATTAAATTCGGTGTTTTCAGTGTTGATTTGTCCAATGCGATATTGATCCTGAGAGGTCAATTGTCAAAGTTGAAATATCAAAAAGGTCCGACCTAATGGACGTTTTCATCGTTTGTTTTCTCAAATGTATCACAGTCATATTCCCGAAAAACAATTCCTTCTAATCACCTCAAGGTCACTTCCTTACACCTCAAAGACCCGGCCATTACCCAATAATTAGCTACCGTCCATCATCTTACCATCCACACTGTGTCCAAATCCCACAATCTCATTAAAAGAAATTGACTTGACTCTCTTTTCAATCACGGTCAGTTATGAGCTTGCGGTACGCACTTATTGTCGGTTTATTGCTGGAAAAAACCTTCAAAACAGAACTAACAAGACCCCTGCTGACGCCCGCTATAGGCTAATTTTTCTTTGTCATTATTTTGTGTTTTGTGTACACACTGTTTTCACTAATTTGCATATAATTTGTGTATTATTATGTTGTAGGTACCTTCCAGCTCTCTTTGCATATACATTAGTAGTGTTTCGCTGTAAGCCACAACATTACTATTGCCCAGCAGGTCATCGCCTGTCGAAACAACACTGACCAGAAGTGTCATTATTTGTTTGTATGGCCACACGCACAATACACGTACTTGAACTCACTGTACAATAATAATAATTAGTTAGCTAAACAAATCTATTTTTATTACCATTGCTAATGTGTCCGTCCTCTTGACCAGGCTTAGGTGGGTAGGGTACCTTTGAAATTTTAATGCTAATGACACCTATCAACGATGACGATGGACAAACCCAGGGTGATTATAGCTTTCGATTGATGTCACATTTTGGCACTCTAATACTCTATTGAAAATGACTTTTTGAGATTTTCATTATGCTTTTGTGACCCTAAAGAGGATTTAACTAATTTCTGTTTTTGTTTTTCTTGACCAGGTACACAGATAGCATGATGAATAGCTATCAGTCAATGAGCGTACCTGCGAGCGCATCGAGCTTTGCACAATTTTATCATCAGGCGGCCGCATCGGCTGTATCAGCAGCATCAGCTGGTGCAATTGGTGTGGATTCATTGGGCAATGCCTGTACACAGCCATCGTCGGGTGTTGTGCCGACAGCCGGTGCTGGACAAAGTATTGCCGATTTGCCGCGATATCCGTGGATGACATTGACGGGTAAGTTGACATTTTTCTTTCTTTTTTTTTTTCGTGGAAATTTATGTTCGAGATTGAAGTTTTTTATTGATGAATAAAATCTTGAGTGGTATTGCTGTGTCATAGAGGCTTTACTTTGGGAAATCTTGAGTTAAAGTGAAATTTCAAGGAAAGTTTTGTCCAAAATTGTATTTTGTTTGATCATAATTAGATATTTTCTGTTTGGACACTTTGAATGACCCTTTAGGCTGAAATAATCGGTTGATGCTAATTGTGAGGTGATTTGATGGCATCGCCACCATTACACTTAGATTTTGTAATATTGTGGAGAGAACTGAGAGAAAACTTGATTTAGTGCATTTAAGAGTGTTTTGAATCTTCAATTAAACTGAACAGGACCGTTTAGGACAAGTTTAAGTGGCAGGGATAAACATGGGAACATCATAGTAGAAACACAGTCGATGCTGAGGATTCGGAAAGACGACGAGGACGAACGGATTCCCTCTGCCTGGACAAGACGATGGCTAGCAGTTTCTTGAACCCAACCTAGACGATGTGAAATTGGCAATAACATGGCTGAAATCCAACAAAGCCGTGGGAGCAGATGCTCTAGCAGCCGGGTTGTCCAGAGCAACAGGCAAAGAACTACACAGATAGACGCTTGAGCCATCTCAGGCAAGATGAATGGAACCTCAGCATTGTTTGCCCGATCCTGAAGAAGGGAGATTCTCTTAACTGCACTAAGTACAGAGAAATCAGCTGCCTTTAATGCCCTTACAAGATCATCTGAAGCCTTTAGACAAGGAAAAACAAGCATCGACCAAATGTTCAAACCTTTAAACTCCAAGTCGACACCAATATTTTCCTTTCCACCGGACGCACTTCTTCACATCATTCAAAAGTCTGTTCAACTTCTCACGTACGGCGATGATATTGACATAAAGGGAAGAATATAGATTTTTGTCAAACACCCCTTTGTGAGAATTGAGGCAGAACCTGATGGTTATATGAGGGATAAAGACGAAGTACAAGTTGTCTTCTAGGAAGGACAATCAACACCGTCACGTGACGTGACGCTCATAACTTTGAGATATAGAAAAGGAGTGCGTCTACTTATGCCCGGCTGCCATTAACACCAGCGTCGTGATCACACGAAGACTTACTCCTGCTGATCACTGTTTCTTTTGGCTATGAATATCAACTAGAAGAAGAAGAAGAAGAAGAAGAAGAAGCATGGACACTGAAAAACTTGCATGAATTCCTAAGGCTGTTTGTTTCGATAGGAAAGTTCTTCGAGCTATCTATGGCCCCCGTCTGCATCGATAGAGAATGGCGAAGGAGATTCAACATCGAGTGTTTAAAGGTTGTACATTGACGAGGACCTAGCCAAAAGAGTCAAGTTCTAGCGAATAAGATGGCTTTGTCATATTGAGCGGATGGCCAGCAATGCTTCGGACCGGTAAGCGTTCGACACTATTCCGAGGTTCGCACATGGCGAAGAAGACCGTGACTCAGGTGGCGCACTCAAATGGAAAGGACCTAATGAACATGGAGTGCAAAACTGGACACAGCTTGCTAAGGACCGCCGCTGCCGAAGATTGTTGGTTGAATTTTAAGTTTTCATTACTCAAAAACTGTAGTGTCCGTAGCTTAGTGGTTAGGTGCGTTTAGTGATGGGTCAACTCGGTTTGCTAACTCGAGTTAACTCGGTTTGTTTTTTTTTTCAACTCGAGTTAACTAACTCGTTTTGCCAACGCGAGTTGAACGGTCCAACTCGGTTCGCCAACTCGGTTTGCCAACTCGGTTTGCAACTCGGTTTGCCAACTCGGTTTGCAACTCGGTTTGCAACTCGGTTTGCAACTCGGTTTGCAACTCGGTTTGCAACTCGGTTTGCAACTCGGTTTGCAACTCAGTTTGCCAACTCGGTTTGAAATTCGGTTCGCCAACTCGGATTGAAAATTCGGTTCGCCAAATCGGTTTGCAATTGATAAAAAAAACCTGGTTTACTTTCTTCTAATTTTGTGTTTTTTTTTTTTTTTTTTAGTTTTGAGTTTAAATATTGTACATAAGGGCAATTAATTACCAAGTAGTAGAATTTTATTATCAGCGGATGGCATTGATAAAAACCTAATTATTCCATTTTTATGTGTTTTCTAGACCGGTTTTCGGGAATATCCGGTATTATTCAGAACGAAATATATATATAGCGACCTTGAATCGTACCTTATCTCTCTATTGAGCCATTGACATTCAACTTTCATAAATGGATGGCAGAGATTTTGACGGATTAAAAACCTGTTATTTTCGGTTTTTTTTTTTAAGTTTCAAACCGAGTTGGCAAACCGGTCTGCAAACCGACGTGGCAAACCGAATTTTCAAACCGAGTTGGCAAACCGAGTTGCAAACCGAGTTGGCGGACAGAATTCTCAAACCGAGTTGGCAAACCGAGTTGCAAACCGAGTTGGCAAACCGAGTTGGCAAACCGAGTTGGCAAACCGAGTTGGCGAACCGAATTTTCGAACCGAGTTGGCAAACCGAGTTGCAAACCGAGTTGGCAAACCGAGTTGATTCGTTCAACTCGGTTTGCAAAAAAACCAACTCGAGTTAACTCGGTTTACAAAATTTACGGTTCGGCACATCACTAGTGCGTTGGCTGCTAAGCAGAACGTCGTGGGTTCGAATCCTACTCGGGCCCAAAGTTTTTATTTCATCTTTCACGGACACTGCCTCTTGCGAAGAATTGACAAAACTTCCAAGAGTATCATCTGTCATGAAAAAGTGCTTCTCAACTTGGCCGTTCGGAATCGACGTAAAATTGTAGGTCCCCTCAATTCTTCACACGCGCCTTGAGAATTGTTGATGAGAGTAAGCCACTTAGGCCTTGGCTCTTCAAGAGCTGTCGCGCCACTCTATTTATTTTTTTTTTTTTACTCAAAACTGATCGCAGACTTCTGTTCTAAGCAAACGCACCGTAAATTCTAAGCCACAATCAAAGGGAATGTCCTACGGAGAAAAGTTTGCCTTTGTAAGGAAGAACTATTCTGGAGATGAATTACGAGCAATATAATTTCTACCGCGAAGCAGACGTAATGTCAAAAATTTAGCTTGGGCGACTCTGGTGTGCTTATAACCTAGCTCGTAAGAGCAAACTGGCGCTGAAAACCCTTAACTCACGATAGGAGTCCGACATGATTTGAGCCAGAAGGATGGGGTAAACCAGGATGACCGAAGTCTTTAGGTGCGAGATAAGTTAGCGGACTACATTTGAGATCAGAAGAAGAACAATTTGAATGGTTCGAACCGCATTCCGGTTGTGTGCAGATGAAGACAAAAACTTGATCGTCCAGGCCGAAGATGATGTACTGATGATCATATACAGTGATTTTCTCTAATAACGACTTTCTTGAGTGCAAGTTCACACGACACAACCTGCCCACCTCATATTTCACTAAATAAAATTTTCAAATTTAAAATCAAAATGCAACCCAAACGGCCAAACCCACTGATTTCTCTCTACTTTAAAATCGAGCTCGTTTCTCATAAGATAACACCCATTAAATCTTTTATAATTTTCATAAATTTTGAATGGGACTAGGTACGTGTCTTTTGTGATTTCTTCAATGGATGGCCAAACATAAATATTAATTGATAACCACAAGCTAATGTGATGGACATGTCATTAGTGCCGATTATAGTCCCAGTTAATGGCATAATCAATACAATCTCCAACAAAAATTAAAAATCTACTTTATAATGTGCCAACGCAAACATTAATTCTAATTTAAACACTTTCACGACGAAATGAATGTTTCCAAATTTGCTAAGCAAATAAAATTTGAAACACAAAAAAAAGTAAGAAATGAAATTTTGAAAAATCCATAAACTAACAATAGAAAAATATTAATTTAATTCACTATCTCGCCGATAACAAAATCCTCAACAAGATTTATTCACATCGGAATATAAACTTAATGAGCCATTATGTTGGTTTTTATTACTCCGTTCGGTCGGCGGCGGCGGGGCAGAGGCAGACCTCTCTCGCCCTTTTGTTTGATGTAATTCCCTCCATGGAGTATATTTCATTTTGTCTAGATTCATCGTTGCGAGCGACAAAAAAAAAAGACAATAAATGCCCGAGAACAACTACCGTATGTGACCTTGGGACAATTAAGATTGCCCAAGATTCTACTTCCTCCAGTAGCCTCTCCATACTCAGCCCGAAGTCTATAAAAACTCACAAAACAGACAAAACAAACGAAAGAAGGCTAGGCAGCACACTGTACACTTCAGTTAAAAAAAGATTAACGATCGCCATTAAAACCAATTAAACAAACAATTTCTTACGATTTTTTTTTCGACTTTATTATAACATTTTTACGATAATTTGATTGATTCATTGTATTGGCATCATTGATCCATCAAATCAAAATGGTCGTCTCTCCTCGGGTATCTCTGTGCAAGGCGACCGCGACGTGTGTGGAAAATATTTGTTCTCATAATCGAATTATGGCACAGTGCCTTGTTTGGTTTTGAACTTGAAAATCGATTTAAATTTTGGTCTTTTCTAAATCGGCTTTTCGAACTCTCAAACTATTTTAAACAAGAGTCAACAAAAAAATCCCCCAAAAGAAGATAAAATTGTTGAATTTCTAGTCACCGAAAATTAACAAAAAACATGAGACACAAACTTTATGATAGGAGTGGTCATGGGTGAATGAACACTGAACAGTCAGGCCGTGATGCTAGCGCTAGGCCCAGCATGAATGCCTGAATTTATATTTTTGTATCTCACTGTAGTTGCCTGTTGAATCTATTTGTAAACTACATAAGATCACCATTCAGTTTCATTGCGAGACAAAATACGATCAATGACAGAAAATACTTAACAGTGTGTGTGTAAAAGAAGTTGTTTGAGTTATGGCGGTTATTTATGTCAAAATTTCGTGCGCATGAAAATTTATAACACGAAAAATGACAATGGAAAAAATTAAATTATTTTAAATTTAATATTATTGTATAACTAGTTGCTTGTTCCGAGTTGACTTTGCAGTAGTTCAGGTAGATCATATTTTAGGCTTTACCTTGGGATAATTTTGCATGCGGTTTGCTACTGATTTATTATCAAAGCTGTTTTTGAATAACTTTTAAGACTATGAAGACCGTTCTACAGCACGGAAAGGCAGTGTAGATAATATAGGGTCACTCATTTCGTGCTGCCCAATTGGTAGCGCTTGATTTTGATAAGTGTCAAACTTAACTGGCATCAATGTGTCAAAATATTAGTTGATTCTTTTGCCATTTGCGATGTTGGATCGTTTCACAATCGAACAATGCGTTTAAATTATTTAAACTTACCTACTACAAAAGTGGTAATTCAAACTTAGCCATTTTTAACGCACTATACTTACGCGATGATTATTGTCGTCATAATCGATGGACTACACAAGCTATCGGTAAAATTCGAAAAGAGTTGAAATGAACAGCAAATTTCAGTTTTGTCTCTTAGAATGATAGGTTCCTTAACAGACTACGTGCAGCCGAACAACTAGCGGAAGCCCTTGACTACTTTAAGGCAGATATAAAAGAGAGAAGAAATCTTTGGTGGAATAATCGGACGACATAGCTTACACGACACCACCACCGATCACAGATTAAGGCGTGGTGAGACGTAATGGTAGCAATTTCCACATCTCGATATCCAAAAGAGGACATGGAAATCTCCTAATCAATCAACGTAAACCAAATTAATCACATTGCGATCGCCGTACGAAACTTTTCTAGCATGCAAAATGTCCGCACATTCCGAATTTCCAACATCGACTCGGACCACTAATTTGCTCTAGCCAAGGTACGAATGCAGATATACTGATCAAGCCCAACACTCGAAAATCTGAGATTGCCAGATCCTTTTCCGATCGTGTGTCCGAAAATATTCTCAGGAGTCCTTTGCTGCCAGCACAAAATGTTGAGAACCAGTGGCAAAACTGCCAAGCAGCCATCAGAGAAGCCGCCTCGTAAGTGCTAGCGCTTAACGGCCACCACAATGAAACCCCTGGTTTGACGATGAGTGCCATGGAGAACATGCAGCTAAACAATAGGCATAGAAAGCGGCGCTGCGAAGAAGAACACGAGAAGTTCGAGAGCTCTAAAAGCAGAAAAGGAGAGAGAGGAACAAAATTTTCAGAAAGAAAAAAAGGGAGCATGAGAAGCTCGCGATCGAGGAGAAAGAGGGATGTGACAACAGTAACGAGGTGCCAAAGTTTCACAAAAAGGCTAAGCAAACCACAAGGGGTTTTACACCCTGAATCGAAGCCTATAGAGACCAGCATGGGAACATCATAGTGGAACCGCAGTCAGTGCTGAGGATATGGAAATATCACTTTTCCAAGCTGTATACATATAATGGCGATGACGAGCAAAATTTCGCCAGCTATACAGAACCATTCAATTTGGATGAGGAAGACCACCAATTCAACCCATTCGACATTGACGAACTGAAGATAGCGATATCTAAACTTAAGTCGAACAAAGCCGCTCGAGCAGACGACTTAGCCACCGAACTGCACAGAGCAGCTAAAGATGATTTGGTTAGGAGTATTAATAAGCTCGTCTGCCAAATTTGGTCGGAGGACAGCATTCCCGTATGCCCGATCCTCAAGAAAGGAGATCCCCTGAACTGCACAAACTACAGAGGTAGGTATAAGTCTGCTAAACATCACCTACAAGATCTTGTCTGCCTTGCTGTGTGAACGTTTGAAGCCCTTCGTCAACCATCGATCAAATATTCACTCTACGGTAGATCTTGGAGAAGAACCAGGAACTTCAAATCGATAACTACCACTTTTTCACCGATTTCAAGGCTGCGTATGACAGCGTCTATACAGACCAACTATATAGAGCAATGTCTAGTTTTGGCATCCCAGAAAAACTCATCCGTCAGTGTAAGATGACCATGGAAAACTCACGCTGTTCCACCGCATGGTCGGGAAATACCCAACGGACTCATTTGATGCCAAAAAAGGTTTTAGACAAGGCCATGTGCTGTCATGCGATATCTTCAACATCATTCTTGAAAAGATTGTGCAAAGATCCAACGTCAACACCGTCCAGCTACTAGGATACGCAGACGACATTGACATAATTGGAAGAACACAGCGTGATATGTCAGTGGAGCTTTCGTGAGTTTTGAGGCGGAGACCAGGAAGATGAGTCTAGCGGCTTACGAGGGCAAGCCAACGTCAATATAGACAGGTTTAGCTTCGTGGAAGTCAAGGACTTTGTCTACGTAGAATCAGCTATAAACTCAGACAATAACACCAGCGCAGAAGAATCACTCTTGCCAACCGCTGCTTCTTTGGACTTAGAAGGCAATTGAGTAGTAAAGTCCACTCTCGAGCAACTAAAGTGGCATTCTACTAAAACCTCATCATCCCGGTCCTCATGTATGGTGCAGAGGCATTGACTATGACAACATCTGATGAACACGCTTTGGGCTGCTTTGAGAGAAAAATTCTTCGAGTGATTTTTGGTCCTGTCTGCATTAATGGAGAATGGAGGAGAAGATTCAACCAAGAACTGTACGAGCTGTATAGCGACACTGACCTAGCCAGAAAAGTTAAGGTCCAACGACTTAGATGGCTGGGTCACGTAGAGCGAATGGAAAACAATGCTCCGGGCAGTAGAGTTTTCAAATCCAACCTGGAAAAATGTCGCAGAAGCGGAAGACCACGACTCAGGTGGTGCACACAGGTGGTAGAGGACCTGAACCAACTTGGCGTGCGAAACTGGAGACAGTACCAAGTTAGCTGGAGACGTTTGTTGGATGAGACCCTGGTCCATCCTTGACTGTAGCGCCACCATAAGTAAGTAGGTAAGTACGTAAGTTATTGAAAATCATGACTTGTGCGATATGTGGTTCAAACAAATCGGGGCAACAAGCCACACAACACAATAAATTATGGCTTTATTATGTGAGAAGTTTCCTGGTCCTGTAATTTCACGTTTTCTCGAAGTCCATTGGCCACCAAGAACATGCAATTTATATATCGTTAGATTTTTTTTCTCTGGGGCTACGCAAAATACCGTGTTAAACGAACTGTATACGTATAATAACCAACATTACTCAAATTTTCACCGATATGTGCGAAAAAGTGGTTAAAAATTACCTCAAAAGAATCGAATGTTGCCAAAACTCCCGAGGCAGTAACTTAATTGTTTGTTTTTGAGGTTTTGTAATGGTTTCTCTTTATGTTTGGACTCATATTTTTAATTGTGAAATTCTTTCAACTCTTAACCCGTGCCAACTCAAAGATCCAAGCAATTAAAGATATAAATTGCATTAGTCATCGGCAAGTCGACATCTTGTTCTTCATCTGCATTCTGTCTTATAGCTTTGATGCGTTTATTTTTATGCTATGCGCATGTCCTTATCGCATACATTTTTTTAATCTATGAAAAGACTTATTTAAATGCATATCTGAAGGATTTTGAAATAGACACTGTCATTCTCTAAACCTCTCCTAAACAAACATTTTCTCTGGGAATAATAAGAACGTCTGTCTACTCAGCAATTTTTAATTAAAAGTTTTTCCAACATCTATCTGACATATAGACAAGGCAATGGTTTGGTACCAAGTTTTTTGCAGGAATGTACATCATCAGATGACTGCATACAAATTGACCGTCTATGCGCAGTGGACACTGCAATTCCGTGTTTCTATCTATATTGATGCAAAAACAAGAGAAAAAACTTTCTGACTGAAGACCGTGGCTAAATTAATGAAATAAAAAGAAAAAAAAGAAAGGAGAAACATTCCTCAATTTTATTATTAATTTTCTTTTTTTTTTTATAAAAATAAAAACAGATAAAAAAGCATTTATATTCAAATTGAAGAGTCTATGCACAATGCAAGGAATGTAGATAGATATGCTTGGGTGCGTGCTGCGGCAGCAGCGGTAGATGTTTGGCGTCCGACCGCAACGCATGTGACACACTTTAAATGTGCATAAATGCTCAATAAAACGTTTTAATTTATTTGCACTCAAATGCACATCAGCGCCAGCAGTTAAACAGATACATGCTTGGTTATTTTCTACAAATGCGAAACGAAATAAAATGTTTGTTTTTTCCTCAAACTCTCCAGTCATGTTGATCTAAGGAAGGCATTGTGTCGGATTTTGCTTTTTTAATTGATTTGCGGTGTAAATTTAACACTAAGAATAATTTAATGGATTGTTAATTAAATATTTATTAATTTTTTTGTTTCAATAACGAACACGAACAGGAAATGATGTTTTCGGCACTTTTTGAAGTGATTTAAACTTTTTTTGGAAATCTCAGAATAGACAGTTAAAGAGATGTCAAGACAAAATGGCGAATGACTGTTAAAAACTGCCTACTTTTGGCCATAAATAAAGAAATAAGAAACTTATCTAGAAACAACTTGACGCCTCATTTTTGTAAGGATCCTCTTGTTCCATAAGAAAATATAGAAATAATTCTATTTAATAAAAGGTGATTTTTTAAGAGGTTTAGAACATTTAAAAAAAAAAAAAAAAAACACAAAAAATTCGAAAAAATGAATGAAATATTTATTTGAATCGATAGTTTTGAACCTTGCAATTTAATGTTTAAAGATAATTTCATGCAAATGATGACCGCGGCTGCGTCTCAAGTAGCCCATCCGCTGAGTCCAATTTTGGCACACTCTTTCACACATATCGGCTGGCATCTCACGAATGAATGCATGGATGTTGGCTTCCAGTGCGTCAATCGAAGCGGGCTTGTCCCTATAGACATTAGCCTTGACATACCCCCACAAAAAATAGTCTAATGGTGTCAAATCGCACGATCTAGGCAGCCAATTGACCGGCCCGCAACGTGAAATTAACTGTTCACCAAACTCGCCTCGCAATTGCGCCATTGTTTCGCGTGCTGTGTGGCATGTGACACCGTCTTGTTGAAACCACATATCATGCAAGTCAAGAACTTCCATTTCGGACAAAAAAAAGTTTGTTATCATCGCTCGGTAGCGTTCACCATTGACAGTAACGCTGCGATTCGCATCATCTTTGAAGAAATTTGGCCCAATAATGCCGCCGGCCCATAAACCGCACCAAACAGTGGCTTTTTCGGGATGCATTGGTAGCTGTTGCAATGCTTCTGGCTGATCTTCACTCCAAATGTGGCAATTTTGCTTATTTACGTACCCATTCAACCAAAAATGAGCCTCATCGCTGAACACAATTTTTCGATAAAAAAGCGGATCCTCGGCCAGCTTTCCAAGAGCCCATTCACCAAAAATTCGGCGTTGTGGTAGGTCGGCTGGCTTAAGTTCTTGCA
>CAKKXW010000003.1:11778247-11792470 GCA_920937365.1 Sphaerophoria rueppellii | reverse complement strand
GTTTTTAGAGAAATCGTGGCACAGTGGGATCGAAGAGAAGTACTTACAGTTAGTGTCCTGAAAGATCCAACCAAGCAGCGTCGTGTTAGATCGTTCCACAGGGTCAGATGGTTCGAGTTAAATAATGCGACGAGACGTCTAATGCCAGTGTCCAACGAATGAATGAAAAAGAATTATCAACAACTAGAAGGAGACGATCCATGGTTAAATTGCAAACCAAACTGAAGCTGTTTGACAGTGACACAAGGTACTCAACACACGTCAGCTGTCAAAACCAGTGTTGCCAAAACCAAACCAGCTAAAAAATCACCCGTTATTTGAGGAAGATCAACAACTATTAAGAAAAAGTAAGTAAGCAACCTGTGACCGTAATCTGCAGAGCAGCGTAATAAATTGAGCTTGGTAGACTGGGACACCTTGCTAGATTGTGCTGCGACGAACCAACCTAGAAAGTCCTGTGATTGACATTCATGAAGAGAAGCTAGGGTGACACGGTGCTAAAGAGATTTTTGAGAATTTTCGCATTTTACATTTTTGGGCAAACAATTTGCTTGAGACCAACCGTTATTCAAACAAAATACGAAACCGTGTTTTCGACAAAAAGTTTTCAAAAACGCAAACTCTCTTAACTTTGTCATTTTTGTTACTGTTTGATAATTCATCTTGGAAAGACTCAATTCCAACAACGTCTCTAAATTGTTAACCTGGATCGCGAAAATCACCGTTCTGTGAGAAATGTTTTTATTTTTCGTGTGATTCGACTGAAACGGTTTGTTTGTTTGAGTTTGAGTTTCACTTCTCATTAGTGGATGAGTCTTGACCATGAAGACCAAATCGAGCTCGTTTCGTTTACAGAAAATATATTTGTGCCGATGGGCGATGCGCAACCCGAAAGGTACCAATAGCTACCATTACATCCATTTAAATGAAATTATGGTTTGGTTTTTGGGATTGTCGAACCTCTGGTTTCAACTAGACGGAGCTTTAGACCATAAAACGAGTGGGACAGCTTGAACTTGTTTAGAAACACGCCTTTGGATTATATTGTTAAAGGATAATTATATCATTTCTCAGATCGTCAGGAATAAACCAGCTACGATTGATGCTGTGGAAACCAACATTACTCATGTTATTCGCGAGATATCAGATGCTATGGTAAAATGGGTCATCCTTAATTGGATCTTTTGAAATGGATCAATTCAGACGTAGTCATTTCCTCCTCCTCCACCATTTTTTCTACAATTCCCACTGACTGTTCGCTCCTAGTGGTCTAAGCTTAATGTAGCTAAAGACTTCCTCGATTAAATTTTACAATTCGAACCAGGAGTTCCTGAGATTAGCGCGTTCAAACAAACAAACTCTTCAGATTTACAAAAAGGGTTTTCCATTTTGAGGTTTCAAAAGTATAGCGCTGAAATTTGACATCTGTCAAACTAAGTTTGTTAAACCAATTTTTTGGTTTCCATTTGAAAGTCTGACATAACGTTAGAACCTACAACAAAAATGGTGATGCTGCCACAGGCACATATTTTGCCTCAATAGGAGATTATGGTTTACATAATTGTCCAAATACGCAAGCAATTAACAAAATTGTGAAGAAATTTGAAGAGACTAGAATGGTTACAGATATTTTAAAGCCTGTAAGTACATCATCGTTTCGCTGTAAGTGAAAGTGTTGTCGAAAACCCGAATGTGTCGATTCCTGGTCGTTCTCAGGAAGGACTGTCTTACGGCATATTATGGCGTATTTTGAATCTGGCTTTACACCTACAACCATATAAAGTCCAGCTAACACAGCAACTGAAACCAGCTGACTATTCACAACGAGGTAGATACGTCAAATGATTGCTTGAACAACAGGTCGCGGACGGCGATTTTTCGAACAAAATTTCCTTCAGCGACGAAGCACATTTCTCACTCAGTCTATATGTTAATAAACAAAATTTTCGTATTTAGGACTCTTAGAATCCTCAAGTAATTGAAAACAGGCCATTAAAACCACCAAAAGCCATTGTTAAGTGCGTTCTTCGAGAAACAACGATGGAACGACTGTCACCGTCAATTCGGAGCGTTATGGTCATATGATAAACGACTTTTTTCTACCTGCTATTGAAGAATACGACTTGGTGAATATGTGGTTTCATCAAGACCGTGCCACATGCCACACAACTCGAGCGAATATGGCTTTATTGCAAGAGACATTTCCTGGCGGCGTAATTTCTCGGCGTGGCGATATTAACTTGAACTGGCCACCAAGATCGTGCGATTTGAAACATCTGGACTTTATTTTATGGGACTTCGCGAAATACGATGTTTATGCAGATAAATCTTTAACTCTTAAGGACTTAAAAACCAACATTTGTCAAGTTATGGCTGAAATACCGCCCAATATGTGTCAAAAAGTGGTCAAAAAATTACCACAAAAGAATCGATGCTTGCAATCAATCAATCTACGTAACGTAATTTACGTATTTGAAACCGCAAAATGGATAACTTGTTATAAGTATAAATGTGTGTGGATAAAGATTACTTCGCAACTGCTGCCGTTATAAGACGATAATCTTACCAGGCACCACTTCCGGATCAGAAATTTGATTGCTTAAGAGTGTTCCGGACCAAAACTGCGGTTTTTCAAATGGTATTGTGAAGCGATTAAATGTCGTATTGAAATGATTAAGGTGTCAGTTTGTAGACAAAAACTGTTTCTAAAAAACAATTGAAGCAATTTCAAATTTCAATTAAGTACTTCGTTACTCAGTAGTAAAGGCTCAAAAACTCCAAAATGGCCAAAAATCGTACTTTTTCAAAGAAAATTCCATCAAAGCAAAAATATTTTTCGCTAACATTTCTTAATGAGCATAAAATTTGACATTTAAACTGTATAACTATTGGAGAAAAAATTAACCTTTTAAACAAAAAAGAATTAAAAAAAATATAAATAAAATTTGTATTTCTGATTTTCTTATGATGCGATATTTATTTTTTTTTTTAAATCTCTTCATTTATTTAGCACGTACTTGTTCTCAACACAACAAACAAATATTTTGAAAAAAAAACTTAGATCAAACACATTTTATTTCAAAATTAAGGGATAGCAAAATCTGTCTAAATTTGAAAAATCAAATCAGAAACGGCTGGCGGAAGTCACGATTCTCATACGAAGGCTATTCTCTCTCTCTTAGTAAGATGCATTTTGTTCCAAATTTGTCGTCTGCAGTTGGGTGGCGCTTTAAGCAGTAAGAATTTTCAGTTTCAGTCCGGAAAACCCTTAACCAAAGGCACTCTGAACTCTTAGCCGAGTTCGAGTGAAAAGTCTACCCCGTGTCTTGGCCCCATGAGTGAGGAAGAACGATTTCGTACTCGATATTATGCTGAGTTATATCAAATCTACCGAGAAGCAGACTTGATGATGAAAATTAAGCTTGAAAAACCGGACCGGAATGTCCTTTGCGATGCAATTCATGTAGGAGCCAGAGCGACAGATCAAATTTGTGCTGAAAGGATGGCAGAGACAAGGACACTCAAGGCTTTGGGTGTAGAACTAAATGCCGTCGGGCAACAATTGGGATACATGGGAGAACCTGCTGATGTATACCCGGACCGGACCCCGGTTGTGGCACAGATGAAGGGAGAAACTTCATTGGACAGGGCGTCGAACACACTGAGTCAAAAATGAGTTTCGTCGCATTGAAGATGATTTTGCGATGAAATTCATCATCGTTTCCAAACCCCATTCAGATATCGTACGTGCGTCGGTCGGTTTTAAGTGGTCCATCGGCTTCAATTCTTGATCTTCTAGGGGTGTAATTCAAGATCCTTACTTAAAAACGTCATAATACCGCTTTTGAAATCGACTGATTTATCTCGTTTGCTACAGATGCCTGAATGACAGTGTTATATTCGACACTTTGATCAACTTGTTGTTCTACATAACTAGGCGAATGCAAAGATTTGAGTTTACATATTCTTTGTGTGACTTTGCTAGTGTCACAGTGAAACCTCAATTTGATCGAAGTGTCGAAAATAACACTGTCATTCAGTGTTATTGCTCGTTCATGTACTTTACCATGAGTTGAGTTTATTGAAAAATTGTTGTCAAGTCCGTATTAGAAAACCCTATATATTTCACTCCTGCATATTTAATTGAAATGTGGAAGGGTGTTAATTTTTATATTTTGTAGAGTTCTGAATGTTTTGACATAGCATCCAAATTGGGGTGACCCTTCGGTGTCGAAATTTCAAAAGAATCGATATTTTCCAAAAATCGTTTCCATCTGATTTCCTCTTCAGAAGTCAGACTCCTCGAAGAAGTATGTACCTATTCAAAAAAAATTAATGGAATTACTTAACAATTTAATTGGGATCTAAACATATTTTATGTTTCATTAAAGCTCTTACAATATTTTACGATCCCATTAAACAATAAAATAACAATACCACTTGACTTATAATTGTCTAATTTGAAACAACAACAACAAAAAAAAAAGTGTTTCTTTTTCATGTTGGACTTATGAAATGAAAAACAAAATTTATAGTTTCGGATTCAATCCACTTCAAGCATTTTTCAATACATTTTTCCCTCAAATAAACTGTTTGCATTCGACTTTTGTTTATAAATTAGTCAAACAAGCCCCAAGAATCATGAATTGCTCAACTTGCTTTATTTTTCTGATATTGCCATTTGATTGGCCAGTAATCAATCCGTGAAAGAATTTATTTTCGTAAAAAGAATTCGAATGTAAATATTATTTTGTGTAAAGGTGATCGATGTGATTCGTTAGTTGGCACGTAATTAAAGTTGAAGTAGAAATAAGCAAAAATAAAGCTAGCTTAGAAGATGTTACAAAATGTTTTATAGGTTAAGATGCTTAATGATAACAAGCCAAAGAATTTGATAAATAAACAAAAATGGATTTCCTTTTAGAATGTTGTAAGCGGGTACTTAAGTGTTTCCGTGAAACTTAGCAGACAGAAGGGAGTTTGTTGTTGCTCAGTAATGGGCAGATATTTGTGTCCTTGTAATTACAATGTGTTAAATTTCAATCCTTGATATTTTTGTTTTTGAATTTTTTACCAACAATATGTTTTCATTTCTTTCCAGATTGGATGGGTAGCCCTTTCGAACGTGTTGTCTGTGGAGATTTCAATGGTAAGTGATTAACAGAATTATGACTTTGCCTTTCTATTGTTTCAATTCGAGGACAAACTAACGAAAAAATAATTTTCCTAAAAATCTGTCTTTAAAATAAATCTGTTTTGTGTTGAATTCAAGGTTTTCAGAGATCTACCTTTTTTTAAAACACATTAACCCTCTCATTGACTGTTTTTTATGCCGTCAGACTCGCGTCTTTCGATTTCTTTTTTCATTACAAAAAAAGTGTCCTTGAATTTATTACTTAAGAGCTCAGAAAAAGAGGTAGAGTTAATTTGTGAAAGTTCGAACAAAAAATGAAACTAACCAAGTCCCTGATGGCATTTACCTGCTTAGAAACAAAATCGTTGTTTATGAGCCATGGTGACATTTTTTTTTTTTATCCGACCATGAGCCCCTCTTCCATTGTAAATTTTACATAAATTCTTTGATAGAAAAAGGAAACACAAAACAAAATTGAAATTCGTTGGTTCTTTTATATAAAAAAAACAAAAATATGAAATTTCTCTCTTGTAGGTAGACGAAGTATGTGGCAATCCTTTAGAAAATCCATATTCTTCTTGTGTATTGCTTTTTTTGGTATTAAGAAATAACATACCTGCTTTTATGCCCATTCACACGTTATTCAATAAATATAGAAAGTATTTTTCTTTGTATTTTGTATCGGGAGTGTTTTTTTTTTTTCGTTTTGGTTGGATGGAAACCAGTTGTGTAACTGACACTTTTTCGTAAGGGTTTCAGTTTGAGATTTATTTTAAACAATTCTAGGGTTTGATCAAAAGGTTGAGGGTAAGGTGGATATCAGTGTTACCGGGGAAAAAATTAAGTGTAGAATAGATTTTTGGAATGGTGTGAATTAAACTGTATAGACCTATACATTTTCATAAAGAACTGTAGCCTTTAATATATTGCTCCCGACAACTTGGAAATGAACTCGCCTTAAGAACTGTATGTCAAAGTAAATAGAGTCATGATCTTAAGACTATCAAAGTGATATAATTGGAATAATATAATTGGATTCTTTAAATGTTTATCAACATACCTACACCTCATAAAACCACAAACAAATTGTTGTCCTAAAGGCTCGTTTTCTGCATTTGTTTTGAACACCCCTTAAGTATTTATCAAGAGACAAACATAACGTCTCAAGTATGATCGGTATACCTAGTTTCGAAATAGTTAAATTTGGAAGTCCAATTTTCAATGGTTTTTCTCCAATATTTGTATCCGTAAATCGGGAATCCTCCACGTTAATTATCATTTCGGGCTTATCGGCGTGGACTTCACAAAATCTCTACAAAAAATAGTCAAGCGGCACGATTTGGACTCCAATCCACCGGTCCTTTCGGTGAAACTAAATCAACTGTGACATGTTGAGCCCACTTGGAAAGACCACAGCTTCTGCATACCATAGTTGTTCAATGGTGCTATAGAGGTCAACATTGACTGCTACATTTTGTACGGACCCAATGTTCCACCCAACCCATAGAACACACCAAACAGATAATTATTCTCACCCCAAATACGGAAATTTTGTTTATTGACGTATCGATTCCATCAAATCTGTGCTGTGAGCTTCACAGCTATGAAAACTGGAATCACATGCAATCCTTATTTAAGGCACATTAACCAAATATACGCCTTGCTGAGTGATTCTTTGGCTTCCACTTGAAATGCCAATCCAAACTTGACAGCTGACAAAATGGCCACCAGTTTAAATAGTGCTGCCAACTTTAAGTTTTATACCTCTAAAAGAAACACGCGATAGGTATGCAAACCTACTCCTTACGTGAATGAACTTCATTGGAGAATCACCGGTATAGCCTTGCGAATGTGTTGTGATAATTTGACGTTTCTAAAAAAGTTGATCTTTTAAGAGCTCCCGCTCGTGAACTCTCGGCTTAACATTTCTATGCCAAATTTCCCACAATCTATTCAGGAACTCAATGATCGAAAAATATCAAGGAGGTTTCTTCATCGTCATCGTCTGTCTGGTCAATGAAGTTTCTCTCTTACTAAAGGGTTTTTCAATAGGGACGCTACAAAAGTAGACCGATAGCGACAGCAAACGATGCCATATTTTTTCCCGCTCTCTTGACATTTCTCTTCAGGTAAGGTGTGCCATTTCATCATTGAAAGGTATACGATCCAACAACGAGTCGAAATTATTACAATTTACTACCGAAATTTGGAGTCAGTGGTCAACACTTTAAGAGCGCTACTCATCTTCAGCGATGAGGCTCATTTCTGGCTGGATGGCTTCGTCAATAAGCAAAATATGCGTTATTGGTCAGGCAGCAATCCACATGTGCTTCACGAGGCACCATTACATCCCGAAAAAATCACTGTTTGGTGCGGTTTACATGCTGGCACGTTACTGTGAATGGGAATCGCTACCGCTCAATGCTAACCGATTATTTTTGGAATGAATTGAATGATATGGACTTGGACGATATGTGGTTTCAACAGGACGGTGCCACATGTCACACAGCGGGCCAAACAATCGAATTATTGAGAAGGAAGTTCGATGAGCGCATTATCTCCAGAAATGGACCTGTGAATTGGCCGCCTCGTTCACGCGATTTAACTCCGTTAGACTATTTCCTGTGGGGCTACGTCAAATCTATGGTTTATGCCAACAAGCCAGCGACGATTGATGAACTTCGTACGAATATCGAACGTGAAATTGCAGCAGTATCGGCCGATTTATGCTTGAAAACCGTCGAAAATTGGGTTCAGCGTCTGGACTTCTGCAAGCGTGCCCGTGGTGGCCATGCAAAAGAAATCGAGTTCCATACATAATGGCATCAAATGTACTTCCACAGGAATAAAGATTTTCATTTTTGTAGCGTCCCTATTGAAAAACCCTTTACAACCGATCGGTCCGGGCCTCCTTCCATTTCTTCCAATTGTTGGCTTTTTGGCGTTCTAGTCTAAGCAGGGGTGGCAGAAGGTATGGGGTGGGTGGGGTATGAACCCCACCAAAAATTTCTGAGCATGAGGTGCACCCCACCTTCTGGCTTTGGAAATATTCCAATTTTTTTACGTTAATTGACGAAAAAAATGTTATGAAATTATGAATATTGTTGCAATAATTCTCGATTGATTGACTGAGACTGACCAAATGATTTGATTTATTTATCCATCGGTCAAATACTCAACATCATGAATTATCTTTTATCTTTGTTTTCTGTTTGATTTTAGTTAGTGTCCGACCGAACCTTCGGCTTCGGCTTCGGCTTCGGTCGAATTTGGCCAAACAAAAAACAACATTCGGCCGCCCCTGAGTCTAAGCCATTCTTCCAGGTCGAATTTGGTCTGTCACGCAGTCTCCTACCACTTCCACACTTAGCCTCAATCTTTATTGGAACGGACTAGCTTAACTATATAGCCGGATTGTCTAGACCCATTTCCAGCGGTTGGCTATAGTTATACTTCCACCAGTCCGGGATAAAGAAGATTTTCATTCTACTCTTACCATCAACCAACAAGGACGTTTAGGCATGAATATTTTCATGAGGCATTTTGAGGCGCTCACATACGGGCAGCAATGAAAAATGTCTTATTTTTGTTGCTCGAGCTAACTGCTCCATTGCCTCGTTCACGATATGAAGCCCTCTGGCTTGAGGCATTGAATGGGTATTAACTTCATTTTCCATTAAGTCCTCATACCTTACTTCCGCCTCAAAACACAAGGCTCTTATCACGCTCAAGTTTGTTTAATCATTTCACGGGTGCATCCGGGTCCTTGCTTTTGAAAGATTGTGCCATTCAAGAAATGCGTCGTCTTACACTCGTGATTATCACGACACTAAAATTGTCATACCTTAACGGGGCCTTCAAATCGATTTGAAGTTCCTGAGAATTTTTGTTTTCATATTTCGCGTCTTTTAACAAAACGGCAGCTTAAGCGTTGGATCCGGCATGTGCGGTTATTGGTTTTGCAGTACCTATTTACTATCTATATTCGTATTTACTTATTTGTATAGCTTGATTTTAAGACCATCATTTTGTTTACAATTATTAAGCTTAGAACTGGACATTAATAGAAAGAAGTTACAATAATAACTAAAGTTTGGAATCACAATTAATATAAAAGGTGATTTTTTAAGAGGTTTAGAACTTAAAAAAAAAACACAAACAATTCGAAAAAATTAATGAAATATTTATTTGAATCGATAGTTTGAACCTTGCAATTTAATGTTTAAAGATAATTTCATGCAAGTATTGACTGCGGCTGCTTCTCAGATAGCCCATCCGCTAAGTTCAATTTTGGCATACTCTTTCACACATATCGGCCGGTATCTCACGAATGAATGCATGGATGTTGGCTTCCAGTGCGTCAATCGAAGCGGGCTTCTCCCTATAGACATCAGCCTTGACATACCCCCACAAAAAATAGTCTAATGGTGTCAAATCGCACGATCTAGGCGGCCAATTGACCGGCCCGAAACGTGAAATTAACTATTCGTCTTGTTGAAACCACATATCATGCAAGTCAAGAACTTCCATTTTGGGGCAAAAAAAAGTTTGTTATCATCGCTCGGCCCAATAATGCTGCCGGCCCATAAACCGCACCAAACAGTGGCTTTTTCGGGATGCATTGGTAGCTGTTGCAATGCTTCTGGCTGATCTTCACTCCAAATGCGGCAATTTTGCTTATTTACGTACCCATTCAACCAAAAATGAGCCTCATCGCTGAACACAATTTTTCGATAAAAAAGCGGATCCTTGGCCAGCTTTCTAAGAGCCCATTCACCAAAAATTCGGCGTTGTGGTAGGTCGGCTGGCTTTAGTTCTTGCACCAGCTGTATCTAAAAAGGCTTTACGCCCTGATCCTTCCGCAAAATTTTTCACGTAGTGCTGTAACACAGGCCTAACTGCTGGGAACGGCGCCGAATCGACATTTCGCGGTCTTCTGTCAAACTAGCTGATACGGCCGCAATATTTTCTTCACTACGCACAGTACGTTAACGTGTTGGTGGTTTAATGTCCAACAAAGTAAATTTGGTACGAAATTTGGTCACAATCTTCCGAATAGACTGCTCAGAAGGTCGAGAATGCCGACCATAAAATGGAAGCAGCGCGCGATGAACATTTCGAACCGAGCCCGAATTTTGATAGTAAAATTCAATAATTTGCAAGCGTTGTTCATATGTAAGACGATCCATGGTTTAATTGCAAACCAAACTGAAGCTGTTTGACAGTGACACAAGGTACTAAACACACGTCAGCTGTCAAAACCAGTGTTGCCAAAACCAAACCAGCTAAAAAATCATTCGTTATTTTAAAAAGACAATAAGAATATCATATAATATTCCGTGGTTTGGATAGTGGCCATGTTGATAAATATCATAAACATCTTTCCCACAAGTCTTAACAATCCTAGTACCAGAAAATTACCAATAAGGATCGTTCAAAAATCAAAACCGACCGAGTACAGCACATGAGGACAATGTATGTTGCTATTTACATTGAACCAAGAGCAGGGCATTGTAGCATGCGTAGGTTGGTTCTCTTCGATTCCCAATAGTCATCATTGTGTCCCATATGGCGAACGAAAAAAAAAAACAATCCACAACCATGCTTGTCCCTTTGATATGTTTAATGGCAAACGAGTATAATATTGCAATTGTTGGTTTATTTTGATATCGTGTTGTTTACCCTCTAATAACAATTTCTCAGTTCTGACCGACACCGAAGAGCTAACAAAGACTTCTTCAACGGACCCCTTTTAGGAAAAAAAAACCACTCTTATCATCATCATTGAGTGCTCTTGGCAAAAAAAGGGTTTCGTTTCCTCCGTGCTTGTACACAGCGACTAGCTTTTTTTATTGCTTGCAGAACGTGTTACCAGACGAAATAGAAAACCCGCGAGAATTTCACGCTCAAATTACATCACGAGAGAAACGTGTCCAGATAAGAATTTTATTCCGAAGCGAAGCTGTGGTTCTTCTGTGTCGTTGAATGGAAAATGACGACAGAAATGGGAGGTTCGAGTGATAACATCTTCGATGGGATACATCTCTTGTCAACTTTCAAGACTTCAATACGAAAAAATTTAAATATTAAAAACATCTAGGTTATCGGTGCGAAAATATCAATCAATCGATCCTAAGCCTTTTTTAAAACACAAAAGTTCAATGACAGCATAGCTCCGATGTACCCATTCAAAATGCAAGCCTTCACGATTGCGTGCATCTTTATGGCTTGAACTTTACCGACTTTTTTAAGTGCTGGTTTAATGTTGGCATTAAATTGCACTAATTGCATGTGATTTTAAATATAATCATGCAAAATCACAGTAGCAAATGGCTGCTCCATTTATCGCATGCTCACGATCTCTCACACTGTTGTTGTTGTTTTCCTACATTGTAAAATAAGTGTAAAAACGACCCGAGACATGCAAGCGGCATGCATGAATTAGAAACACAATTAACCAAGTGCGTAAATCATGTTTAACGATTTATTTTAGACCACAAACCACACACACACACACACGGACACACTGAAAAACTATAATCCAATCAAAGTTATGTTCTTTTATCTGATTTAATCCTTTTAAGTTGCTTCTCTGAAGAAAAAACAAAATCAAATAAACGGGGTTGATTTTATTCTAAGCTGGACAGACACAGGGGGTTGGTAGATAGCAAAGCATCAAATTTATTTTTTGAAAGCGAAAAAAAAAAGGTGAAGGGATGGCCATTTGAACCCTTCATGTTTATGTTAATGGCGGGCCATGGATTACCGTGATGCAACGGGATATATCTAAGCTATTTATCTCTATAGCCTCAGCGGTCGGTGGTCGTCCATAAAGGTATACCCAAAAACTATAACAACCCCCAAACCAAGCTCAACTTACACAAACACTTCATAGAATTTCCATTAGAATGGATGTTATTGCGTTTCAAGGATGAGAGAAAGGGAAAGAGCTTTTTTTTCTTCAATCCCCGACTTGGATGGTTTAAAACGTTTCACGAGGATTCAAGGAAAAAGGGTGAATCGAAATGTTTCTTATAGCGCATCAGCAAAAAATAACAACAACACACAAAATCGGAAATTAAAATCCGTCTTATGGTCATAAATAACGTTTTAATGGCTGCCAGAAAGAGGTATGTGTGAGTTTCAAATATCTCGTTTCTGAAATTGGTTGCTTTTTGTGTTTTTTTGGGACCTTTACTGTTCACTTTGATGCTCTATGTAACGCTTGTACGTCAGGCCATGTGTGACATTGATAATATTTTTCAATCGAAGATTTGTTTGAAAAATTTAATTATGGGGGAAATGTAAATTATTTCGAGTTGAAAAGAATATACCGACTTTTTCTTAACGAATAGGGTTTTTTATCTTCTAATGAGTTAGTTGAGATTAAAGTGCATTCGATTGAAATGTTTTTGTTTTAATTTGATTTTTGTTCGAAAGGGTTCATGAATGCATAGTGAAGGGCTTTTAAGAGACAAATAAATAAGAATACAACACGAGAGCTTGAACTCGCTGATTGATACATTTTTGGTAAAAAAGGAAATGTTATACATTTGACAGGAAATATGGTGTCAAGTAGATATGTAATCGATGCAATTCAATGCAATCAATGTATTTCATTCATCTGGGTAAGCTATTTCTATGTCAAATGTCAAACCTACTCCGAGATTTGATTATGATTTATGAATACATTAATGGGTTATTTTAGAGGCAAACATGTAAAGTTGGTTTGTCAGCTGTCAAGTGATTTTTAAAGGGTCCGCCAAATAACTTCTTTTTTTGAAAATGCTATAAGAAAAAACTACTGAATATTTTCTCAAATTTGAAAGAACAATCCCTCCGGTGAAAAATGGAAAATAAAGGGTTTTTTCAATAGGGGCGCTACAAAAGTTTTCTTAAATAAAACAAAAACCGTTTTGGATATCAATGAAATTCTTTATTCCTGTGGAAGTACATTTGATGCCATTATGTATAGAACTCAATTTTTTGCATGGCCACCACGGGCACGCTTGCAGAAGTCCAGACGCTGAACCCAATTTTATACGGTTTTCAAGCATAAATCGGCCGATACTGCAGCAATTTCACGTTCGATATTCGTACGAAGTTCATCAATCGTCGCTGGCTTGTTGGCATAAACCATAGATTTGACGTAGCCCCACAGGAAATAGTCTAAAGGCGTTAAATCGCATGGACGAGGCGGCCAATTCACAGATCCATTTCTGGAGATAATGCGCTCATCGAACTTCGTTCTCAATAATTCGATTGTTTGGCCCGCTGTGTGACATGTGGCACCGTCCTGTTGAAACCGCATATCGTCCAAGTCCATATTATCCAATTCATTCCAAAAATAATCGGTTAGCATAGAGCGGTAGCGATTCCCATTCACAGTAACGTGCCGGTCTTGATCATAACGGAAGAAGTACGGCCCAATGACACCACCAGCATGAAAACCGCACCAAACAGTGGTTTTTTCGGGATGTAATGGTGCCTCGTGAAGCACATGTGGATTGCTGCCTGACCAATAACGCATATTTTGCTTATTGACGAAGCCATCCAGCCAAAAATGAGCCTCATCGCTTAAGATGATTTTTCGATGAAAATCCGGATAATTTTCAAGTTGTTGCTCAGCCCAATTTTCGAACATACGACGCTTCTGGTGATCAAGCGGCTTCAGTTCTTGCGTCAATTTGATCTTGTAAGGATGTAGGCCAAGATCTTTTCGCGAAATTCGCCACAACGACGTCACAGAGATGCCTAACGCTTGAGAACGACGTGGAGAGACTGATTTGGGTCTTCCGCAATTGATGCACTAGCGGCAGCAATATTCTCGACACTACGGGCACTTCTTTGTCTCACTGGCACGGGAACATTTTGTACTGAACCTGTGGATTCAAATTTTTCCACTAGACGCTCAATTGTTGATCTGGCAGGACGATTATGATGACCATAAATTGTACGTAGCGCTCTTAAAGTGTTGACCACTGACTCCGAATTTTGGTAGTAAATTTTAATAATTTCCACTCGTTGTTGGATCGTATACCTTTCTATAATGAAATGGCAAACCTTACTGAAGAGAAATGTCTAAAAAG
>CAKKXW010000003.1:11751161-11766316 GCA_920937365.1 Sphaerophoria rueppellii | reverse complement strand
CCCAACTGACTCTACTGACACTACTTCTCGATTTACATCTCGGATTCGGATTGTATAGAAGACATCTAAATTTTCATACACACAACAAAATACTCGCAACGGCTATAAAATATAAATGAGATCATTTTTCGTGTGACCGCATGAGTCGTAAAATTTGTTTTTACGATCGTTTTATGATCTATTTACGATTACGTTGCTTTTGTTGTCTTAAAACAACATTATTTGTTGTTGATTGTTTTTGTGTTGTTCTCTTCGTTATCCATTCGTCATGCTTCCTTTTTTTTTTGTTTTTCTTCTTCTGAATTTGCATTATTGTTTTCGATGTATGAATATGTTTCGAGTGGGTGACCGACCGGTCGGTGGCGGTGCTGTTGTATTGCAGATTTGTCCAGCGATAGACTGGCGGGAATCAATATACCAACCGGCAGTAATCGACAACTGGTTGGGAAGCAAATAAAATTTCTTTAATTTCATATCAAGATTAATTACTTACTGTCTACATGCCTGTCTACGAGGAGGAACGAATTTTTCCATGACTCTGAAGATTGCAGATGTGATGAAGAGAGTGAATCGTATGAGTGAATATGAGTCTTTTATGGAGATTATGAACAGGGACGTATTTTGTTTCAAACTTCAGAAGCAAAATTTCCCAAATTTTACTCGGCCATTAGTCATCTCTCATTTCTATGCGCTTCTTCTAATTGCAAGTAACTAAACTACCCAAGGTGGCGCTACAGTCCGTTGTGGACTTAGGCCTCAATCGACAATCTCCTCCAGCCAGCTCGGTCCCTAGCTAGCTGTCTCCAGTTTCGCACTCCAAGTTGATTGAGATTTCCTAAGGCACGTTCATCTGATTTTGTCAAGGTTCATGCTTCTGCACCATACAGCAGGACTGAGATGATAAGGCCATTGTACAATTTTACCTTAGTTGCTTGAGAGAGGGCTTTTCCACTCAATTGCTTTCGTAGCCCAAAGAAACAGCAAGACGAGATCGTTTATTCTCGGCGCTGGTGTTATTGCCCGTGTTTATAGCGGAGCCTAGGTAGACAAATTCCTCTACTACCTCGAAGTTGTATGTGTCTATTGTGACGTTCTGTCCAAGCCTAGTGTCGGTTTTCGGTGTCCTTCCTCGAAGACAGCATATACTTCGTTTTTTCGTCTAAGCCCATTTTTTCCGCTTCTGTCTCAATTCTCACAAGGGCACCATCACGCTGCGTTCTTCCCATTACGCGAGAAGTTGAACAGATTTTTGGAAGATAGTGCCTCTGGTGTTGACGGTGGAGTTTAGCACTATCTTCTCAAGAACGATTTTAAGAAAATCGCATGACAGTGTATCGCTTTGTCTGAATCCTTTTTGGACTTCGAAAGATTCCGCAAGCTCGTTGCCAACCTTGATAGCGTAGCGTGAGTTCTCTAACTTAATTTTGCACAAACGAACGAGCCTGGCAGTGATGCTTTATACACTTCGCCTCTGTACATGCTGTCATACGTGGCCTTAAAATCGATGAAAAGGTGGTGAGTATCGATTTGGAGTTCCTATGTTTTTTCCAGGATCTGCCGCAAAGTGGAAGTTTGGGCGATGATTGATTTTCCTTGTCTGAAGCCACATTGAAAAGGACCAATCAAATTTTTGACGAGAGGCTTCAGACGTTCACATATTACGGCAAACAGGATTTTGTAGGCGATGTTAAGTAGGCTGATTCCTCTGTAGTTGGCGCAGTTTAGAAGATCTCCCTTTTTCAGGATCGTGCAAACGGTATTGAGATTCCATTCATCGGGCATGCATTCTTCCTACCATATCATACTGCTTGCTTGCTACTTTGAACGTTTGAACAGCTCATGATATTTCATTTTATCATAAAATTTAAACGTTAGCGTTATGTGTAAAACACTACATCATTTAAATGACCACCACGCGAATTGTTGCAATTACGATTCTTTTGAGGTAATTTTCGACCACTTTTTGACACATATTGGGCGGTATCTCAGCCATAACTTGACGAATATAGGTTTCTAAGTGCTGCTAAGAGCTAAGGATTTATCTGCACAAAAACGGTCTTTCACGTAGCCCCCAAAACAAAAGTCCAGCGGTATCAAATCGCATAATCTTGGTGGCCAGTTGATATCGCCACGAGAAAAAATTACGCGGCCAGGAAATGTCTCATGCAATAAAGCCATATTCACTCGAGTTGTGTGGCATGTGGTACCGTCTTGTTGAAACCACATATTCTCCAAGAAAGAATAAAGGAGAGATACAAATTCAACCTGGACCATGAACTTAGCATCGTGACACTCAATTGCACTGACCCAATAAAAAACATAGATACTCTGACAAGCTGTATTATCAAAGCTGCGGGAAGTCAAAACAGACCAAAATGCAAATGGAAACAACCCTGGTATGACTGGGAGTGCGAATCGGCGAGGAGAAAATCCTTCCAAAATCTCAGACAGGCTAGAAAAAATGGAACAAATCACTCAAAACTGAAATACCAAGAAGCAAACAAAGCCTATAAGAATATATGTATGATGAAACTACACTCTACAACTAGCGTCGTGCCTTAGTAATGCCAAGGCTAGTAGAGCTTTCTGGAACATAGCAAAAACCCTAAATAAACAAAAAAACGGATTCGCCATAAAAGTAGATGCCCAAATTCTGACTGAATACTTTCAAAATCTCTTGAATAGAGAACTAAATGGCAACCATATGCATTATGCTGAACCATTTATAACCAACGATACCTTAGACCAACAATTCACCCAACTACAAGTATCCAGATTCATAGATCGTTGTAACGACAATAAAGGGCCAGGAGAGGACCGGATTCCTTACGAATTCTTCAAAAACTAGAAGAACTAACAAGAACTTTTAAATTAATTTACGACTGCGGTGAAGTGCCAAAAAGCTTCAGGAAGAACATCATTTTCCCTAAACTGAAGAAATTAAATCCAACGGACTCAAGCAACTACCGAGGCATATCTTTTCTAAACGCTATTACGAAGATCTTTACAGGAGTGTTATTGGAAAGACTCACCAAGTGGGTAAATGAAAATAACCTACTAAGCGGATACCAAGCCGGATTCCGAAAATGTTACTCCACAGTAGACAATATTTTCATCCTGACAAGCATTGCACGATCATATCTAGAAAACGGAAAAAAACTGTATGCCTTCTTTGTAGACTTCAAAGCTGCATTCGACTCCATAGATAGAAAAGCTTTATTCTTCAAACTCTCAAATCTAGGACTCTCCACAAAGATGACAAAAATATATATATATACTATCAGAATGGTTTCATACGGAAACAGGAGTTAAACAAGGTTGTCTCCTTAGTCCACTTCTTTTTTCTCTCTTCCTGGATGACCTCAGCGTACACCCACCAGGAGGTATATCTTACGCGGAAACTAAGATCAAAATTCTGATGTACGCAGATGATTTAGTCATGTTAGCTGATAATACAAATACAATGCAACTAATGGTTAACAAACTCCAAACTTATTGTGACTTATGGAACTTAAAATTAAACACCAGTAAATCAAAAATCATGATTTTCCGTAATGGAACCGGACGGTATGCGAGTAACGAGAAATGGTACTGGGGACGTGAAGAATTGGAGAAGGTCAAAGAATATAAGTACCTTGGCGTCCTGCTAACCCCGCAAATTTCATTCAAGTCTCACTTGGAAGGAAAGTTGAAAGAGGCAAAAGCGGCAATTAACAGCACCTGCAGTAAAATTTTCAAAAAGGATATTATTGTGGCAAGTGCCAAATTTAGAACATTCGAAGCAGTTGTCCGTGCAATCATGTGTTATGCAGCTCAAGTATGGGGAATATGGCAATTCGAAGAAGTAGAAAAATTCCAAAGATACTTTATCAAAAAAATGTTCCGACTTCCAATTAACATACCAAACTATATACTGCACATGGAAACCGGACTACCAACAATGTTCACATATACCCTAAAACTCCATCTGGACTACATGAAGAAAGTGTTGAACCAACCAGCATATCGCCTCACATTTATAATTGCTTCGCATCTGCGAAACTGAAACAAACAATGTTTCTACAAAAGGACTAGGCTCTGCAGAGAACATAATGTCACTGAAGAAACAAATGGACAGTGGGCAATACAGGAGCTCATTACAAAAGTTGACTCCGCCCAATTTGCAAACTTCCGCGACCAAATCCAAGATAGCCAAATGAGATTGACGTATAAGCATCTCCAACATGATCTAGGACTTAACAATTACTTCCATGACGACCTAAGTGTAGATAAGATATCAACAACCTGTAAGACTAGAAGTGAACTTCTGCTTTTAAACTATAGACCATACGTAACTGACTCTGATTCAACGTGCACGCTATGCAAACTCAGACAAATAGAAGATACGCAACATTTCATCGCAATATGCCCAGTGTTGAAAACAATTAGAATACGGGTCTGGGGGAAATCTATACTACAAACAAATGAACTTATGGAAATACTACTGGAACCTGCTCTACAATTACGTCAAAACGGCACTCAAGTACAGAGAACAAATAATAAACGAATACTTTTAACAGAAAACCTTTTTAGAATAAGATTTATTATCAAATTTTCATAAAAAAACTCTCTTTTCCGACTGACGGCACAAAGCCAATTGCACTATTGTGAAAGATGTAATATATGTATAAGAAAGAAAAAAGAACAATAAAATACTTACTACTACTTACTACTACTACTACTATTCTCCAAGCCGTATTCTTCAATATTAGGCAAAAAAAGTAGGATACCATATGACCATAACGCTCCGAATTGACAGTGACAGTCATCCTTTTCGAAGAAGTAGGGTCCAATCACACCTCCGGACCAAAGAGCGCACCAAACGGTGACTTTTTGTGGACGTAATATTGTAATGGCCTCTCTTCAATTACTTGAGGATTCTCAAAACCCCAAATACGACAATTTCGTTCATTAACATACCCACCGAGTGAGTAATGTACTTCGTCGGTGAAGAAAATTTTGTTCAAAAAATTGCCGTCTACCGCCTGTTGTTCAAGCACCCGTTCGAAGTATCTACGACACGTTGTGAAGGGTCAGTTGTTGTATGAGCTGGACTTTATATTTATGTAGGTGTAGATCCAAATGCGAAATACATCATAAGAAAGTCCTAATTCCTAAGAAATACGAGGAATTGACAAATTCGGGTCTTTGGCAACGCTTTCACTTATAGCAGCGATATGTTCAGCGGTACGAGCGAAACGATGATGCGCAGGCCGTACAATATGTGTTACCAATCCAGTCTCTTCAATTTTGCCAATTGCTTGGGAAGTCTGACGAATATGTAAACCATAGTCTCCTCTTAAATAAATAGAGTGGCGCGACAGCTCATGAAGAGCCAAAACCTAAGTGGCTTACTCTCATTAACAATTCTCTGGGAGCGTGTGAAGAATTGAGAGGACCTATAATTTAAGGCCGATTCTGAACGGCAAAGTTGAGAAGCACTTTTTCATGACAGGTTGATACTCTTGGAAGTTTTGTCAGTTCTTTCCAAGAGGCAGTGCCCGAGAAAGATGAAATAAAAACTATGGGCACGAGTAGGACTCTTAAGGAACGATATATGTGGCTGTGGCAGAATCACCATTTTTGTTTTAACAATTTGTATGCGTTCTGCGATAGTGAAGCGATCCATTACTTACATTTTGTTATTCAATTTTCTTAAAATTCAATTTTCCAACCCCATACAAAACATAATTGACTATCGACTGACTTAATTTATATAAGAATCTTAAGTCAACAGATTTCTTTTTCCTTTTGCATAAAAAAGACATAAATTGCAGGATAGAATAGGCTGAAAATAAAAAATCCTACACGAGTGTGAAATTGATTTTAAATTTTGTATTACCCTCACCTAGCGAAAAAAAAAATCTTCCAACAGTTTTCCACAGTACCTACAGCCATCTGCGCCAGTTTCACTGAACCCGAACGACAAAACTGAGATGCCAAAAGGCAATGATCTATATCCCCACCCTCAACTCTTCCAAAAATCCCTCTGGAAATACCCAACAAGAAAAAAATCAAGAATGTATAGCTTAGTTATCTTCTGTGAAACACCTTTGACTTTGAATTGTATGTGTATAACTATCGACAGTCAATTTTACATTCCAAATGTGTGTGTGTGTGCGAGTAGATAACCAGAGAAATATAGGAAAAAAACAAGAAATGACATTTAGAAAATTACACCCAAGAGTAACATTTTGCACGCGAGAATTATTTAACAACAATTCATTGGATCGAAAAATTCGTATCCTTTATCTTTGATTAGAATGAATTTCTCCCAAGAGATATTATCCTTCTATCAGCTTCAGCCTGTCTTATACTGGCAATGAGGGTGAGTTTTGGTTTTTTTTTTATGTTTTGATCTTTTTTGAAAGAAAAAACAAAAACAGTCAAAGGATATGCAAAATTCTCAACAAACACAAACACCGATAAGCCTTCAGAAAAAAGGGCGTGCGCGAGGAGGATCATAGGCAATTAGCATTTCTTCCTGCATTTAATGGCAGTTGGTAGCGTACCACCCTTGTTTCATTTCCATGGCCGATTATTCCATAAACAGATACCATCCCACCCAACCCCCACTATACTCGTACAATGCCTAAAACAAAAGGAGGGTTCGTATCATTTGAGGAACAAGGACCTGTATACAAATTTCATACAGAACCATGCCGAATGCAATATATTACCTTGATAAGGGGTCTGATTAAATTTAAATAAATTTAATAAACATAAATTGTATAAGAGGCAGCAGCTACCAAATGCTTCTTCTGTCCCCTCACTCTCTCCGCACACACACAAAGTTCTAACAAAACGCGTCGTCGCGTTTTTGTCTACCTCAAGCTTTATCTTTCTCATTTTCGGCCATTAGACGTCTAAAACAAAAACCAAAATAACAACAAAATCTCACCATTTGCCTTCCATGGCAAAGTAGATTAAAGGATCTCGAGTGGGGGTTGTTTCTGTCGACTATATGGCAATGGCTATGTCGAATGGGGTGGCATCGCAGCTGCTGTTGTTTTGTGTACATGCTTTTGTTTTCAAAAAAAAAAAAAAACACAATTTACCCTCGCAATTTCCATTGTCTATATTGGGCTTTTAATCTTGTGGGTGGTTTATGTGTCCTTTGGAGCTTGACAAACGCTCGTGGCTGTCGTGGAAGGTCGAGGAGGTGGAACAGCACCAAACAAACCAACCCTGCAGAAGCTTGAAACAAAAATTACACAAATTACAAAAGAATAAACGAAAGTTTAACAAGTAGACACTATAGGAAAGGTAGAGTCGGTTTGTTTGGTACACAACAATAACAAGGACCCTGGTGCGCCTGCCACATCGCATAGGCAAGCTTTGGCAGGGGCAACTCGCATAAGTAACAATAGAACGAAAGTGCAATAAATTTAGTACAGAACTTTGACATCTCATCTGCGGCGGCTAAAGGGGCGGAGAAAGGCGGACTTTGTCAGAAGCAGCCACTGCAAGAAGGGAGTAATGATATTACTTTCATTTGCAATTTAAGAGATTAGTTGCTTCGATTTGACATGGCTGTGGGGTTCTCTAAGGGGGTGGGAGGGCATACATTTAGCGCCTAATTTTATGCGGTTGATGGTGTCGGAAGAATATTAAAATAATTACAATTTACGGAAAGTCTTTCAGGACACAAACAAAAATCGATCAAAAGGACCCCTTTTCTTAATTTCCTTTTCGAATTCCGACCCCGCGTCCCCCGCGAAACTCATGAATTGGACAAAAAAAGAGAAAATCAAGTTATGCTCGTAAAAGCACTAAATTTCTAAAAAGGACAAAAGAAAGAGTTGGTCCTTTTAAAGATTTTTGGATTTTTTGATTTTCAATTTTTTTGTTCGCCAACAAAGGAATGCGTATTGAAAAAGGAACACTCATAATTGTAAAAAGGGAATCAATGGTCCTTCTCCGTTATAGTCAAAGTTTGTAGAAATAAGAACAAGAAGAAGACGGATCAACTGGACCATGTACAATTTCGACTCAAAGTAGCACAATGTTCGTCCTTTTTGGTGTGAAGGTTCCTTTCTCAACGACGCACGTTACCCAGTCCAGAATAGTTTTTTTTTTGTTTAGAAAAAAAGGGGAGATATTAGCTTTTGATTCTTGTGCTATTAAAGTTTTTTTTGTTCTTATATTGCTTTTTGAAAGGAGTCCAGATGTCTGGAACGGCGCCAATTTTATGGCACTAAGCAATTGTTTGAAAGAATCCAATTTTGCTTTTGAATTATTTTTGTTGTTGTTCTTTTTTGATTGTATGTGAGTGTGTATGAGGTGGATAATGTGATTGGCAGGTAATTTAAAATTATTTTGGAAATCTCGACTGTGAAAGAGGGAGGGCCAACAAAGGGACGGACGTTAGATAAAAATCAAATTGAATTGAAGTGTCTTTTAGGGAAGTTTGTGAAAAAATTAGCTTTTTAAGCATAAAGGTTGTTCAAATACAGAGGAAAGGGGATACCAGATGGTGCATTGGTTGTTTTCCAGTCTGATTAAAGAGAAGTTAACTTAACTTAAGAAAACAGCTGTCTTTTAAACAGCGGTCGGTATTCTTCTCGTCTTCTAACCAAAGGATTCGTAGAAGTGATCTTGTTTTACCCTGCAGCTTTTAACGGAAGGTATGTGCCCTTCTCCAACCTATGCAACCTTCAAGACCTTAGGTCTACAGAACTCTAAGGCTGATCCAAGCAGCAGAAAGGAAAGGGTGTCCAGGCCACGTCTTCTAGACACACCACACAACGGCATACCTGAGGGAATTCTTTCCAGTGTTGGTCTGGGCAAAGGTAACCGAACGAGTAACGAGGAGGTGGCACATGTCAACCTTGGTACTTCATAATTTGCGATCATCCGGTATTGTATCAGAGGTCTCGTTTCGCAGCGAAGGCAATTTGCTGTTAGAAATTAATTCGTGTAGACTGTGTCTACCAAACATATCTCCTTTGCCCAGCTTGGCGTTAAAACATGGCGGGAACATGGCGAGCATGGCCTTAAGCTCGTATTGTATCTCCTTTTCTTAGTGGAGGTGTAAGCAAGATGCAATTTCTGCTGGTGGATTAAGCCATAATGCGGATTGTCAGGTGCCCAGCGAAAATCCACTTTGATTTCACTTCTTTGATGTTGACATCTGCCTTGCAACTATTTGTCCTGTCTGATGCACGTGGTCTACGTATCTAATCGTAGTTTTTAAATAAATTTATTGTCGGTTGATGCTTGGAGCTGAATGCACATTACACAGTTGTATGGCATGACTACGTATTAATAGACCACATGCCCCACGTATAAGAACCAAACTCGTTGTTCTTATTATCGTCCATTTCCAAGGCTTTTTGGTCAGTCAGTTAACCCAAACACCGAAGAACGTTTCCCAACCTAGAGGGCTAGCCAGTAGTTCATAATCGGAGATATTATGAAATAACTCATAACTAAATGTGTGTTTCAAATGGTATGAATTAATTAAATATGGCAACACTGTTTTATACTCAATGCTCTTGAAAACAGAAGGTATGTTGTTTCTATGAATCATCATCATCCCAAACGCCTACTGGCTTTCAACATATCAATTTATTTCCAACTTGAATTCAAACAACATTCCATAAACCCTCTTAACCCTACCCAAAAGCTACCCATTCATGAAATCAAACTTACAAAAATAAAATGAATTTTTTTTTGCCATTTAAAAACTTCAAACAAACATTAATCTCGTTTTGAATGTCCCCATATTAACTTGAAATATAGCTTAACATTGTTTTCCGTTTCTTTGCTATCTTAGCCATCTAATCACCACGTTTATCTTTTCTCCGTCGTCGTCCCACACAAAACTACACACACACACACCCAACCTCAAAAACAATGAAACAACCCAACGCATAAATCTTATAAAAATTTATTCTGAATTTATTTTAATTGGTCGAACCGAATAAAACTTTCAGCAAAAAAACAAAAAAAAAGTCTCTTTAAATTTTTATAATATTTTTTGAAAATTTTGACAAAAATGTTTACCCTTTGATTTCCCTTTGGCGTTTGGTTAAATACATTTTTTTTCTTTTTTCTATAATTTTTTTGACTTAATTTTAAATTAAAGTTTACATCGACAGACATGAAAAAAAGAAAGAAAACAGAAAAAATGTTCCATCGATCGTATATGGTCTATGGTCTTCGCCTTATGCTATATCTACTTGTAGTGGTTGGGTGGTGGCATGAACTTTAGTGCTGAGCAAACTTAATTATGAATTCCCAGAGTGTATGCAAGCGCAGCAGCAGCCAGGGACATGACAAAAAAGTCTCTCCTATAGTGAAACGTTAACAGAATATTAAAAAAATAAAAAAAAAATAAGAGAAAAAACAACGAACTCTTTTCTACACGACGTAAACGGCTGAGATGCAAGAAACGGATGTGTTTTGTAGTCAGAACATAGAAGTTCTCACTCACAATCAACTCTAGGATCGCATTTTGGCTGCTCCATTATAGACAGAGATGGATTTTGATTGGGTGCGGTATGGGGCGCCCGATGTCATTTGGCTCACTAATTTTAATTATAGAAGGACACATGCGTACAATATATTCATTTTTTGTTTGAAAACAACAACAACAATTTATTTAAACAATTAACAACAACGAAATGTTAAAATAGGATCGAGGGACCCTAAAACCTGTCGAATTTCGCTAAGCCGACACAACGTTATGTATTTTGTTGTAAAATAAAACCTGTCGCTTTTAAGGTAAAACAGTAAAAATGTTGCCTCTGCGTTGTTTTAAGGTTCATGATAATATTATTAGAATCTTTATCATTTACAAACTTTTGAAAATTGCACCTAGAATCTGGGTTTTGGAGGAAAATTTATTAGGAATACAAAATTTGTTATTGATATAAAGCTAAGATAGAAGGGGAAGCAAGTTGTATCTACATCTTTTTCTTTTGATTTGATTCTTCCTTGTTTTGAATATAAAATGATAAATAATAACAAATACAAAATGGATGACGAATATAAAAAAAAAAATTGATGAACGCATTCAGTGAAGGAATTGGTGTTTACATTAAAACTAAAAAATCATTTAAGGTCCAATATCACTAAACATAACAATTTTCAGCGCATTCGTTTGCGTTATGTTAAGATATAAGGGTACGGTAGTGCCCAGCCAAGTTCTAGCAGTACTCTCTTTTTACAGGATCGAACTCAAGCTATAACTTTTGAACCCATAAAGTAAGAAGCTTCAAATTCGAATTCCCTATAGTATTCATGGAGATAAAGGCCCTGTAGAACCACTTCTTCCTGAGATATTGAACAATAAAAATTTCAAAAACCGTAATTGACTAACTGATCGACTTATCATCAAAATTATACAGCACTTCTAACAATAGCAGAACCTTGAAATTTGGTACAATGGTAGGTTTTCGGGTGTACCTATACAAAGCAAAAAAACGAAAATATCAATTTGTTCCTCCAGGGGCGTGGTTTCCGCCCACTTTCTGAAAATGGTCGTATAATGTTGAAATTCGGAATTCTAATAGGGTTTAGGTTGAATATAAGTGAAAATGTATAATTATCAAATTGTAGTTTCATTAAAGGGGCGTGGTTGCCGCCCACTTTCTTAAAATGGTACTAGGATGTTGAAATTTTTAATTTTCTTTTGTTTGAGTTCATAACAATCCCGAGAGTTACTTTCTTTAGTGGTGTAACAATGGACCCTAGGGGTCTAAATGAGCTAACAACAGCTAGACAGGCACTCTAACACAACCTACCTATTATTAACTTCCCAGAGGAAGTTATTGTAATGGGGCCGATTTTTTATAATCTGTTTTGCATATCTCCATGTTTCGAGGTTACTAGAATACGAATCAACTCTTTTTATAATGATGTATGTGTGTGTGTTTGTACGTATATGGGTACCTATGCGCGTAGAGCTTCACGATACAATACGATACCGATATTTTTCGTTTGTATCGATATCGCATCGAGTAACAAATTATTTTATCGTATCGACAAATTTATCGTATCGTTATCGACTTCGATACGATACCGATACGATACTCGATAAAATATCGAAATTTAAAAAAAATTTGAATTACTATTAAAGCGAGGCAAAAAGTGAAACGCAAGCTAATCAAAAATAATTTTATTTGATTATAGACTATCCGAACCCGCAATTTTAGATCGATATTTGTTGAAAGCTCACAATCCCATAATCGTTCTAAGAGAAAAATATAGAACGGTGTACATTTATTTTTATATGTGCATTTATATGACTATAGATGAAGACAACCTTTCAACCACCTATTATATGAAATAATAATCAACCGGCTACTAACAAGTCTCGAAAACAAATGACGCTTTTCGTTCCAGTATCGATGTTCATCGGGTTCTCACAAAAGACGATCGACAACGAAAGCACTAGGGAACGCTTAAGAAAACAATCAAATATGTGTATTACTGCAAATAAAGTAGTATTAGTAAATGCTTTTGAAAGAAAATTTGAATTTTGAGCACGCAGTGTTGAAAATAGAATTCTTTCAGTCGATACGATATATTCGATAATTATCGGCCAGGGCTTATCGGCGATACGATAATATCGCAATTTTATAAACACATTTATCGTATTGATATCGGTATCGCAGGAACTGGATATCGTGTCGATTATCGTATCGATCTTCGATACGATACGATACGATACCGATATTTTTATCGAATATCTTGAAGCCCTAGTATGTGCGTATGTCCGTATGTACGTATGTGCGTAACGTTTTTACTGCTCGATTATCTTGTGAACCACTATTAGTATTGCCAAGAAATTGACATGTAAAAGTGTTATACAACAATATTAAAAGGAAATAGAAAATAGTTTGTATAAATATTTACAAGTTTAAGCATGCGAGCTTTTCTGTCATGTAAGAACTTTGTGTTCTTTTAGATGTCATTACTTTTAGTGGCTGACATTTACACAGTGTTGTTCGCGCATAAGAAAACTTGGCTCTTTTTTTACATTTTATGTTATTGTTCTGATATTTCTCGACTAGAATTGTGTTACATGAATTTATTATATATTTTTTTTTTTTTTTTGTATAATTTGCACTCACTCAAGGGATTTGTCTACCCTTTTTATGCCAGAGACGCAGTGAGTGCGAAGGGGTTGGAAAGGAAGTGTCGGTGTACATTGGTCTTTAATTCTTGAACATTGTAACGACTGAGAAAGACAGATTGATTCCCTATACTTGAGAGTACGTCCGAAGTTGGGCTCGAGGGTAAACTGATGGACAACTGGCTATTTAGCGATAGAACAGGGAGAGGCAGGCTACGTTACGACCGTGGTCTAAAGGAGTGAATGCGTCAGTGATCTCTACTACTTGCTCGAGCAGAAGAAGAAGATAGCAATCTTCCTAGTAATTATAAAATAAAGCAAACAAAGGGTTTCAAAGCAAAAAAATCATTAACACACTTGTTTTTGACCCTGAACGTTTATCGATTTCATAACATACCCGTAGATAGAGGCGTTTTAAAGGATTTTGAGCATCGGAGCTAGATGGATTAGACGTCCCCTTAAACAATTTATAAGTATTTCACTGAATGCAAGAGGTCTTCCTTACGTTCAAAGCCAGATAACAGACCTTCTGTTTTAAATCTTAATTGTCGAATGAGGAGTTCCTAAAGGCAGCATTTAGGTCTTCTTGATAACTTTTTCGTAGCAGAAAACACCATCTTTTTATGGCTATTTAATCTAACAACACTCAGAGCTTACCTACACTTTTTTCTTCTATACTTGCGACGTGCTGTTATTTTGTTTATTTATATCAACTCTTACGAGACTGATTTTTGAATTTAAAGGCACTATTTAAAGCTGGACCGGGACGTGTATTCTGTGCAATAAGTACAAATTTGTAGACAGACCTATTTTGCAAAACACAAGCTCTCGTGTCAAAATCAAAAAAGTGAAAGCATTCAACAGTCTGTAATATATTTAAGATCGCATTAATACAAAGGTAAATAGTCGAATGACATTGTCTTCTAAAAATGGTCACTAATTTTCAGTTTTGAAAGTAAAGCTTAATAAAATACACACAATAATACAAAATTTTCAATGAAAATTGTGTTTCATTATCAAATTTGGACTTTGCCATTGTGAAAAACAATTTCTTTAAATTGGCCCCCTCAGGAGTTTTCGCAGCATCCAATACTTTTTCAGCCAAAACTTGAGAATGTTGGTTTTTAAGACTTCTAGAGTTCGTAGACTTTTTGCGTCAACACGGTCTTTTGCGTAGTCCCAAAGAAAGAATTTAACGAATTCAAATTGCATGGTCGTGGTGGCCATTTGACGTCACCAAAACGCGAAATCACGCGACCAGAAAAATCCTCAGGCAATAAAGCCATAATTCGTCGTGTTGTGTGGGTTATTACCCCGTCTTCTTTAACCTTTTACCATCCAAGTCATGATCTGCAATCGTTGGTAAAAAACAAAAATCGGTTAGCATTCGAATTTCGTTCCGAATTGTGTCTAACCGACTGAAAAATATGCCTCATCGCTATGGAAATTGTTGAGCGAAAAATCGGTCATATAGTCTGTTGTTCCAACAGTCAAAAAGCCATTTGGTCTTTTGAAGCAATCCATTATCGTAAAATGCAAACATTAAACTAATGCTATGAGGTTATGATTCTTCAGATGAAAGTTAAGCTTGAAACGTGTAAAATGCCAGCGCTAACATCTTGCAACCACGAAGGATTGAGCCATAATTTACACTTTCATTATTTGTTAGAAAAAAAGTGCATTGAGCTCTCTTATCCTCTTTCTTTCATTCTCACAAAATTCTTCAAATCCAGCCCTGTTCTTCAATTGCTATATCTAGATAAAACCATATCGCTCTACATGCTATAGGTGCATTTCTTCCCTTCCATGTACGATTTTATATCTGATGGATATTTTGTAAATTCTTTGCACACACAAATCCCATCGCTAGGAATAGGTATATCTTAAAATATCTCTCTAAACCTATGTAAATCTATAGGTCTGTCAGAAGTAGGTACGCAAGGCCAAAGCACAGAATTCCAGAGCTCCAGAAAGAAGAATGGTTTTCGTGTTGTCTAATTTGCGATATCAGCAAAATCCTTGAATGATTTTT
>CAKKXW010000003.1:11735253-11747659 GCA_920937365.1 Sphaerophoria rueppellii | reverse complement strand
CGATTAGACCACTTATTAGATAAGCAAAAAGTTAAGACAATGTATTAAAAAAATCAATTAAATGGGTAATTTGTATAGAAGGGGTTTAAAGCTTAGAACATCGAATTTAGGTTTTTTTTTGTCAATATTTTTATTGCAGCACTTTGTAATATCCCAATTATTGTTAATTTTAAGAAAATTTTTAACATTGTGCAATCCTGAAGAGGGTTAAAAACATACTTACGCCTATAGCTGGCTTGCTGTCAAAATTCTAATTGCCTTACCTCTCAGGGAGCTAAATTTGGGGAAGATATGTTTAATGGGTAAATTAACTAAAAAAATTATGTAACAGAATTGAAAAACGAATAGATTATTCACCAGATTAGCAAATACAGGCATGATTTTTCTGAGAATATTGTTCATTTCTGCCTATGCATCGATTACTGTATTCTTCATCCTGCCAATCTCTAATTTCCGAACCGTTGTGGGCCGAAGCCCTGCGAAGCGGGCAGGGGTTTTGCTAGTATACATATATGACTATAGATGAAGACAACCTTTCAACCACCTATTATATGAAATAATAATCAACCGGCTACTAACATGTCTTGAAAACAAATGACGCGTTTCGTTCCAGTATCGATGTTCATTGGGTTCTCACAAAAGACGATCGAACGCGAAAGCACGAGCGAACGCATAAAAAAAACAATCAAATATGTGTATTACTGCGAATAAACTACTATTAGTAAATGCTATTGAAAGAAAATTTGAATTTTGAGCACGCAGTGTCGAAAATAGAATTCTTTCAGTCGATACGATAAATTCGATAATTATCGGCCAGTGCTTATCGGCGATACGATAATATCGACAATTTTATAAACACGTTTATCGTATCGATATCGGTATCGCAGGAACTGGATATCGTGTCGGTTATCGTATCGACCTTCGAATCTTCGATACGATACGATACGATACCGATATTTTTATCGAATATCGTGAAGCCCTAGTATGTGCGTATGTGCGTATGTACGTATGTGCCTTACGTTTTTTCTGCTCGATTATCTTGTGAACCACTATTAGTATTGCCAAGAAATTGACATGTAAAAGTGTTATATTTTATGTCATAGAAGATATTACAACAATATTAAAAGAAAATAGAAAATAGTTTGTTTAAAAATTTACAAGTTTAAGCATGGGAGTTTTTCTGTCATGTTAAAACTTTGTGTTCTTTTAGATGTCATTACTTTTAGTGGCTGACATTCACACAGTGTTGTACGCACATAAGAAAACTTGGCTCTTTTTTTTACATTTTATGTTTTTGTTCTGATATTTCTGGACTAGAATACTGTGCTACATGAATTACATTTTTTTTTATAATTTGCACCCACTCAAGGGATTCTTATACCCTTTATATGCCAGAGACACAGTGAGTGCATTAGGAAGAAGAGAAGGGGTTGAAAAGGACGTGTCGGTGTACATTGGTCTTAAATTCTTGAACATTGTAATGACTGGGAAAGACAGAGTGTGGAAGAGAGTTCCACATACGCATAGTACGGCTAAAAAATGATTCCCTATACTTGAGAGTACGTCCGAAGTTGGGCTCGAGGGTAAACTGATGGGCATTCCTAGAAGTGCGAGTATAACGGGCGAATTGTTTGAGGGGGGGAATGCAACTGTCTATTTCACTAGAGCAATTACCGTAAAAGTAGCGATAGAACAAGGAGAGACACGCTACGTTACGACCGTGGTCTAAAGGAGTGAATGCGTCAGTGATCTCTCTGCAAGTCTACTATTTTCTCGAGCAGAAGAAGAAGATAGCAATCTTCCTAGTCCTTATAAAATAAAGCAAACAAAGGGTTTCTAGGCAAAAAAATCATTAACACACTTGTTTTTGGCCCTGAACGTTTATCGATTTCATAACATACCCGTAGATAGAGGCGTTTTAAAGGATTTGGAGCCTCGGAGCTAGATGGATTAGACGTCCCCTTAAACTATTTATAAGTATTTAACTGAATGCAAGAGGTCTTCCTTACGTTCAAAGCCAGATAACAGACCTTCTGTTTTAAATCTTAATGGTCGAATGAGGAGTTTTTAAAGCCAGCATTTAGGTCTTCTTGATAACTTTTTCATAGCAGAAAACACCATCTTCTTATGTTCATTTACCTATTATTTCAATTCAGGATGTTGAAACTTTGTTCACAAACAAAACCATTGTAGTGTTTGCTTTCAGAGCTTACCTACACTTCTTTCTTCTATACTTGCGATGTGCTGTTATTTGTTTATTAATATCAACTCTTACGAGACTGATTTTTGAATTTAAAGGCACTATTTAAAGCTGGACCTGGACGTGTATTCCGTGCAATAGGTACAAATTTGTAGACAGACCTATTTTGCAAAACACAATTTCTTGTGTCAAAATCAAAAAAGTGAAAGCATTCAACAGTCTGTAATATATTTAAGATCGCATTAATACAAAGGTAAATAGTCAAATGACATTGTCTTCTAAAAATGGTCATTAATTTTCAGTTTTGAAAAAAAAGCTTAATAAAATGCACACAATAATACAAAATTTTCAATGAAAATTGTGTTTCATTGTCAAAATTGGACTTTGCCATTGTGAAAAACAATTTCCTTTAAAATGGCCGCCTCAGGAATTTTCGCAGCATCCAATTCTTTTTCGGCCAAACCTTGAGAATGTTGGTTTTTAAGACTTCTAGAGTTCGTAGACTTTTTGCGTCAACACGGTCTTTTGCGTAGTCCCAAAGAAAGAATTTAACGGTGTCAAATTGCATGGCCACCAATTTGACGTCACCAAAACGCGAAATAAAGCGACCAGAAAAATCCTCAGGCAATAAAGCCATAATTCGTCGTGTTGTGTGGGTTATAACCCCGTCTTCCTTTTACCATCCAAGTCATGATCTGCAATCGTTGGTAAAAAAAAAAAAACCGGTTAGCACTCGAATTTCCGAATTGTGTGCAACCGACTGAAAAATATGCCTCATAGCTAAGGAAAGTGTTGAGCGAAAAATCGGTCATTATAGTCTGTTGTTCCAACAGTCAAAAAGCCTTTTGCTCTTTTGGAGCAATCTATTATCGTAAAATGCAAACATTAAACTAATGTTATGAGGTTATGACTCTTCAGATGAAAGTTAAGCTTGAAACGTATAAAATGCCAGCGCTAACATCTTGCAACCACGAAAGGATTGAGCCATAATTTACACTAACATTAGTTAGAGAAAAAGTGCATTGAGCTCTCTTATCCTCTTTCTTTCATTCTCACAAAATTCTTTAAATCCAGCCCTGTTCTTCAATTGCTATACCTAGATAAAACCAGATCGCTCTACATGCTATAGGTATGGGTGCATTTCTTCCCTTCCATGTACGATTTTATATCTGATGGATATTTTGTAAATTCTTTGCACACACAAATCCCATCGCTAGGAATAGGTATATCTTAAAATATCTCTCTAAACCTATGTAAATCTATAGGTCTGTCAGAAGTAGGTACGCAAGGCCAAAGCACAGAATTCCAGAGCTCCAGAAAGAAGAATGGTTTTCGTGTTGTCTAATTTGCGATATCAGCAAAATCCTTGAATGATTTTTTCCTTTTTTTTTGCTTTACTCCATGTATGTCGTCGTCATTCTGAATTCAAGTGGAAGAAGACAAAGAGCCAAATAAACAACCTCAACCTAAATTTGTGTACAAAAATCTTCACGAGTGTTCGTACAGACGCTGACGTGAGCAAGAACTCGCCTCCCTCCTTCCCATCCTTCTTAAACGCAAATTCAAGGAATTCCACAAAAAGTCCTCTTATTTCGCATGGAAATTCACAGTATCCAAGCTTCATATAAGAGAACATGCCCTTAACATGAAGATATGTGAAGCGAATAGGTCCGTAAGTATGTGAATAGTTTTCCGTCGTCTTTATGACATTTGTGTCTTTGTCAGGATGTTCTGCTAGATAGGACACACTTCTCTGCTCTCTATGGAATGGAGGTATTTTGCCGAAAAGAAGAACAATTCAAAGCGAAATGGTTCGTTCGCTTTCGTCTAATGGGTTTTAATGGTGTTTTATGGTGGCGTTTGTTCTCTTCGTAAGCCCTTAATATTATGTACCAGGGCTAAGGGCCAGGCATTGACTTTCGTCTGGATTTTGAGAATAGATATTAGACTATTCAAGGCATGTCCTTACACATACACATATGAGTGGAGGGGGAATTAAATATATCTAGAAGTGAAATTAATAGAAAAACGGCTTGGCTTTGGGTTATCTTAATTTCGTTCAGACTAATTTCACGTCATTAATTTACAAAAGTTCGTGAGAATTGTTTTTGTAAAGCAAAGGAATGTTTAAATGGATTCAAACCGTTTAAAGGACACCTACTAGCTCTTTTGTAAATTCTTCTTTTCCATTTATATTTTTTTTTTTTCTTAATTGTTTATTTTTATTTATTGCTAAGAAAGTTATAAAAACGAACCTAACTGCAGATTTTTGTTTGTTTGTTTGTTTCTCATTTTCAACAATTAAAGGTTCGTCAATTAGATTATCAGAGATTCAGGCATTGCAAGAAAAATACGAAAAGGAGGACATTGAGCGACATGCTTTTATGGGCTACAATCATGACCACATATTTTATTCATCAGGTTTGTCCATTTTCAATCAGAAACAACAAAATATTTTTTCTTGTTTAATTTGGTTTCTCTTTGCGAGGGCTCTCAATTTGAAAATTTTTAAAAAATTGTAAAAAAACGTTTGGCAGTTGAAATCAAAATTTTAAGAAAAGGGAAACCATTTTAAGACTTTTAGAATGTTAATTTTTTTGTATGCATCCCTTAGTCCTTTTTTTATTAAATGTGAACAAAATTTTAAATGTGGACTTACACATTGAAAACAAAAATGTTTGAACAAATTTTGGTTGGTCATACCTTCTTCGAAATAATTCCATCAGGATCTTGTATAAGTTCAAGATTACAGCAACAAGGTATTGAGGTCTCTTGGCATGATGTAAATATTCACTATAATCTTAATAAAGTTGTGAAAATGGAAAATTGCATATCCTTGGGGGTTCAAATAAATTCTATGTTAAGGATCCGAAAGAAACGATTCCAAAGACTTATTCAATGTTGACTTAGTAGATTACAAAACCTAGGATCACTCCATTTTGTTCACACATTAGTAAGAGTTGGTTCTTGGGGTCATTGGGGGAATGTTGGAGCAACCGAACCACCGAATTATTTGGGTACACCTCTCTCGTTTTTGGTGACATTTAAGCAGAGCATATTAAAGGTTTGAAATGAGAAAAAAAAAAGGAATCGAATTATGGGCCTTATGTTCCTAAGACCTGAAGACTTTAGCCGTATTAAAGTGTTGATAGCTTTTAATTGTTATAAGATCACGGTTAAGCCTTGGCTGTAATACGCTTAAACGCCAGTTCGTTGAGAGTGGTTTAAATCTTCAATTTGCTTATCACAGATTGCCCTTAATTCAGAATTAAGAATCCGTGATAATCAAAGGGCGTTTGTTCACTTTTTTTTCACATTGATTAACGAATCATGGTTTTTCTACAAATCGTTCCATTTTCCAGTCTGCCAGTCAGTTTTGTTGTCAAAACTTTATCAAGGATCAATTTTTTTATTTCATTTTCCTGTCAATCGTTGTCTGTCGGGAATTTAAATTTGAAAAGGAGCTGCTCCAATATCCAATAAAAGTTTTATTTTGACAAATAATATGAAAGAATTCTGAAAAGAAGATGTGAAATGGAATTTGAAAATAATGCTTACCTTCGAATTCGCATCGAAAAAAATCCCACTTCAACATAAAATATGGCTATGCCGATTCCCAATTTGGCAAATGTTTCGTCACCTTCTAAAACGATGCCATTTGCCATCATCATTTCGTGGACAAAGAAGAAAGAAAGCAATACCCATACTCAGGAGCTATTCAAGAGATTGCCCGAAGCCAATATGCAAAGGGACATAAATCACGAAGCATCTGAAGTGGTGAACAATATTTTCATCGAAACCAATTCAACGAAGAACTTTCGTTTCATCCTGCAAGGAACCGATTTCCAGGCTTTAGTGTGCAACAGCTGAGTGATATTCCAAAAGGACAGAGATGGAGTAACGAGGATGTTGCTGTTGTAATGAATAAACCGAAAGCCATTAGACCTGTGTGCTATTGCAAGCAATGAAACTTCTTATTTAATTCCCTGCCATTGAGTTATTGCTAAATCAGGAACAGCAAGTACCGATGAGGACCGTACAGGAAAACATGTATTTTGGAGCGGTTTGGAGGTGTTCATTTGGATTAGTTTTGTATTTGTGTCAGTTTATTTTTGTATTTTGTTTAATAAAATCAATTTTTATCAGTAAAAAAAGATCTGTCTACCAAATACGTATCTTCTAAAAGCTGTGATCAGTAAGCCTTAACACCTTCTATTTAGCTGCAAGTTTTCAATAATGATAACTTTTGGGTTTTTAAGTAGGTAACTGAAGGAGTGCAAATATCACGTAAATCAAGTATGAACAAACTGAATTATAGCACATCCTTGATTAAATGGTCCTAATCGAGCGAGATTGGATGATTAACGAAATCTCAAATTAAGTGCTCACATCATGGATTTCTTAATTACAATTTTTGTGAACAAACGAATTCTAGGATTATCAACTGGAATAATCCTTGATTAAAGATGATCAAGCTTCAACGAACTGGAACTTAGTGATCTACCACATCGATTTTATCAAAACAAAGCTATCCATGGTCTCTCTTTCTGCCCAAGCCCTTTAATTTTATCACGATGATGATCTCTAGGCATAGTTAACAGCTAAGAATATCTACAAAATGTTTGATTGTGTAAGGATGCTACATTTACCATGTGACAAGTCCATAGCAACGCTGTTTGTCTGGCTGCCTTGAAGATGGGCTTCAATTTCAGAATACTGCAAGGAGATGGCAAAACAGAGTTTAATTAAAAATATAGTGGCGCGATAGCTCTTGAAGAGCCAAGGCCTAAGTGGCTTACTCTCATCAACAATTCTCTAGGTGTGTGTGAAGAATTGAGGGGACCTACAATTTAACGCCGATTCCGAACGGCAAAGTTGAGAAGCACTTTTTCATGACAAATGATTCTCTTGGAAGTTTTGTCAGTTCTTCGCAAGAGGCAGTGTCCGTGAAAGATGAAATAAAAACTTTGGGCCCGAGTAGGATTCGAACCCACGATGTTCTGCTTAGCAGTCAACGCTATTGTTGAAAGTGAGGTATGCAATTTAATATTTCAGTTTTTGTTAAGTCTGACCGTAAAAATGTTGAGTCTACTTGAATATGTTTGTTGAATAAGAGAGCGAAACGTCGCGGTCGGTGGATGACAAAAAAACAGGTTGAAAAGTGGGAACACTGATCTTTGGTCAAAGTATACTCCCGGACGTGTCCGTTGAAACACTGGTTCATCGCCGTTGAAAGGAACAGAAATGAAAATCGTTTTTAGTAAGAAGGAACAGCATTTTGACAAAAATGGAGCAGAATACAGTAGATATCCACAAAAACATGGCAATTGTTCGCCTCCAAGTAATCAATGGTTTCAGGCTTATCGGCATAGACAAGCGAATATGGCACGATCTTGGAGTAAAAATTGACCGGTCCATAGATACTGGCCAGTTGATCAACCAAACTACAAAGCACACCAAGCAATCATCAGTTTTCATTGATTCAACGACACGTCTCAGCATACGAACTTCCTTACTTAAGGTGGCGCTACACCCCATTGTGGACTTGGGTCTCAACCAACAGTATCAACCACCAAATTCGGTCCATAGGTATCAGTATCCAATTTTTTGCACTCTAAGTTGATTGAAGTCATCTTCCATTTGAGTGCCCCACCTGAGTCACGGTCTTCATCTACTTCTTCGTCCCTCGGGAATGGTGTCGAAGGCTTTCCGGGCCGGAGCATTTGTGCTCATCCGCTCTATTTGACCAAGCATCTGAGTCACTGGACCTTGACTCTTCGGGCTATTAGTCCACGTCGCTGTAAAACCCATAAAGTTCGCTGTTGAATCTTCTTCTCCATTCTCAACCAATTCACAAGGAGACATACATGACCCAAAGAACTCTCTTCTCGAAGCAGCCCAAATTACTTTCATCTAATTTTGTCAGTGTCCATGCTTTTGCGCCATACAGCGCTACTGGAAAAGTGAGATGGTTGTATAATTTCACTTTAGTTGTTCGAGGGAGGTATAGCGTCCGTTTCTTAGTGGTTAGGTGCGTTGGCTGCTAAGCAGAACGTCATGGGTTCGAACCCTATTCGTGGCAATAAAGTTTTTATTGTATCTTTCACGGGTACTGACAAAACTTCCAAGAGTATCAATTTGTCACGAAAAAGTGCTCCTCAACTTTTCCGTTCGGAATCGGCATTAAATTGTGGTCCCCTTAATTCTTCACACGCACCCAGCAGATTGTTGATGAGAGCATGCCACTAAGGCCTTGGCTCTTCAAGAGCGCCACTCACTTTAACACTTAATTGCTTTCTTGACCCAAAGAAACAGTGATTAGAAAGAATTATTTTTCACCTTATCTCGGAACTGGCTGGTGCTATTACCCGTGTTAATAGCGGACCCAATAGAATGACAAACTTCTCTACTATTTCAAAGTTACCTATATGAGTCTATTTTAACGCTCTATCCGACCCGACGTTTTGACGTCACTAACCGCTAAACCTATTTTTGCCTAACATACACTTAAAGTTTATTCTCATCACCCGTACTTGGGGTGGATTGAGGCACCATTCCATTCAACCAAAACTGAGCTTCATAAGATATTTTGCTTTGGGCTCACTCACTGAATCTACGCTTTGCTAGATGATCCTGTGGCCTCATTTCTTGAAATGCCGAACCACACAAAAAATCAATCACTGGACAATTGGCAAGTTTCCCTCTAGTTAAAACACTTTAAAAATACGAATATGAGCAAGTTCTAATACAATTTCTCAATTTGGTGTGTACTCTCTACAACCTCACAACCAGTTATCTCTTAAACGAATTGAAATAACAAAATAAGCTACTTTCCTTAGACCACTTAAAATACTTTATTTTGTTATAATATTCCAATTCAATTAACACTTAAAAATAATAAAACTAAAAATTCAAAATATCACCTGCTCTTTATTATCTTAAATTCGTTCCACTTTGCGCTTTTTATGGTCGAATAAAATTTTTCAATATCTGGATTAAAGCAAATTGCTGATTAACTGGATCAGTAGAAAGGCAATTTTTGTGGTCACAAAAATTAATTAATTGATTTATTATGTATGTCTCTCTTGTACCATTCATTTTGGTATCAAAAACCCATCTGATCGTATAAATTGCAAAACTTACAAAAATAAATATTAAGAACAATAAACTTTGTCCTCTTTAGCATAAATTGTGTTATTTAAGTTTTAATGATTACAAATCTTTGCGAAATCAATATTTATTTAAAATCAAAAAGTTATAAAATTCCATTAGGAATATTTATAATAAAATTAAGACAAAATATGCTAAATTTACTATTTTTTGTTTAAATATTTACCAACAGAAAAATCTTAATCAAACGGACTAGTAATTCGCGTCTCACAAGACTATCAAAATAAAGTTATGAAATTTTTCGTGCCCGTCTGTCTTTTTAAATAATTTATCATCAAAAAAAAAAAATACAAGAGAAAGACTATTTTGAATTCGAGAACCGACCAAACACCGACAAGCGAGACTCGACAATCCAACCGCCTTGAATTATTATTTATGGCAACGTGACTTAACGTTAATAAACGCGTTATTAATCAAAATTTAGAATTGTTTTTATGGATTTTATAGCATCATCATCATAATTTTTTATTATTCAATAAACTTTATTATTATTATTTTTATTACAATTAATTGTTATTCACCGACTGGAGAGCATTGTTTTTTTTTCTTCTAAAAAAAAGTGTTTATTTTTTATCTTTTGTTTATAAATCGTTTTGTGAATCTTATTTTATGGGGACGTATGGCGACAGTGCCAATATAATTCCTAATTATTTAATTATGCAATGATTCCCGCCTCGCTCTTGTGCGCCATTAATGACAAATTGTGTCTACATACACTCCACCTACCTACAGTACAAATAACTTCTCGTCCGCCAGGGTAAAGTCACATGCAAGTGTGAATTTTCATGTTGGACTACCAAAAGTATGTCTAGAAATAATTAAACCACCCAAAATAGCACTAAATGACACAAATTTTCTTGACATTATTTTACTGCTTAGATATGAGGGGATTAACTGTTTTTATTTCGGATTTGAGCTGGTCATAACTATACCGCCGGCGCGCGTTTCTTTCGGTATGTTTGGCAGCGCACATTATATTATTATGGTATGTTTTCCGTCAAGTGGCGTGACATGGCTTTTACAGCCATCAACTGACATACTATAACAACGGCTTATGAGACTGAGGTTATTTTTTTATATGTGGCACGAGTATGACATGTCTTTTTTGTTCACCACAATACAGGCGGTAATTAACCGGTGGTTAAATTCATTTTAACTATCATGTTAAATAGTTAAAAATGCTATAAAATAACGACAATAGCAACAACAATTCAGTGGAGAGAGATCATCTTCATATATTTTTATGGTCATCAAGTTGATTTATGTTCTGTTTTTTTGGGATTTCACAATCATGGCTGTTCTTTTTTTTCGTATCTTTCGTTTTTCTTCAATTAGATAGTCCATTACGATTTTTGTTTGTTTGGATGGAAGAAACAGGTAGGAGTTGTTGTTCAACGAGGGGAGATAGGTAAAAGAAGAAGAGCTGTGGTAGGTAGATGGATGAGTGTACAGAAGAACACAAGCACGAAAAATGTGTTGTATTATAGGAGGAGCCTGCGCACCAAAAACATCCATTGGCTTTTCTTTTTGTGTGCTAACATGCTGTCTACTAGTCGACTGAAATTGAATATCAGTGGATTTTCTAAATATTCTTTAAATTCTGTGCTCGATGTAAGTTTTTTTCAAAAACTAATTTGTTGATTAAACTAAGTAAACATTGTCATATTGTTAAGTACTCATTTTACGTTTTGTACAATTTTCGACAGCTTACGATCTTAAAAGTCGTGCTTTAAGAGCTATTTACATGTCAACAACCAGAGAATATTTACTTATAAAAAGACATTTCTAAGAAAACTTACAAATTGAGCGAAGAGTCGTTAAGATTTAAAACTTATGCGCAAGCAATATCGTTAGTACAGGGTCATTCATTCTTAGGCTTCAAGAGTACAGCTAAATATAACACACACAATGATACATTTTTAATGAAAATTATATCTAATATATAAAATTCTTATGTCACAGTCTTAGTGTTTATACTACTCCAAACGGCTTGACCGATTTTGATGAAATTTCATAGGTATGTACATTCAGTAGGTATGAGAATAGGTTTACATATTAATATTTTTACGTTTTAGACAAGTTTTTGTTTCTCACTTTCTTATGCTGTGAAATTGGAATACACATTTAGTCCTACATTTTTACCCTTCTACCACCGACCCCTAAGTATCAAATATTAAGGGAATGTTCAGGTAGTGGTGTAGACGGGTTTTAAGTATTTTTTACAAAATCGGCGAAAGTGTTCATGAGATATGGCTAGGGTAGCGGGTAGTGGTTTGACGGGTAGCGTGGTAGCGTGGAAACTGGTTGGCGGGGAGCAATGTAACCTGTAGCGAGTAGAGGATTGAAGGTAGTGGGTAGCGGGCAGTGGGTAGTGTGGTAACGGTGTAGCGTTTAACTGGATAGCGGATAATGGGGTAGCGAGTAGTGGGTATAGACTGCGGATACCTGGGTAGCGGGTTAAGAGTAGCGGGTACGGGGTAGTGGGATAATGGGATAGGGTGTTTTGGTTGGGTAGCGGGTTACAAAAGTCTAGGTCTTTTACTTGAGGCAGTAGATATGAAGTCTGTCGGTCATTTGGACTTTGCCATTGAGTGTGAAAAACAATATCATTCAAATGGCCGCTTTACGAATTTTCGCATTATGATGTGTTTCCTTTGAGGTAATTGTTTACTCCTTTTTTGCACATATCGGATGCTATCTCGGCCAAGACATGAGAAATGGTGGTTATCATTGCGTCTATTACGCGAACAGGTTGAATTCCAGGGTCGGATCGGTTCACGTCTCTGTTAAGGCATAACACTAGCAGGGGCGCTGAGTCGAAAAGAAGTCTGGGATCCAATTCAATAATTTTCTTAGAACTCGTTTGTTTTGGTTTTGAAATTTCTTAAGTATTGCAATGGCTGAGAATTTCAGGGTCGATTATAGTAATATTCGTGGGTTAAGAACGAATTTTCTGTCAACGTACCTCCACACTGTTTCAAACAGGCCAGCTGTTTTGGCACTAAGTGAAACCCAAGTAGGTGAAGCTACTGACCC
>CAKKXW010000003.1:11652701-11666483 GCA_920937365.1 Sphaerophoria rueppellii | reverse complement strand
AGTAATTTATGTTCGGTTGAAGATTCCAAGCGATAACAAATATGTGTCCGCCCGTATATCTCGTCGATAATCTTCGATATGTCTATAAGTGGGTAACTCATGAACGAATCGATACCGGAATTCCTCCCAAGTTTGAACAGAGATGTTGATGATACAAAACGAGATGTCCAGGTTCCAGACGTACGTATATGGACGAACGTTCGTATTTTAGCCGATAATGGGACACACAAAAATTAAAACTTAAGGTAGCTTTTAAAGGGAAAGACTTTCTTCGATAGTAGATTACACAGAGATTATAAAGTGTTTACAGATCAAAAGATTACGTTCACCTAGCTGGGAGGTCAGGCATATAAAATCAGTTAAGATAAAATCGACTGGTTATTATATGTAAATGCAAGTTCTTCGTTCTTGCTAATAGGTAAAACTTGGTAAAGCGCTACAAAAAAGTGAAAAGAATCGATGTTTATCAAAAACAGTGGCGATTTGTTTTTCTGCATTGACCTAACTGGTCATATATGCCTTTAAAATGTCGAAGTTTCCAAGAATTCCGCGAAAGGGAGCTTTTTAACTCAGCTATTCGAAATGGCTTTAGATTGTAGGTTCCCTAAATTTTGCAGACGCACTCAAGATTTTTGAAGGGTTTAAACCATTTAAGTGTTGGGTCTTTGGAACTGTAATGCCGTCCCAAAAGTGTAAAAAAAAACCCAAACGTTTTGAGAAAATATGAACGCAAATACGAGTTAATCATTCAAATTAAATATTAAGTACTTAGAGGAGAAGAGGGCAAGGTCTCACTGGAATTTTAGCTGAGGAGTTCATCTTCAGAATGCTAATCAGCTTTTCAAACCATAACATTGGCCAACGAAGAAGACATGCAAGGAACAGTACCCGCAACAAGACAAAAAGTGATTAGAATTGACGGAAAAAATAAGGTCAAAGAAAAAAGACGAAAAATCCAACGAATTTTGAGAAAAATCAATCCTCATCATCGTCGTTGGTGTGGCTAATTAAGTGTAGGGCTTCATGGGCTACGCAACCGGGATGGGCTGTGGGTTTAGTCCTACAAATTCTACCATCTTCCTGGCTGGTCTTCCTCTACTGATGCGTCGTCGCTCTGAGGTGGATTCGAAGACTTTACTGGCCGGAACATTGATGTTCATGTACTCCACGTTACCAAGCTATCTGAGTCGTAGGACCTTTCCTTCGTTCGCGGTTAGATCTTCTCCTCCATTTATCGACTATGCATACAGGACCATAGATCTTCCGTAGAACTTTTCTCCTGAACCGGCTTAGGGTGCTCTCATCTGTTCTTGACAGGGTTCATGCTTCTGCAATATAATAACAGGAATGGGATGATGAGAGTCCAATAGAGCATCACCTTAGTTGTTAGGGAGACGAGACGCTTTTTTAACCTGAAAGAACAGGGATTTGCAAGAGTTGTTCTCCTTCTGTTCTTGGCGCTGATGTCGTTGTCCGTATTGATATGCCCAGTTGGGTATATCCTTTGATTGGCTGGTTCATCCCTTCAATCAATGTGGATATACTTGACAGAGGGTGAACGGTGCCCCTCATCCGCCAGTTGGGTAAAAGCTGCAAAACTCAAAAGATCACAAAAATGAAACAATGTCTGTATAACGAATGGATACAGAACCAAAATGTGACACCAACCCCTCACCCAGGGGCAATTGGGTACCGCGGGTAGTGAGGATTTGCCACCTCACTAGTGGGATGGACCTTCGCGGGAGTTGTGGTTGTCTGAGTTTGGCCTCAGCTGCTGTTCGCAAATCGCGGTTACGGTTCTTCTTTCGGTGACTGAAAGTTGAGTGCAGTTTCCGTGACCGGATAACGGCTCTTCTTTCGGTAAACGAGGGTTGAGTGCAGTTCCGTGTTTTGCCTGAATAGTAGTCTAGAATCAAACCAAGATGAATTAGGGCAGGCACTAATTCAATTGGTACCGGTGTGAATCCAGTTGCAGGGTACCCGCTTCTTTCTTTTGAAAGTTGAGGTGTGCTTTTGTAGCTGGTGTATCATCAGGGTGAATGTCAACACTTAAAAACAACACCTGTGTGAGTGGTCACACGTCAGATAAGGCTTAATTGCTAGGTGCTGACGTTAATCAATTCATGCTTCTGTCCGTATTGATAGCGGAGCCAAAGTTTACAAGGACCGTAACTACTTTGAAGTTATATGCGTCTATTGTGACGTTTTGTCAAAGACGTCGGTGTTGGGTGTCCTTTCTTGATGACAGCAAAATCAAGTATTGCCGTCATTGTCCGCTAAACTCATTTTTTTAGCCCCTGTCTGTATACTCACAAATAATGCACTATTGACATAACCCTGTTTTTCCCAATAATATCAATATCGTCAGCGTACGCAAATAGTTGTACAGACTTTTGGAAGTCGAATGACAGTGCGTTAACTAAAGCCTTTTTTGATATCGAAAGTTTCGGTCACCGACTCTAATGGAGCAGCGTGAGTTCTATATTGTCATCCTTCTCAGACGAATAAATTAGGTGCGGATGGACATGACTTCAATGGATGCTGTCATACGCGGCCTGTGTGTGAATATTTTATCGATATGGTGAAGTTTCCTGGTCTAAAGCCACACTGATATGGACCTATCAGTTTGTTGACAAACGGCTTCAGGCGTTCACATAGTACTGCAGAAAAGATCTTATAGGCGATGTTTAGGAGGCTAATGCTTCCTATAGTTTTTTCAGGATCGAGCATACAATGCTGAGGTTCCATTAATCGCTCATGCTCTCTTCCCACCATATTCTGCAGATGAGTTGGTGCATGCTCCTAACCAAGTCATTGCCGGTTGCTTTGAAGAGTTCGTCAGTGAACCTGTCAGCTCCCGCGGCTTTGTTGTTTTTAAGCTTAGATATCTTCACTTCTTTAAAGTCGGGTAGACGGAAATCTTTGGTTGCGTCGTCTTCATTGAATGGTTTATTCTGTCTGAAAGCGGAATTTGACTCGTCATCGCCGTTGTACAGCCTACAGGAGTGTTCTTTCCAGCATTAACAGTGACCTTATAACGATATTTCCCTGTTCGTGTTTTCAGGCTTCCGTTCTTGCTCGGTTACCTTGAGTCATTCGTTTACGCGTCTTGGTAAGACTTGCGAACTGCATTCCTGTTTTTAGTCTCTCAACATCCTCGATCGATCGCCTTTCATGATATTTTTCTTTTTTACAAGCTTGTAAAGAGCTCTTCTCTTCTGCTCGCATGGAGCTTTCGAGCTACTCTCGCCCTCCTGTGCAGCACTGCTTTATATGCTTCTTGTTTGGCTGCATGTATCTGCCTGCATTCTTCATCAAACCAGGGGTTTCGTTTTGCTTTCCAAGTAAAACCAAGCACATGAAAGGCGTATCCCTAATAGTTTCCTAGCAATTCTGTCATTGGTAACAGACTTCTCATAAGGTTACTTTTGTCACGCGATCGGAAAAGGATCTGGAGATCTCTTCCGATTGTAGCCGTCCGACGTCCTACTTTCTTCTAGCACTTCCTGTTTTTGGCTTTGTCGAGATATCCGTTGTATCTTGGCTATACGACGAGGCTGTGGTCCGAGTCAATATTGTCTTCTCGGAAGGTTCGAAATCAATGACGCTTGAAGATTGCCTTACATAGATCGCAATATGATCAATCTGCTTGACAGTTGATTGGCCTGGAGGCCTCCAGGTCCCCTTGTGAATGTTGAGATATAGGAAACGCTTACTTGCTACTACTATGTTTCACCATGCTGCAAAATCGATAGGTCTGAATGTGTTATCAGAGGTTTTTTTGGTGCAGGCTGGTTTGCAGCTATTCGATCTTGTAAGATAAACGAGAGCGGTACATACTGCTTTTTATTTCCAGCAGACTGATAGAACTAAACTAGCTTGCCTTCATCATCAAACCAGTCGTTCGTTTCTCTGTAACTTTTGCTAGGAGTTGGCAGTAAAAATGATTTAATTTGTTAGGCCTTCAGGTACCATTTTTTTTTTATGCACCGGAAACTTCAGTTCATCAGATCAATAAACCGCCTAATGAGTTAACTTTTAATTATTTTAATTGGTAATAAGTAAAGTAAAGACCTCTAAAATCAATCAATCTTAGCTTGATTAATTTATCTGTCGCCAGCTTAGAGCAATAAATAATGAACTACGCCAATAACTTGAATCTCCTACCCTCTCCGTTAAGCCATGAAGCATGGGACCATTAATTTATCGTTCTTTGGAAAACCAATAAATCTTTAATCACCAAGCGTATGAAAAAAAAACTCAAGCAAAAAAATCTCAATATCTGAGGAAGTAGATGATTAAAATGATGACTTCCCAACATAAAAAAAGCTATACTAAACGCAACATCCCAGCAGAACCAATTAATCTCGACCAGAACTAATTATTAAACCATAAAATCTGTTTGCTGGTTCCCTAGAAAAATCCCGATGGACCCACTAACACACAAATCTTCTGCAACTCTCACAAATCCCATGATGGACTTTAATGGCTTATCAACTTTTCGGTTAAAAAAAAAAGGAGCTTATAAGACCGTCTGATTGTTTATGCCAATTTAATTGCAATCACATAAAAATAAAGAAAACACTCAATAAAAACCAATTTTATTGTCCCGTTTGTTCGTGGCGGCATCCATAAAATTATATTTAAAATCACATAAAAGTGTAGGTAGAGAGGTTGAATAGATACATATCTAATGTATCTACCGAAAAATCTCTTCATCTTCTGTCTAAACACTGGGATTCAACCCACACTCCAAACCGAAATGGCCCTCATGTCCTACGGAAATATGGTGTGAATTTCGACAAGAGATTCCCTTAGGAGACAAAAATACTGGCAATAAAACGGACATAAAACTTTCTTCCTCAACACTTCAACAAATCTCTAACCGAACGTAAATAATTTAGGTACTCACTCATTCCTTTTAAGTTTATTGGTCGTAAACATAAACGAGTCTCGAGAGTCGATAAATTGTTTGGTATAAACGGTTGCGATATTGAATAGGTGTTAGAGACACTTAAAGATTTTATTGCCATCTAACGAGTGGTAGGGGAAGCTGGGAGTGTGTGGATTTGTTACGTGCTGTGTTCGGAGTTTATGAGGATGTGCATGGGATAAGTGGAGGTTGACACCTTCTATTCCGAAATCTTATGATTTTAGGCTTTACGGATTTTGAGAACTTGAATAGGTTTGTTGGCATTTAACAATGAATTTTAAAAACAAATCATGTTTAAAATATAAAAATAAACAAAATTAAACACATTTAAATATGTAATTGGTAGTTGAGCTTGAAATTTAACTACTTTCTTGATGTATTTAAAGTTTTAAATTTCACATTCACATAACATTCACATGAGAAATATTTGACGGAAAGTATGCAATGAAAATAACACAAGCCGGTAGTATCATCTAATGTCCAACAGATGTCTAAGAATTTTGGGAAAATTTCTATATTTTTCGTGAAGAAGATTTGAATTCCTAAATGGAATGGAAACATAATTTATTTGTTGAATCATAAAATACCTACATGTGCATAAGATAGTGTTATTTTTATCCGTTTGTTAAAATTTTCCATAACTTTCTGCATGAATGTGGTAGAATTTCGCTGATGCAACGTTGAATCGCCTCGATTAATTGACATTTGAATAACTTGTTCTTGGACGACCAGTCCAGTATCCTTGAGAAATCTGCAGTGTTATTCAGTCAGTATATGAGCATTTGGACCAGAATTAAATAAGGTGCAATGTCAAACTCGCCCAAAAGTCAATTCCGATACAAAGTCTTTGTTGTAGTATCGGTATAGGGTATAGAGGATTTTTGTCATCCCTTTGTAAGAAAAATCGTCATAGAATTTGTATACTATGGCCCCCAATCAGTCTTTACTTTTTCTCCACTTACCGCCATATGTTCCCGAAGAAACTGATGTTCGATCAACTGTCCAATAAGCCAAAAATAAGGTTCGTCAAAAATTTTAAGAGTGGCGTAAGGGTGCAGATCTTCGGAGGAGCACATGGTGGTGGCTTTAGTTTCCTTGAATGTTTGTTGCTTCTCGCGAAATGTTTCCCTAAGCTTCGAAATTTTATTCGACACGACTGTGTTCTGATGCCCTATAATGAGCGGAAGCAAACGGAAGCTAATGTCAGAACCGAACGAAACGCTCCCTTCCGAACTGCGATGTGAACACTTTACCCATAATGAACGGATGTGTACGGAAGTATCATTCAAAAACAAATGTAGGTATGTATTTTGTTTTCAATAAATTTGTGAATTTCGGTTGCCATGCAACAAACAAGCAATTTCAAGAAATAAATTAAATGAAATCAACAACAAATCGAATTCCTCTTCAGAAAAAACAACAAAACCAGTCAGCTGTCAAATTTTCGTCCGTAAAAAGCGAAGAGGAGCGCATTTTACGTCCGTAAGCAAAACTGAACGAAAATTGACGAAACGGAGCAATCCGCTATTTAGAGCACAATATACGAATTCCTTGTATTCGCTCAGTTACGGACGGCTCCGTCCGCTCTGTTCCGTTCATTATAGTTAGCCCTTTACGGTAACTACTACTATGAAGCTTAGAGCTACGCGATCACGAAACTTGATTTCGCAGAAGTGCCTCCCATGGTCGACAGGTCGAAGCGAAGTAGGCTGTTACTACCAATTACTCCACAACGAAGGAGTGTTTCGACCAAGGCACTCCCACCGAGGGACGGCAGCGAAAAAATTTCTTCTTTGGAATCAACGGAGACTCCAGTTCCGGCTATACCGAACTACTTGGTGAACACCTTTACGGGCTACTTCGACTTATTTGAAGCCCAGGCCATAAAGGTTTTTTCCGGCTCTTGCACTTGGAGTCACATCAAGTGCCTGGTATTCCAGATTGGGGGTTGTGCGTGGGGGTTACTTCCCGACCACGTAGAAAAAAAAAAAAAGTTGTGAAGCAACAACAGGCCTCGAAAACGGACGGATACACTGATGACGACCCAAGCAAATGTACAAAGGACAACGATTTTCGTATATGCTCGTGGAATGTTAGGTCCCTTAACAGATCGCGTGCTGCCGAACAGTTAGCGGAGACCCTCAACTGCTACAAAGCAGATATTACCGCTATCCAGGAAATGCGATGGGATGGACCGGGCAAAAGGAGGATGAAAAACTGCGACATCTACTATGGTAATTGTTACCGAGAGCAACAACAGCGACTCTTTGAATGCGGATTCGTCGTGGGAAGCAGACTCAGGCAAAAAGTCTTGAGCTTCAAATGCGTGGGTGAACGCATCACGACCATACGAATTAAGGCTAAAATCGGCAACATCAGCCTAATATGTGCGCATGCCCCCACAGAAGAAAAAAAGGACGACACCAAAGACGAGTTCTACGAGCTCCTTGACAAAACGTTAGAGAAATGTTCTAGTTATGACATTAAAATTGTCCTCGGCGATTTTAACGCAAACATCGACTCGGACCACTACCTCGTCGTAGCCAAGGTAGTGCTACGAATATCCCGACAACGTCCAATACAAGGAAATGCTGCAAGAAAATTCGACGTCGGACGGCTACAATCGCAAGAGATCCTTCTCTGATCGAGTGTCAAGTAACCTCTTAAGGAGTCCTATGCCGCCAACATCAAGTATCGAAGGCCAGTGCCAACATTGCCAGAGAGCAGTTAGAGATGCCGCCTCTATTGTGCTGGGTTTCACACAGCCACCAAAACGGAATCCCTGGTTTGACAGAATGCAGGCAGGCCCATACAGCCAAGCAGGAGGCATACAAAGCGGCGCTGCATAGAAGAAAAAAGCTGCTCGTGAGCTCTACGAGAGAGGAACGCCGGCTTCTCAGGAGAAAAAAGAGAGAGCATGAGAAGCGTCAGATCGAGGATGTTGATAGAGCCAACAGCAGGAATGAAGTTCGGAGATTTTACCGAAAGGTTAAACAGCTGGCTCAAGGTCATCGAGCAAGAACCGATGCCTGCAGAGATAAATAAGGGAACATCATAGTAGAATCGCAGTCAATGCTGGGGATTTGGAAAGACCACTTCTGTAGATTGTATAACGGCGACGACGAACAAAACACCGCCCTCAGACAGGAGCCTTTCATCGGACACGATGATAGCCAACAATTCCGTGAACCCGACCTAGAAGAAGTGAAAACCGCAATATCACGGCTGAAATCCAACAAAGCCGGTGGAGCAGATGGACTAGCTGCTGAGTTGTTCAAAGCAGCAGGCGACGAGCTAGATAGGAGAATGCACCAAATCATCTATAAGACATGGTCAGAGGAATGCCCCAAGTCCACAACGGACTGTAGCACCACCTTAAGTAATGATGCCCAAAAATTCAATGTAGCTTTGAAGTCTATCATGTAAAATGATGTGATTGGTAGAAGAGGGCGCGCATGATCTTAATTGCTATCTGGGTTCGTCTTTACAAAGCAATTCTCCCGGAGCTTCAAACTGTATACCCTGTTGCGTTTATACCAAGCATCGAGGACATTGAGTTGAGGTGACGCTTTCCTTGGCACCTACAAAGCAGAATAGATACCTCTGAGAGTTGGGACATTGGAAGAATGAATCATTATCCTCTTCAACTTGAATTTGTTACCATCTCGTCAAGAGGTCTTGGTGGTGTAGGGGTTGGAACAACTCCAGATTTTTGGGTCTCACGATATTGCGACATACATACGTGAATGATCTCCGCCAAGGTGTTCATTACTCTAGATAGGATAGAAAAGGAGGTCATGGTGAACATTGGTTTTGAATTCTTGAATGTTATGATGACTGGGGAAGACAGAATGTGGAAGAGAGTTCCACATTCGCGTAGTACGACTAAAGAACGATTCTCTGTACATGACAGTACGACCAAAGTTGGGCTCAAGGGTGAACTTATAAACATTCCTGGAGGCACGGGTGTTTCAGTTGAATATCTTTAGGGGAGGAATGTAACTGGCTATTTCAATAGAGCATTTGCCGTTGAAGTATCGGTAAAATAGGGTGAGGCATGAGACATTATACGCCGATGTTCTAGAGATGTAAATGACTCAACGATGGTATTGTCACCATTCATTTTGGATGCTCTTTTTTGGATACGGTCCAGAAGGTTTTAGTACCAAGGAATAAGCCTAGGACGTATGTAAATTTTGTAAATGGTAGCCAGATCAGAAGGGGAAAATAATTTCTTGCATCGTCTTAAAAAACCTAAACATCATGCGCCATTTTTGGCGACATTGCATATGTACTCGTTCCACAAAAGGTGGTCGATGATACACATACCGAGAATCTCGAGATGTTCGGAATCACTGATGCAAGTGCCACTCATGGACAGTGGCAAGGGGGCTTCAAAGATACAAGACAGCAATGGGTTTTCAGAGTATTCAAATCTTGAGCTTATCATATTTTGCCGCTGCAATTGCACATCCGAAGAAGAGAAATGTGAGTCTGGAAACGAATAAGCAAAGCTAATGGTACTATTGTAAGAAAAACAATTTATTAGATTAGAAGTTACGGACAAGAAATTATTAATAAAAATGAGAAATAGGGTCGGAGACAAAACGGAGCCCTGTGGCACACCAGCATTTATATTGTAGGTTGCGGACTTGAAACCGTCAAATACAACTTTTATTGACCGGTTCGAAAGAATGTTTCTAATACAACGAAGAACGGGTTCATCGATACCAAAAGCACGCTTTCTTGATAAAAGAGCAGGATGCCAAACTTACCTAATAAAGAAGGGAAGTAAGTGTAATCGGACGAAAATTGGAGGGAGAAGAAGATTCGCCTTTCTTTGGAATTGGCTGGACCAATGCTGTTTTCCAACTGCTCGGAACGAGCCCAGAAAAATTGGATAGATGGAAAAGCTTACGCAGGAGTTTTTAAAGCGTGGAAGAAGACCTCTTCAGAATAATAGCGAGGATACCATCTGGACCAGCGGATTTATGTAGGTATGTTGAGATCCTCTAGGACTCTCGCGGAGTCATGACACTCTCTGGCAGCGATGAGTTGGCGGCGAACAGCCTAGCAAAAAGGTAAGCTTTCGCGAGAGTGCTAACAACTGGAGTATGGACCGAGGAAGAAGAAGAATTCTTCATGTTGACTAAAAATTCTTACTGTCTTTGGGACATTGCAGTATTTTTTGCCTTAATTTTTGGCCTTGTAAAAATTTGGTCCGACGAATATGGGCATTGCAGGACTTCCTGGCTTTCTGCTGAATCCCAGAGAAAAAATTATCGAACGTCTCTCCAAAATGCTGTTGTCGTTCGTACAACATTCTGCTTCACAGACTCCTAAACTGCTCGTTAAGGATACCTTTCAAAAACGTCCAAGTAATATGTACATTTCCTTTCAGACACACCCAAAACAAATCCTCGACGATGCCTGCGATAAAATGATGAAAATTAATCACCACCTCATCTTAAATTGCACTGTACCCAACCTGTTTTAAGGCGATCGAGAGGAACAAAAATTCGTCCATTGACATATTGTTACAGATGTCATATTTAAGACCCCAGTGGTGGAAATTTGGTTGCCTATATTTCCAGGGGCGGACTGCGGAGCCCTACCCTGATCATCCATCATCAAAACATGAAGCTGATTCAGAAAGCCGTTCATGTTTGAAGGGTCTGTTGGATTGGATCGTCGTGAATCATGATTGAAATTGATGCGTTGCAAAGTTAACAAGTTTATTTATTATAAAAAATCATAACGCTGTACATAATTAAGAATCATATTCTTTTGAGCTTGCACAGGAATTGAAGTTAACAATTTTACTGCTTACATTAAAGAAATCATTTCGAAATATTAAAAAAAAAGAATGAAAAATGAAAGATGAAAGATGAATTCAAGTTTTAGGTGGAGAGAAAGATGAGGAAGAGGTAGTTATGAAATTAAAAAATAGAGAAGGCAAGGCTAGAACTTTTCTATATCGTAAAAGAGCATAGGGAACAATCAGTTATTTGCTTAGCATAAAATGAAACGTGGTCGTAACGCCCCAAGTTGAAAACGTATCCTGCACAGTTGTTATATGCAGTATTCAGTTTCCTAAACGATTCAGAGTCCAGATTTGAGAACAATTCACAGCCATATATGATGATAGGTATAACATAGCTCTTAATCAACTTCATTTCAATATCTGTAGGAAGATACATTTTGGTAGGGCTCAGACCACGAAGAATGCAATATATCTTTGACACTATATGATTTATGTGGTCCTTCCAGTTGAGGTTTTGGTTGAAATAAATGCCAAGTTTCTTCGCCTTACTCACAAATTCAATGGTTAAGTTATTCATTGTCAAAGGTAAGGGTGCAAAGTAAGGATGTTGACCCTTACATAACATTAGAGCTTTGGTTTTAGATGCGTTGATTTTAATTTTATTACGTTGAGACCAAATGTGGATTTTGTGCAAATCATTATTCATGTTTGCAACAGCAGTTAAATAATTATATTTACTGAAGTTAAGAGTCAACTGTGCGTCATCAGCAAAAAAATGAAATTTACAATTTTCGATACATTTTGAAAGGTCATTAAGATAAAGCGTGAAAAACTGTGGGCCCAAAATTGAGCCCTGAGGAACGCCAGTGGGTATACAAGTAGCATATCTGAATGGTTATTATCGTGGTAAACTGCTTGCCTTCTATTGAAAAGATATGATTGCATAAGATTGGAAACCGAATCTTCAAAGGTGAATTGAGTTTTAAACTTGTGTAGTAAAATTGAATGGTTTACTGAGTCAAATGCCTTAGAAAAATCCAGCAATACCATAAAAGACATTGAATCCTCATCAAATCCTTCACGAATACCATCACTTACTTTCATTAGTGCAGTAATGCAAGAATGATTGGACCTAAACCCCGATTGAAACTCAGTTATATGCTTTTGTTCTTCCAGAGATACTTTTATTTGGCGACTCACAATTTTTTCGAAACCTTTACTAAGAAATAGAAGGAAAGCTATTGGTCTATACTCAGTATTATTAGACGGAGGTTTTTTTGGAATAGGTAAAACCTTTGCATTTTTCCATTCGTCAGGGTAAGTAGACGTAGTAATAATTGTGTTCTTATAGAAGTACTTTGATAAGATTTGGGTGAATTCTATCTAAACCAACGGCTTTTGATTTACTCGAGAGAATTATCTCTCCAACAGTAAAAGCGTCTACGCACTGCAGTGAAAATGATCGATTGGTATTTATTTCACAATTTTCAAATTGATCAACAGAAGTTGAGAATGAACCAACAAATTTTTGGTTTAGATGATTAAGATTTAATACCTCATTTTTAGATGGTTGGTTACCTGAACTACTTATTTTTTCGAATTAATTGTGTTGTCTCATTTCGCAAACGCTTAAACTCAGCATGTAACGACGGACAGCAATATTTTTGCCATCTGTAAAACATTAGGTCTCGTTGTTTGATTTTATTAAGAACTATCTGGGTAAGCCAAGGCATCTCAGTATTTTTAATTTTCTTGGTTTTAATAGGGATATATCTTTCAAAAAAATACTTGATGTTGGTATTTAACGCTGATATTTGAACATTAACGTCAGATGAGCAGTAAATGGGTAACCAGTTAAGGTTTTGACAATCATTAAACATAGCTTGGACATCTATTGACGAGAAATCACGGAATTGTGATATTACATTAGTTTTGCCTTGTGGAAATACATTCAAAATAAGAATTAGCATATCATGGTATGAGAATCCCGGGGATACGATTTGATCATAATGAGAAGGAATGTCTGTTTTAGGGACTAGAAAGACTAGGATTTGATTTGTTTACAAATTTTAAACCAAGAGAATCGATTGAATCTACAAACTGTTTGTTTTTATTTGCCATAATATGCATATTCAAATCGCCAAAGACAACAATTTTGGAATAATTTGGCCCCAATATTTCAAGTAGGTATATCTGCTATTTCGGAGTAAGTTGCTATGTCTGGTGCGGAATATATTGTACCCATTAATAATTTATGTGGCCCCGATGTGATCTCCACAAAAATAAACTCCGCTTTGTCAGTTACATTAGATTTTCTCACAGTTTTGGCCCGATAACAGTCTTTTATATAAATTGCTGCACCCCCATCGCGCCGCTGCGTTTCGAACATCGATCACCACGAAACAATTCACAAGTTGTGGCAAGACGTTTGAGCTGAAGCCAATGTTTCCCCAAGAATTGCGGCCACCTCGTCGCACAAATCGGATCTGATCCGTTCCATTTCAGAAGTGGAACGGATCTGGTGCATTCCATTTCAGAAGTGAAAAGTTACGGTCACAACTTCCTGGATATATCCAGTGAGAGCTCTTGAAGGACTAGCTAAATGCTGAAGCACTTTGGTGTTTGTATTGTTTTTGAAGTTGGAATGTCATGTTCTAGAGATTTGCCATGTTCCGAATGGCAACGTTGAGAAGCACTTCGTTCAAGATTGATACTCTTGAAGTAAATGTACATTTTCTCCAACCTCTTCCCCCGCCACTCCTCTCCTCAATAAATCAAAGGTACACCCTGTCATCATAATCAGTTCTATACGTTTCCTGTCCTAACTGCCTTGGACGATGTATTGCCGCACTTAAGGAACAATTTGCCAAATGTAAATGAAGTTCTCATAGTTAGAACTTGCTTCACGAAGAGTTGCAACGGTAAGCCTTGTACCGTTTAGAGATCTTGTACTGTAAGGTTGAAGTTTTTGTTATGTTTGTGGTTTCACGAAGTCGTAAATCGATCAGGAAGTTCTCGAGAGTGACCTATATAGGTCCTTCAACACTGGCATTGAAAAGTGAAGACTTTACCTTACGTGGTCTAG
>CAKKXW010000003.1:11623256-11638271 GCA_920937365.1 Sphaerophoria rueppellii | reverse complement strand
CATCCCGACTTTTGTATTCACTCAATACGATATAAATGTATATGTTATTATTCGTACTATTTTGAACTTTCTGTATATAAGAATTTTATTTCTTAATTTAAATTTTCAGTCTTACTCACTTGTATCTTCTTGTTGACATAAATGTTGTGTTTCTTACGCATAATTTGATTTCTAAAAAAAAGGTTATCGTTAAAAATATGTTTGCCCCCCCACGCAAAACAGGGTTGCTACGGCACTGAGTTCTGGTACATAAATGCATAAATGCAAAAAATTCAAAAACTCCGTCTCGTTGTAAAATTTACTACATCGTTTTCGTTTGTAATTGTGTCAAACCACTGCATTGTTGCATCGATTTTAGAAAGACTTTAATCTGTACCAGCCATTATTGCACTTCAACTCAATGCTTCAATGCTTGGAAACACATCTTGAATCAACTAATTCCGTGGGTTTCCATTACAATAAAAATTGTTTGGAAGTGAATTTCGGCCTTCAGAATCAAGTGAAATTATTCCATTTCCACTGTCCAATAGTGTCCGTGCAGTGGCATATTAGCCTTAAGGCAAAGTAGGCATGTGCCTAGGGGCGCTAGGGTACAAAGGGCGCAGTGATTTGATGAAGTGGCTCATAATGCTAGTCCATACGTGGTTGTTAAGGAAGAAAGTTTATGACCTCGCACCTCACTTATCACTTATGTTGAGATAAAAATCGGTTCTGAGCATCGGTTCTGAGCAATTCACAGATTCAACTCGGTTAGCAAACTCATCTCGGTAATTCGACTTGACAACTCGGTTCGCCAACTCTTAAAAACCACGCGGTATTTCTAATATAGGGGCGCCGTAAATGCATGCCTACGGCGCTCTCAACGCTTAATCCGCCACTGTGTCCGTGGCTTAGTGGTTAGGTGCGTTGGCTGCTAAGCAGAACTTCGTGGGTTCGAGACCTACTCGTGCTCAAAGTTTTTTATTTCATCTTTCTCGGGCATTGCCTTTTGCGAAGAACTGACAAAACTTCCAAGAGTATTAAGAGCATGAAAAAGTGCTTCTCAACTTTGCCGTTTGGAATCGGCGTTAAATTGTAGGTGCCCTAAATTCTTCACACGCACCCAGAGAATTATTGATTAGGCCTTGGCTCTTCAAGATCTGTCGCGCCACTCTCTCTTTAATGTCCAATAATTGGCCAATGTATGTTTCCTGAAATAGAAGTTTTTAAACGACTCCATTCGTCTGCAGCAGTTGACCGTGGTTTAATCGACAAAGTTTGTCCTCAGAAACAAAAAAATTCAGAGCTCCAAATTCTTTAAGTTCCGGTTAAAGCCTTCCAGTAAATTGTGCTCTCATCCCACACATATATTCGGCCATTACCAACTTTTTTGAAATATTGTAATGTCAGTTTTATGTCTAATAATGTGCTCACAACTTCAGAAGAAGAAAGAGCCAACTCCTTTTTTAATTTCAGATCATATTGATGCTAAAATTAATGATAACAAAAATGATTTTCCCATTCCACCGGGTGCATCACAAAAATATATACCACCACTCAGACTGATCACACCTTGCATATCTAATGGTGTCATACACATAGGTACTTTTGTTGATCGTTTAACTTCGGCTCAATAGTTTGCGCAAATATTCTGAATCCAATGCAATTTTATTATTGTCCTTAACGTAGTATTGTTGTCGAGCAACCAATTCAATTGTGACAATGCTTTATTCGCAAAACGGCTTTTTCGAAAGCAACTGGCACATTTCAATTTGAAAGCATTCAATTCCCCATCAGATTGGCATTTGCAATGAATGACTATTGACTCAAAGCTAAATTATGTCTGTTTGTGGCTTAAATTTGAGCACACTATGTTTTTCATTCAGACAATAATTAAACGTGGAATACCTCCAGTTCGTTAGTGTTGATTAAATTTTATTAATGACACATTCCATCAACATTCAAAACGTTATAAATAACAAATAACAATATAATTAACAAATACATACCCACTAAAAATAAATAAGTACATGCATATTTTCCTACTCTAGAAATTTCATATATCAAAACAACGTTTGCCGGGTCAGCTAGTTCAAATATAATTTCCTAGGTTCACTGACATTTCTTTCTATATTTGTCAAATATTTTTTTTCTTCATTGACATTTTTTTTTTTGATTTTTTTATTGAAAAAAAAAATATTTGACAAAATTTTCAAACTTAATTGAGTGTTTGTATATTGATCAGTTTTTTTTGTAGTCCGAACTCCAAAATTTTTAATATTTTTTAACAATTGAACCATTTGTGATTTGAAAAGTACACATTTTATTTTTGCTAAACCTTCTACCCTAAAACCTCTTGCATTTAGAGAAAAAGTTAGGAAAATCGGTCAACCAGTTTGCCCGGTGAGTGAACGAACACCCCGTTTAGCCGGGAGGGGCAATTTTCTGAAAAATTGACTTATTTTATAAAAAAAAAAAAATATTAAAAACCAACGGCTTCGTTTACAACACCGTGTTGTACCTTTTTGAAAAGCCAGAAATATCTTCTTTCATATTGTTTTTAAATTAAATTGTTTTAACGAATAGTTTAAAAACTATTAATTCTCAAACTCAAAATTTTCAAAAAAAAAAAAACAAAAAAATCATTTTTGAACCAAGTTTTTTCAAAATTGTATGTAATTAATTACTAATTTTGTTTTAAAAATTCAATGCCATTGTTAATTTTTAGTCGAAAACAGAAGATTCGCTTTATGTGGTTTATCTTACTTTCCACAAAAAGATGCTATTTGGATGGAGCAAAGCCAGTGAAATATTTAGGAATGCGGGATTGTCTTTCCGAATAACTAGCGTTAATTTCGAGCTTTTCAATGGTTATCCTTATCAATATCATATTGTCTTAGAAGCTTTAACTCAGCTATCAAGTAAATTCTAATAAAATCGATAAAAACTCTTGAAACAAGCCTGTGATTTCTATCTTAGAGAATATTGATATAATTTGATTGAATAGCACAAAAGACGAGATACAAACACAACAGACAGAGTACACTATTTTTACAGTGATAGCAACTTCTTCCTCCTTATTTATTCGAACTTTATTCATTGGAATAACATTAAACAAATTAAATCGAAACGATACCTCTTAAAAAACCATAAGAGCTACTAAAAAACCTAATCGTTTATTTATAGACCATTACCAAAGTCGTTTCGTCGATTTAAAGCACCCGAAAACTTGTTCCAAACAAAGGAAAGCAACATTCAATAAATAACTCGATGAAATAAAAAAAAAAAAATTAGCAAAACGTTATTGTGAAATCTCCCCAATCCGGTAAGCGACAATTTGTATATTAAGAAACAACAACCAACCGATTCTCTTTCTCCTCCCAAATGACCATCGACTTTCGACTCCAGCATCAGAGCATTCAGCAACGCCAGCATTTGCGACTTTAATTGGTTTTTATTAAGCCGAATGCATGTAAATTAATGCTTGTTTATTAAATAAATTAAGAATTATTGCCGCTCGAATTGACCGCTGTGTGCGATGCGATGGCGATATGGTTGCGCTGTCTGACTTCAAATTCAGATATGAACAAAATTTTAATCACACGCTTTATTGGCGAAGGCGTTCAATTGCGAGATGGTGAGTTGGTTAGGTTTTGTTAGCTGTAGTCAGTCCTTATGATTGCGGGAACGACATTTTTTGTAGATGTCTCCTCGGGTGGTTATAATTTAAGACGATGACTTGATTTGTGAGGGTTTTTATAATTTTTACTGCGAGCTCCCTGTTGAGCAGCACATATGCAAATTGAAGTGTTTATTTGCATTTTGCAGTTTTATATTTTTGTATTTTTCTTGCAATGGCTGTTAGTCATATTTTTCTTAAAGTTATATGAGATCGTACGTTATGATAACATACTGACTCTTTTTTCTGTTTGGCAGTTCTCTGGAGCATAGCTTGTGTTAAATAAGACTGAAGCAGCGTTAAAGTGACGTCAGCAAATTACGGATAAATAAGATATGGGTCCCGTGAGATGGAATATTCAAATGGAGAGAGGAATAGGGACTAAGAAAAAATCAGACAGACCACAAGAGATAGGGGATGGTTTCAGTCAATTCGGAGCGATATGGTCGAATGATAACCGATTTTTTTTGCTACCCGGCGATTGAAGATCATGACTTGAACCAGTGGCGGATCCAGAATTTTGATAAGGGGGGTCGAATATTTTTTTAAGGGGGGGTAGACATTTTTTCCTTGAGATATATGCATAATTATCACGTATATATAGGTCACCATAACGGCTGGACTACCGTGTTACAGAAAAGCCATTGGTGCTGTCCAGTCGTTCTCGTTAGGGCAGTGCACACAGCTTCAGTTTGACCATCAATGCAGCTTGCGAAGTATCTGGTATCAAAAACGCGTTGTGAACTACAATTCAAGCATTTTTTCACTGGCCCAAGAGAAAAAGCATCTTGAAGAACGAAATTTCAAAAATGACAGAGAAAAGTGAGCGAAGAAAAGAAAAATTGAAGTCAATTTGTCCTACAAGATGGGCTCAGTCTCATGAAGCTGTATCAAGATACGTCGAACTTCAACCGGCTGTTATTGAAGCGTTGGAAGAAATAAAAACGTGGAAGGATCGAGAAACTTCACGGGCAGCATCTCAACTTTTGACAGCGATTTTCATAATCGAGTTCCAAATTTCCTGTCATATTATGGAATCAATTAATTCCATCGTTTTGCCATTGAGTCGAGAATTGCAATTGAAAAATCAAGATCTGGGAGAGGCCACGAAATTGGCTGATGATGCTTTGAACGCCTTCAAGGAAAAGCGTGAAAACGTGGATTCATGCTTCCACATTGTTTATCAAAAAGAGATTGAAATGAAAATGCCTCGTCGATGCAGTCGACAAAAAAATCGTTGCAACGTTGAAGCGAAAATAGTTGAAGAGTATTACAAAACGCATCTTACATCCCATTTCTCGACACCTACATTTCTCATCTTCAGAGTCGGTTCGAAAAACACAAAACAGTTTTTCAAAGTTTTGGACAGCTATTCCTCAAACAAGAATTCGACGAGAAGAAATGTGCAAGCCTCTATTTCATTTCAGAAGTCAAAATGTGGAGACAACGGATCTGCAATCAAAACATCGAAAATGCACTTGATGCATTAGCAGTGAGTATCTCCCAAATTCAGATCATTTTTGGCTAAAAAATAATGCCAGGTTTCTCATATATTGTACCAAAAAACCTGATTGATTATAATACTAATAGATTCATTTATTTTCTATTTAATTTCAAAACAATTTTTTTTAATTTGAAAGAATCAGAGAAAAATCACTAATAGACGACTTATTGACAATTAATTGAGTAAGAGATTTTTTGGTGCAATTCGGAACAAAGTAAAATAAATAATATCCGTTGAAAATCTAAATAGAAGGAATTTTTGCAGATCATAAATGGCAGAACTTTCAAAAACGTCAACAAAATCCTACGAGTTTTGGCGGTGATACCCGTGACCACAGCAACTCCAGTACGATCATTTTCGACTTTGAGGAGAATGAAAGATTATCTGGGAAACACGATGGGTCAAGAGCGTCTCAATGGTCTTACATCTTTGAACATTCATCATCGCATAACTTTGACTGAAGACGAAATTCTCAGAAAGTTTTTTGAAAAGGCTCGAAAATTAAAGAGTGACTAGAACCGTTTGTGTATCATATATTTTTTCTTGATCGGTCGATATTGATTATATTCTTCGTAATATGCAAAAATTTGTGTAAATCATTCAATAAATTACGAATTTTAATTAATAACTTTGTGTTTCAACTTCACCAACATGCCCAATAAAAGCATACAATTTGAAAGTATATGATCCCATGAGGGGGGGTCCGGACCCGAAAACCCCCACGGTGGATCCGCCACTGACTTGAACGATATGTGGTTCCAAAAAGACAGGGCCACCAAGACTATGCGATTCGACACTGTTAGATTTTTTTCTAACGTCTGTATGAAAAATCAACAATACTCAAGTTTTGGTCGAGATACTGCCCGATATGTGCGAAAAAATCGCATAATGTGAAAACTCCCGAGGCGCTCATTTAAATAATATTGTTTTTCTCTTTACTTCAAAACCGAAAAATGAATGACCCTACCATTCGGGCGGTCTCCTTCATTGAAGCGGTTGAAACGTCACGCTTGACACAAACCTCTAAAACAAACTTCCATAAAAAAGGAACTCATTAAATCATTTTAAATGGAACATTAAGCAAAATGAAGGCTTTTCTTCCAAATATTTGTTTAAATTTTGACATTAAAAAAACAAACAATGGAAAAATATTCACACCTTAAAATGGTCCTAATGCACAGGAACTCCCTAAAACTTAACACTTCAGTGCCATTCCACGCCTCAAATAAATATTCAATTTTGGGAATGAGCCATTTTTGAGTTTTTAACCCTCCAACAACTATTCTGTCTGAATACTTATGTTAGATGGCAAATTATTTAACCGAAAAATATGTTTTTCCTTTTTTTTTGGAACCGACATTATTATTTATCTCCTCTAATTATTTACACAGCGAGCGGTTGTCATTATAATTGTTCCATTTCGATGGACGATATGGCGGAGGCGGCTGTGCCGGTCGGTGGTGGTGGCAGTCGCCGATCGGATCGGACCCACGGTGTGGCAGTTGCATAAATTATTATTAAGATCTTATTCAGCCATCCAAATCCAACCGAACCAAATCCAGGCTTTAAGGTTGCAGCGCAGTAGTCGCCACGGAAGATTCAATTTGGTGCGTCTTCATTTCTCGCAAGAAATAGACGATTCATTCGCTCTGTGGTCGAGTTTGAGTCAGATCTCGGATCTGGTCTTTGTCTGCGACTCCGAATAGAGATGTAGATTGTATAAGCAGACATTCAATTATTTATTGCTTCCAAACATCCGCCATTTTCTTGTTCTTTAAACTCGATTCGACGAGAGGCTGCTGTTTCGTAAACTCTTGTTTCAGTAAATTATTATTCGAAGTCCAAAAATGGAGGGACAAGGTTTCTTTTTTTCTTTCTTTTCGGGTTCTGGTTCCCACTCCCTGTCGCTCTGACTATGCTTGAGTTATTTCTTTTAGGATTTCGGTAATAAATTTGATAAATTCTTTTTCAACTCTCTTACCTGCGATCGCGCGGTAATTTCAGACACACAGGGCGAACAACAAACGAACAAGACAAACAAAAATTAATGTTTTAAAATACAAAAGACGGGGTAACCAGAAATAAATTGGGAAGAAGGGCATCGGACATAAATTAGAGCGCCAAGGAAGGCTCTGAGAGCTGAGACTCTACCTCAGAATAATTCCGATTCGATGAAGAGATCTCAGGGTGGCAAATGTTGTTGTGCTATGGAAAACAAAAAAAAACCTGGGATGCGAGTCTTGATTATCTTGTTTGGAATTTTTTTTTTTTTAAACAAAATGTGAACCCCGCGCTAATGAACATATGCGGTGAATTTATTAATTTCTTTTTTTCTTCGTTAATTCGTTTATGAAAAGAAAAAAAACAATGTTTGGTGATGGGCCTTTGTTTTGGGAAATAACATTTCAATTTTTCGTATTTTTTTTACAAAAAGGAATATTTGATGATGAGTTGTTTTATCTTTGGGCCTTGGAATTTTTTTTTTTCGAATAAAATTAAAATTAATGATTCATAAGTAAGAATTGACGGAATTCCAAGATGGGGGAGAAAATGGAGACATGTCTTTTTGAAGGTGTTTTTGTGACTTTTTCAAATTCTTATGCGCGACGATGGCTGATGAAATTTTAAACGGAAAACATCAGCCATATAGTGTCTAGATGCATTTAAATAATTATTACACGTTTTTACAGTGAAGGAAGAAAAATAGGTAGTGTTTCTTGGAGGAAATCCTATAGCTTTCACTTATGGTTGATGAGAGCAAAATACTAAAAGTTGTGTTGCTGTTCCTTCATCTTCCAAAATTCCAAAAGAAAAGAGAACTAATCGATACTTTGTAGCGAAATTATTATTTATTATTATTTAATACATATTTAAGACATCTTAATAGTATATTTAAAACACCACACACACTATGAAGTAAAAGAAATGAGGGGTCTAATTTCAAAAGTCTTCTTTTCCACTTTTTTTCAAAAATGAGTTAAGTATGAGGAATTGTTCCTTAAAAGATTCCTGATCTGTGTATTTAGCTCAGGTTTAACAAAACTTATTATTTCCTATACTTTTTGGCTCCTAAAAAGTTAAGTTTTTTTCAAAACTACACTATTCCACTCGGTCGTTTAATTCAAAACTCTTTTATTCCCATACAAACCGATTTCAATACCAAAACTATTGTTTTCCTTTGCAAATCATAGTAGCCGGTTTCAAAACTCGTGTATTCCAATGACAGTAAAAAAGGCGGGAAGATTTGTTATGTTACGAGAGTAAATGACTACTTTAACGCCTTATAGTTGCAATAATTCTTCTGCGGAAGGCAATATTGGTAAGTTCTCTACTTAAATGATTTATAACTTTTATTAAATAGTTAAATAAACAATATTGCATCAATATATCATTTAAGAATCTGAATTTGTGAAGGAAGTTGCCTTGGGCAAAGGACGAACAAAAATTCGAATAGTTTCAGCCAAAAAAGCAGAGGAAAAAAACAAAAAGTAAGATTGCATGTGTTTTCCTGAAATCTGTTTTAAAACTCATAACTTTTTCTTATAGGTATTCTCCAAAAGAACTTTAACAGATTCCTAAATGCAACCATAAAGGTGGAAAGTTTATGTGCAATCAAATAAGGGCCTCGGACGCATATAAGTTTTTCCGTATGCTTCACAATAATGTTACCAAAATCGAGCTGGATAGCTTTTAAGCGGCATTCTGTAAGCCAAATTTTCCACAACGCGTTGACCGATTGAAAGGAAGGCCCAGAAAAAATATTTCAATTTCATATTACATGTATTGCAACAAATCATCTCGCTTTATTTTAAGTATTTTTTTTTGAAGAGCTATAATTTTCTTTTTTCTTATGTGTTTTGTTAAGTTTTTTAATATTATTAAAAATAAAAACTGAATTAAAAACAAAAATGATTAAATCTTAAAAAATACTTTTTTTTTGTTTCAAAACTCCGCTATTCCATTCGTAAGTTTCAAAACTCTTCTTTTCCAAATTTAAATGATTTTTAATTAATTTAAGGATAATCGCAGAGGTTCAAGTCCAGCGAAAATAGATAAAAATCATTCCAAATTTATTTTTAAGCCTTTAAGCCGGTCGATAACACTATTTTAGCAGTTTTAAACAGTTTTTTTCGTTTTACTCGAAATTCTCAAAAGTGGAAAAGAAGAGTTTTGAAAGCAGAGAAAGAGAAATAAAGCATAAACAATAGTATCTACAAATAATGTGGAAGAATATAATACTAGAAATGAAATACAGTCAAACTTCTATAAATCGGCGATCTGAAGTGAAAATATCCTCATCCAAATGCAAGAAATCAGTAAAAGTAACATAATGTATATTTTTGGCCTCATTCCAAGCTTCAAATATTCCATCGAGAATTAAATTTCTTTTCCAGATCCATCTTTACATTCTTCAGCTATAAAAATCAGGGGAATTTCATGCTCTTCCACCCATTCGGAATGATCACCCAAACCAGCCTTTTTAAACAATTTGAAATTGTCTCCGTTTCTACGTCAGATATCGAAGACTAAACTTAACGAGAACACTTGCCGTTAAGGTTTAATTTTCGGGTGGGCCTAAATGCAACATCAGGTCTGAGGAAAAGCTCCAGCCAACGCCCTATGGCAGTACAAGTACCGCGACAGTACAATTTGCAATACGTTTAATTTGGTTTATGTCTTTCTATTCCTGCCTTCTATAAACGGTTATTTTGATTTGCCTCAAAATTAGTGGGGAGGGAGTTAAAACCAGGAATCGGTAAGGATACTTTTTATCCTTCTAGCTGATTAAGTTAACATTATTTTAATATCTAATAGAGTTGCGCGACAGCTCTTGAAGAGCCAATGCCTAAATGGCTTACGCTGAACCACAATTCTGTGAGTTCGTGTAAAATGAGAGAACCTGCAATTTAATGCCGATTCCGATCATCAAAGTTGGAAAGCACTTTTTTCATGACAGATTGATGTATTGTCAGACTTCGCAAGAGGCAGCAACTGTGAAAGATGAAATAAAAACTTTATTGGCACGAGTACGATTCGAACCCACAACCCAAAGTTCTACGTAACAACCAACGCACATAACCACTACGCCTCGTGCACTATATCAGTTAATGACTTTAACTTTGCTTGCCAAGCAAATTAATACGATTTCTATTTATTACAATATTTTTATGGGTATTGACAAATTCAAAACAGATATTCAGATTACAATAAAATGCAATGAATGATTTGCTTAGCTTTACAGTTTATTGGTTTTAAATGATTCTGTTGTTCTTTAAGTAATGCTATTGTTGCTGACTGTGAATATTATTTAAGTGTACGGTTTTGGCATGTGCAGGAAGTGTTGTATTACAACTATAACTCATTAACAAAAATGTTTAGTTATAAGTTGGATTAAAAATAAAACACCAGTTATAAACTCAAATTCAAAGACTTAAGTCGTCTTTCAATTACTGGCGCCCAACTTTGTCCGCGCAGTATCGTGTGTGCTTTTACAACTCTTTATAAAAAGAGATAAGCCAATTAATCACAAAACCGCGGAAACCCACTAACATTACTTATCTAGCGTAAGGGGTACAATGGTTGGCACCCCCAATGTTTGTACTAATTATTGGCACCCCTCATGAAATCAAGAATTTACGAAAAACTACTATGCCTAGGAACTTAAAATCATATTTTTTCATAAGATGTATTAATTTTCTACAATTCTGCATTTTTATTGAGAATAATTTCAATTTTATTTATATTTTATCAGTGAAAAAGTAAAGACGTTCTAAATTCGTGAAAAAAGCGCTTAAAATACAGTGTTCCCCCTAACGTGACTAAATTTTGCAACTGTCCGTTTTTCAATGTTTTTAAAGTTTTTGGACGATGAGATATGACATTACGATGATAGAGAAGTCGAAAAAAGTGGGTCCGGTGATTCCGTCTGTCTGTCTGTCGGAATGTTTACAGGCATCTACAGGCTTAACTACTGGTCCGATTGACTTCAAATTTGAAAATTAGAGGTTTGAGCTAAAAGTCATATCCCAATTTCTTTATTTTTGTTTTAAGATCAAAATTTAGGGTAGCCACCATACAATTTTCTTGGCCAAAAGCCAAAATTTTTTTCTCCAAAACGGCTCTTACGATTTTTTTAAACTTCCTCGAGTTTTATTTTTTTAAACATTCATGTATTTTATGTAAAAAAAAATTTGTGTATTGTTCCAAAACGGTACCTCCCATAGAACCGATTTTTTGTTATTAGGTTTTCTCGAAAACTGAAAGTCCGATCAGTGTAAGGTTTTTTCCGAAAGTACGTATATATTGTTCAAATAATATTTTGTTTTCAAAATAATTTCAAATTTTTTTTTTGGATTTTTAAAAAATATTTTTAACCTTTTTTTCAAAATTCTGTATCTCAAAAATGGATCAATTTTAAAAATCCAAATTAGAGTGTAATCTGTATACTTACATGGTCTTGAAAACTGCATAACCAAATTAATTTTAAGACATTTTTGAAAAATTTAGTTTTAGCATGCAGGAGCAAGTTCGTACGACCCAGTCGTGCACATTTTTTTAAATAAAGAAATATAAAAAATTAAATATTTTCAATTGTTTTTTAGTAAACAAAAAAGTTTAAATTGTTAAAACAGGGGTGCCAATAATTGGTCCGATATAAAGTTGTGGTTTAGTTATTGGCAAGTGGGGGCCAATGATTCGTGCTATGGGGCATCAGTTATTGGCACTGCCGATAATTGTATTTTAGAGACTTCCAATAATTGTACATCGCATCAATTGTAAATTTCAGTTTGAAAAATGGGTCAAAAAAGGTACAAATATGGAGAAGAAAATAATCAGCATGCTTTAATAATTGAATAATATTGTATTTATTATAATTTTTAATTTCCCAGAAAGGTGTATTTGAATGGGAACTTTAAATTTAAAAATGGAATCAACCACTTTTTATTTACTGCATACCTACACAGGTATGTTTTGCCTCCATTATCTCGCGAGCCACTTATGGTACTGCACTTGATTAATTTTATCACCTATATTAGTAAAGCGGTTTTTTAAAAGGAGTGAAAACTAAAAAAATACGTTACTAACAAATTTGAGATGAGGTAAAATCCATTTTTAAGTTTTTTAAGTTAAAACCCATTTTTTGAGTATCTACCGTTTTTTGTTGTATTCCTGTTCCATAAGGCTTTACCGACTAAAACACATGTTGAAATGTTTTAAAATAAATTATAGTGCATTTAAAAAAAAAAACTTAAAATTTAAAATGTATGTTAGAAATTTTTTGATGAAATATACTTTTAATTTGTTTTATTTGCGTTAAATGAAGTGTTTTTGATATAGTAAACAGTTTTTTTTTTTTTAAACCAAATTTTGATGAAAATAGCTAGCTATCACGAAAAACAATGTTATTTCTCTCATTTTTAAGGGTGCCAACAATTGTACCTTGGTGCCAATGATTGTGCCTTTTCGCAGTCTTTTCCTATTTTGAAATTTTCATAAGATTTTTTGTTTATTCAACTTTTTTTAGGATAATATTCAAGTTAGAAATTCTTTAAATTTTAATTTGACATACGAAACATACAATTCACTCTTTAAATGTGAGAGAAATCGCAATTTAAAGTTAAAAAATGCTTAGGGGTGCCAACCATTGTACCCGTTACGCTATGTCTTTGAAAAAAGCTTATCCGATTTTAATAATTCTTTCACTTACAGAAAATACAATATTAAGGATAGTAGAAGTTTGAGCTTCATTTAATTACTAGCTGAACCAGAAAACTCTGCTTTGTCATAAAAATATTATTGTTTGATAGATAATAAAAATTCTTTCAAAGAAAATATGCAGGAGTAATATAGGTTGTATTTTATTAAGATAAAACAAATTTTAATCAAAACGGGTGACAATAAGAAACCAAATAAAAATAATTATAGGTCAGGGCAGTCATATATCTTCCTACACAAAAGGTAAACGTTAGACAATCTTGGCAAATTGTACTACACGTTGCCTCTTATAAAACTGTGGCAACTCTTTTAAGTTAGAGATAACTGCACACTAGGCCGAAGTGAATTTGAACTTTATTTTTTAATTTTCTTATGCTTATGGTACTCAAAGTTGAATTTGGTTTTTTCTTAAAGATACCACAAGTTTTTAGCAAAAAAAATATGTCCTAAGGTTCCTTTATTCGCAAACAAAAATGCCTTTTCAATCGTATATTCCTTACTATTAAAACAGACAATTTGTATTACGTGCTTTAAAAAAAAATCGCATTTTAATAATGAACAAATCTTAAGATTACATTTTGAATGCAAAAAAAAAAAAAAATTACATGTTTTAGTAAACAAAAATACATATTCCAAATTAATCCCCTGAAAATTATAATTTAAAACATTATTAAAATTGTATTGATGATGGAAAAAATTCTAAATTTACCTTACATAATTATACCAATAGGTGTTCTATTCAATTCATGTTTTGGGTGTGGGGTTGAGGTTACAAATCGTTTTTAATCTAGAATAACATTTTTGTCAAGTAAGGAAATAATTCAAGTTCAAAAATTTAATTTACCAAATAAATAAAAAAGATGGATCATTTTTCTAAAGCCATAGCAAATTCCTTCTTCATTTCAAATTTTAGCAACAGCTTTCGAGATGAGATTCTTGCTTTTATAAATCCGTCTCTTGACTCTCGGCCACACACTGAAGATGAAGCTTCTGTCACCAGCTTAATGCATCTTTCGACGGCTTGAGTGTGACATGGATATTTGGATAGCTCTATATTTTCAGGAACATTTTGAACCATTGCGCGTAAATCGTCATCTGATATCTTTCTAGTTAAAGGTGGTTCGGTGATCTTAACTGTATCCCATTTTATTAGATCGATGCAATCATCGGCATCAAAATTTATATTTGGGATCTTAAACTGTCGGATTTCATTCATTTTCCTACCTTGTATATCCGCTCTGCTCTTCAAAATCCTTTTAAGGCCTAATTCCCGGACATGGCTTTGGCTATCAGCTAACATAGCAAGTAAAATATTTTCTGGATGGCAAACATATGAATTACGCTCTATTACCGGATGAACAATTGCCTTAAGGTTTTTAGATATTTTGACGCTTTTATTAGTGCTAAAATGTGTTTTGGTCCATCTAAACAAGATGTTTTTGTTTTGATTTGAAACCAAACAAACGCATAAACTTTTATTACCTACGAAGCCAGAACCAATAACTCCTTTGAAGGTTTTTCAGTTGCTACATAGAGCCGTAGAATCCTGTTAGCTGTTGTAAGCCACCTTGAATGAGATATTCTTCCTGGCTGTCGGTTTGCAAGCTCAAAAGCTATATTCCCATTAGAAACTGCTTCACACATTTCATATAGATATTTCTGATCCGTGCTTAAATGTTCTATAGTTATCGGAGGCAGTTCTAACATTATCTTTTCAAAAGCTTGAATTGGTAAACTATCACAGCTCTCAAGAGCTCCATCAACATGTGCCATTAAATGACGAAGCGGGAGTGCATTTAGATGGAAACAAATAAACCAATGTACTGGCTTACCAATGGCTGCTTCGAGCTGACATACAATACCATTTTTGGATCCAGTGTTCACAGTAGTTTCATCGCATCCAACTGCTGTAATTTCTTCCATATTAACACACAGGATGTTTTTTACAAAGTCAATTATGCTTGAAGATATTGTTTTGGCATTCCCACAAGATGGAGTAACATTGCCCCCCCCCCCCACCTTGGCTATGGAAAATAGTACCCTACCAACCGTGTACAACTACCTCGAGAACTCTCGACACTATCAAATGGTTAAGTTCGAAAACTTTTCTATTACAATCTTGACGGAGGCTATTGAT
>CAKKXW010000003.1:11607203-11621824 GCA_920937365.1 Sphaerophoria rueppellii | reverse complement strand
TCTTGACTCTCGGCCACACACTGAAGATGAAGCTTCTGTCACCAGCTTAATGCATCTTTCGACGGCTTGAGTGTGACATGGATATTTGGATAGCTCTATATTTTCAGGAACATTTTGAACCATTGCGCGTAAGTCGTCATCTGATATCTTTCTAGTTAAAGGTGGTTCGGTGATCTTAACTGTATCCCATTTTATTAGATCGATGCAATCATCGGCATCAAAATTTATATTTGGGATCTTAAACTGTCGGATTTCATTCATTTTCCTACCTTGTATATCCGCTCTGCTTTTCAAAATCCTTTTAAGGCCTAATTCCCGGACATGGCTTCGGCTATCAGCTAACATAGCAAGTAAAATATTTTCTGGATGGCAAAAATATGAATTACGCTCTATTACCGGATGAACAATTGCCTTAAGGTTTTTGGGTAGATATTTTGACGCTTTTATTAGTGCTAAAATGTGTTTTGGTCCATCTAAACAAGATGTTTTTGTTTTGATTTGAAACCAAACAAACGCATACACTTTTATTATGTACGTAGCCAGAACCAATAACTCCTTTGAAGGTTTTTCAGTTGCTACATAGAGCCGTAGAATCCTGTTAGCTGTTGTAAGCCACCTTGAATGAGACATTCTTCCTGGCTGTCGGTTTGCAAGCTCTAAAGCTACATTCCCATTAGAAACTGCTTCACACATTTCATATAGATATTTCTGATCCGTGCTTAAATGTTCTATAGTTATCGGAGGCAGTTCTACCATTGTCTTTTCAATAGCTTGAATTGGTAAACTATCACAGCTCTCAAGAGCTTATCCCAGTACTCCAGAAAAGCCTTTTGGGTCATTGGTTTTTCCAACCGCTGTAATTTCTTCCATATTAACACACAGGATGTTTTTTACAAAGTCAATTATGCTTGAAGATATTGTTTTGGCATTCCCACAAGATGGAGTAACATTGCCCCCCCCCCCCATCTTGGCAATGGAAAATAGTACCCTACCAACATAAATATTATGTATTTAAAAATGTTTTCTATGGACTTTTCACTAATACCTACTAATTTTTTTTGTCGGATCCATGATTTGCCCCCTCCCCCTATGTGAAATTACCCCCGCCACCTTGATAAATTTCTGCCAGTGCATATGACTAGGTACTATAAGTATTTACTCTATATACAACGAGATTAATTCATTTTTTTTACAGTAGGTATGTCAAAAAATCCAAAACAATGACGTCATGAAGGAACCCTAGGATGACGTCATACATTGACCAAATTCTACACCCAACCTTTGGGTCTCCAAATTCAACTTTTCCGCATGTAGGCCTTAAAGATTTCCGGAAAAAAAATTTCACTCCACCCTACTGCACACTCAGCTTTTCATTTTCAGTTACCACTTACAATTTCTTAAGGGCGGGTACAACGTCCCGCGTCTCGGCTAGTTATGTTATAAATGTGATCGTTTTCGAAGTAATGGCTTTTAATGCGGACTTTGACCGTTTGACGTAACCATCGTCATTTTCTTCATTGATCGATGGTCTGTCTGTGAACTTTATAAATTCCTCAAATATTTGAGCAATTACCTTTGTTCCTTGCTATGAAATGATACTTCTTATCCTTTCCTTTTCTATTCCTTGCTGTGAAATGATAGAAATTCTTATGTTGCCCTTTTTTGAATGTATTATTTACAAAAAAAAAATTCTAAAATTCTTTGCGTTAGGGTTCGATCTCATTTTTGGTTTATTTTAACTAACTATAAATTTCCAACTTTTATACATGTTTATGTTACCCCTGCTAAAAGCAAATTTGACAGTCAAGTGAGTTTTAATGCTGGCAGCGATCAATATGATCGCTTGATTTTGCACATATCATAGCAGCAGTTTTCATATTCAAGCAATAGGTAAGTACAAACAGCTCTGCTGTTTTTTTTTTTTTCTTGGTTTGTCCCTGATGAGTGATGATGACTTGCTTCCTGAAAATTGACATAAATATAGATCTGATGAATTGTAGGATTGGAACAAGGTTACCACTCTCAAAGAGAACAAGTTTACCAATAAGAATATAATATGAAATTTAAGAAGAACTTACCATCATTTCATTGTCTACATTGAAGGTTAAACCAAACATTATTTTCTTTTTTTTTCAGTGGTTGTTAAAAAACAAGGTCTCCCTTATCGTACACATCACAATAGCAATAAAACGACAAACAGGAAACAGGTAAGTTTTTGACATTTTTTTTAATTATCTCATTTAGGACATCACCTGTTAAAGGTGCATCAAATCAACCTGAATGTGCGTGTCCTTGGTTTTTTCCTATTTAATAGCTGTGACGGTTAGAAGAAAATCTTCTGCGGTTCATATTCATATTTGTCCTTAAATTCTATAAAAAAAAATCCATAAAATATTAAAATGTATTTGCAAACTGCACTTCTTACAATGAACAGTGTATTTTTTCTAATGACTATTGGTCAAGTTCTTTCTTTTTACGCTTTAGCCTTAGAATGAGAATTTCACATTTCATATGAATGTCCTTGAAATATGAAAAAGTAAATCCATGAAACGTTGAAAATAAAGGTTGAATAGCAGTTGCATTTCTGAGTGATCGACATAAAATTGAATGCTGAACCAAAATTTGACTATTTCATCTGATTTTTGTTCCAACTTCATACCATTAAGTTTCCTCTTCATAAGTCAATAAGAAGATGTTCTAAAGAATTCTTGAATTCGACAAAAAGTGATAATTTTCTTGAAAAACCTGTCTCAAATGCCTGGCTCTTAGAAATAGAGTGATGCGACAGCTCTTTAGGATCCAAGGCCTAATTGGCTTACCTACTCTCATCAACAATTCTCTTGGTGCGTGTGAAGAATTGAGTGGACCTATAAAATTTAACGCCGATGAGAAGCACTTTTTCATGACAAATTGATACTCTTGGAAGTTTTGTCAGTTCTTCGCAAGAGACACTGCCCGTGAAAGATGAAATAAAAACTATGGGCACGAGTAGGACTCGATCCCACGACGTTCTGTTTAGCAGCCATCGCACCTTTCTTTTTTTCAAAATTCATTTTTATTCGTTTCACTTAAGACTAATTACTAGACAAAGGAATTCAAACTAGCTTATTATCTAAAATCTTATATTTATCTTACTGGCCCCAACCGGGCGCTCTAAGGAATTCATGATCAACTTAAAATTAATGCCTTTCGGCCTATGAACTATTTTATTAAATTTTATAGATGTTTCTTGTTAGAAAATTAAAAAAAAAACTAACATCGTATCATTTTCATTTGTGTTTTTTTTTTTTATTGTTTTTTACTTTTTTTTTATTTCGTTATTTTGGTTTTTTTTTATTTTTTTTTTTATTTTTTTTTTATTTTTTTTATTTTATATTTATTGTCCTTGTCGATGTATGTGCCACCATGCCTACTCTACTTAAACCTAAACCCAAAACCCTTAAACTAAAACAAGTATGTAAGCCGGCCAAGGCTCAAAACCCCACCCCGACTACTCATTATCAAGTGCTGACTGAAGCCACCAGAACTGGTTCTCCTGCTTCACCCCATCGTTTCGGTCCCGTTAGCACACAGCCCTACTGAATCGAAGGGGCTCTGCTCCGTCTTGTGCGAGGACGTCTCGACTGTAAAGGAGCCGCCGATCGACGGTTCTTCGCCTGACGTGGTAGATTAGCGGCACCGCCAATCTGTCCTGTATCAGACCGCATCTATCTAAGTAGAGGAATACCTCTGGTGGAATGAATCCGCTCAAGCGTGCACTATCAAAATATTCGTCGTTCGGATAGAACGCCCCAAAGATCAATTTATTCGTCGAAGTCATAGCTCTCACAATGTGACCCCGAACAAGTTCTATCACGAAATTGTCAATTCTGTTGATCCGAGCCTCGTTGTATAGAACCTCGTTAGAATAGTAATGTACATAAGAAGATTCCGGTGTCCGGTACAAACCGAGACAGCGCCGAAGACACTGCCTCTCGAACACCCGAATTTTCTCCATTTGAGATGGCGCAACATTGAACCACACTGGACAGCCATAAACGATCATCGGCCATATGAGGGCCATGTAGCAAATTACCTTCACTCTGGGATCAAGCCGACTGCTGTAAAACAGCCGTTTTGTCAGAGCGAAGGCTCCTCTGGCCTTAGTCAGAGCAGCATCTATATGTCTGTCGAAATGCAGATACTGGTCCAACCAGATACCGAGGTACTTCACTTCACTTTTGCTCGTTAATCGCTGTCCGTGAGGTCCAACGATGACCATCTTGCGCCAATTCTTGCGCGTATCCCTCGTGGCCCTAGCCAACGAGGTCCGGAACAGAATTGTTTCACATTTCTGGACATTTATTTTCAGTTTCCAGTCATCGCAATATCGCTGAATCTTCTCGAAGTCACGTTGCAAGAGAATTCTAATGACTTCGACCTTTGGGGCAGTTCTGTACGCAATTAGGTCGTCGGCATACGCAATTGCCTGGATAAGGCTTCCTATCAGATCGGTGGTGTAAATACTGAAGAGAATCGGCGAATTCACCGCTCCCTAGTCTAGTGTGGTGAGTTTTAGGTACAAGCCTTCTAACCATACGAAGGCCTTCTCTAAATCAACCAGAACAGCACCCGTGCATTGTTTCTTGGACTTATTCCATTGGATATCAGAAACGAGCTTAGACGCGGCATGAATGGTGTCATGTCCTGCCTTGAACCCGAACTGATTATCCGGAATTATTTTTTTGTTGTCCGCAGTCCACTCACTCAGAGCCCTATTGATTACCTTTTCGAATACCTTGCTGATGCTTGGTAGAAGACTTATCGACCGAAGATTTGACGGATTGGAGTTGTCCTTTCTTTTTTTCGGGAGAGGATGAACCACAGCTGTCTTCCAACGCTCTGGATAATATGCATTATTCAGCGCGTTGTTGAACAGAGTGGTGTAGATGTCTATTGTCTCAATCGGCAAGTGTCTTAGTACAATGTTGGATATACCATCGACACCTGCTGACTTCTTATTCTTCATTGAATCGAAGATGAGCTAGGGCTCTACCTTCGTAACTAACAGAGGACTTGCTTCTGTTTGCTCGGCGATTATGGCGTTTGCCAAAAAGTCGTCATTGAACTGCATAAAACCGCGGTTCTCAGATCGCCACTGCACAATATCGTTCCGAAGGTAGAAGTGATGAAGTAAGGCTCTGTTTTCCAGGTCGTGATTCGGGTGAATGCTGGCATTCACCTAATACACTTGCTGAAAAGCAGCTCCCACTGTCTCCACTTTCTCCTGCGGGTCTTCGATAATAAAGAAGTCATCGTCCAAGACGGCTTCCTCAGGATCGATTTGCGCTGTCAGAAGTACGTCTCTGTTCGCTACTGTCCTCTGGAGCTTAAGACACGGAAGGTCGTTCTGATTCTTGGACCTAAATATCTTATTAATTTGGGGGAACATACTCGGGTCGCTAGAGTTAACGGCCCGAATTTTCTTGTCCCAGTACAAATTAATAGATAACCTGTAGTTTTCCTTGATCAGGGTGTTGACGTCCTTAATCGACGACTTCAGTGTCCTCATCTCCAGGTCGTTCGAGTCTGTAAATCGTCTGTACAAGTTTTTAAGTCTTGTCAGTAGTCCGCTTTTCTGTCTGTGCAGTGCGTCTACCGTCGCGTTACAGTAGACGTTGTTTTGGTCGCGTTTCTTGTACTTCGGTATTGTCCGTTCCATTGTCTGTTTTATTATGTTGTCCATCTGTTCAAGGTGTTGGTCGATTTCTATATTTGTCAAGTTTCTGTTGTTTGGTGGGGCTATGTCACTCGAACGTAGTTCTCTCGCTAGGACTTGGGTGAAATGAGGCCAGCGCATCTTACTGTAATTGTAAGAATGCGTTGGAACGTATTCATCCAACTCCACGTGCTCGTTCGGAATCTGAATTACAGCAGCGAGTCCGCAGTGGTCACTGTCGTACTCGACTGTCTGTAAGCAGTTTCGAGGGTGATTACCCACTTTGTCCGTTATTGTCAGTCTAGTATCGTACAGCAAAAGATCCAGGAAGGAACCGCCCCTTGGGAACGATGGCCTTTCTGTAGCCAGCAGGTCGACACCATATTCAACACTGCAAAGATTCATCAAATTAAAAAGATGATTACCTCTTGGATTATTATTTTGATTTCCCCAATCTTCATGTCTGCGTTCAAATCTCTGGACATGACGAAGTAGTTTTCTTCCACGGTCACCTTACCACTAAGCTACGGACACTACTGACTCTTGGCTCATTCAAAATGAATAGTGTTTGCTTGACTCAATGCATAAACAACGCAGGATCTATCCTCTCTTTCCTTGGAAAACTTTTGTCAACTTCAAAATAACAAAATCTAGTTAAGTAATTATAACTTTTATTTCTATAGTTTCCTGCAAACATTTCAGAATTCAAAAACATTGATCCCATGGGCTTTTATCTTCTAAATAAGCTCACGGAAACATTGAAATCTCGAAATCCAATCGAACTTTTGCCCCGAAGAGGTCCCAATCCCAATAAAAAAAGTTACTCTATTGTTGAGTTTTAATTTACTTTTTTCTCTATTCATTCAGTCCTGAACAATGTTTTCGAATTGAAAAGGATTATATCGAACCTTCTAAAGTACTAAAAAAAAAAATACAAAAATACAACAAAAACGAATCAAGAATAAGAAAAAAAAAAACTTTAACAAAAAATCTATCTCTCTAAGGTTTTGGTATTGGTATCAAATGTAACGAAGAAAAAGTTTCTTTCCCTTGTTATTTTTAATGGGATGCAATAATCGTTAAATGTTTGGCGCATTGGAATGATACCGGGCGAATTCTATTCTATAAAAAGCCCTCGTTGTCGTCATATTCGTCGAGACGGAACGGGACCAAGTCGAGAGGAGTTCAATTCAGGATGTTGGAGGAAAGATTCTCAAGCATCAAAAAAAAATCGTCTCTTAACTTGGTTATAGGTTTGGGTATAAGTAGACTTTCTATTCCTTTGGATATTATAACTGTTTAAAATTCAAAGGATTTTCCTTTCTTTTGTGTGAAGCCTGGGTAGCGAGAAGAACGAACTGTGCAACTAGCAGCACATTTATATGCGATGTTAATGCAAAACAGAGACATATAAATGAGACCGACTACTGTTGTAATGGCCAAATGGAAGGGGGATCCAATGGGACCTTAGTCCGCAGTCTCATGCATGAAGTCACTTTCAGTAAGTATGGAAGGTACCTGTTTGCATTTCTCTATAAATATTTAAGAATTCAAATCAAGATTTTGTGGACTTGCTTTGAAATTGTTCTTTTTGGCAACATTTTCTGAATGCTGAATATCTCTATCCGTCCCGTCTATCTATGTAGTCGTAGTTATTCCGTATCTTTGTAACACATAGAAAATGAAGATGTGAGCATTTGGTGTTAGTTGATATTTTTGACGTAGTTTTGTTGAGTTGCAACGATGCTCTTCACTTCGATATTAAAGTCAGAATTTAGAATACAGCTTTCGACTTCATTGTCACATAGGGAGAAAGAGATGAATCTAAAATTTAAATTTAAGAACTAGAGTGATAGTGGAACAGATGTTTTGTTATGCATTTTGAATTTATTTTGTGAGAATAGATTCAACTGTATTAAATAGAAGAGCCTGATAAGCACGTTATAGAACTGAGCGGGTTCAGCTGGCTATTCGTAAGTTTCCCACTCAAAATCTTGATGGGTAAGCCAGTACCATTAGTTCAATCAAGCAACTTTGAAAAAAAAAGTAGGTACAAGCTTTTTTCGAAAATTAGTGCTGTGAAGTCCAAACACCTTTTGTCTGAGTAGCACAAATTAATCTAAGATTATTTGCATTCAAATAACAATTGACAGCTATTAAGGGCGCACGAATTGAATTTGTTAACTTACATTCTGACTTAAGGTGGCCCTACAGTTCATTGTGGACTTGGTTCTCAACGAACAGTCACCGCCAACCAGCTGATCCCCTATAGCTAGCTGTCACCAAATTTATTGAGTTCGTCTTCCATTTGAGTGCGCCCTGCTTTGATTCTTAGTCCTTCGAAAATGGTGTCGAAGACTTTTTGGCAGCAGCATTGGTATCCAAGCGTTCCATGTTCTATATGACCGAGCCATCTGAGTCATTGCATATTGTCTCTTCTGGCTAGGTCCGTGTCATTGTACGGATAAAAATTGGTTGAATAATTTTCTTTTCTTAGGAAACGTATTTTTATCATGATCATCCATCAACTTCGGCCGAGGTCATCAACTGCCGAGGACATCAACTCCGCTACAAACGGGTTCCGTATTCCGTTCCGTTACGGGCCTCCTACAGAAAATTCTTCCATGTATCCCGATTGTTGGCCGACGCCATCCAGTTCCGTACCCCAAGGCATTGGGTGTCCTATTCTTCGCCATCCTTGCAGCGCAAATTTAGTTCCTTATCGCTCATGCTAGCTAGGAATCCAGCTCGTGGTTTTATCGTCTCCGGAATCGTTCTACCTAACAAACGGAGCCAAGCATTCTCCTAAGACCTAAGACTTTTTTCTCGAACACTGGCGTGCGCTGCGCCGCTGGTAAAAGTTCAGCGTGTCTTTCACCAAGCGCACAGTTTTCGGATTTGTAAGTGAGCACTGGTAAGATTATCATGTTATTCAGCCCCAGTTTTGAAGTAGGTAATGGTAATATATTTGGATTTAAAGAGCCTTGAAATACTTAAGTAAGTTTTGTTGGCTTTGAGCAGCCACCCGTGTTGGTATTTCTTCTTCTATATTGTTATCGGCTGCTACTACTGAACCAAGGTAATTGAAGGATCGCGACACTACTTCTAATTCGTACCTACTCCTCCACCTTAATTGTTGTTCTTCCAGTTGTAGTTAGTTTTTCCCTCCTTTATATGTAGCCCCAGGTTTTTTTCCGCTTGTTCGATCTAGATAAATGAGGATTTTACAGCTTTTTTGTTCAATGTCGTCAATGTCAATTTCGTCGACGTGGACTAGGTGGACTTGGTGACGATACTTAGCCTGATGTTCCAGAGTCACGGATTTTTCTCCAAAGCCAGGTTAAAGAGAAGTCAGGAGGTTAAGGACCCCTTGGTGAGGTCCATTGAAAATGTTAACGGGTCTGGATAGTAATTTGGCTTACAATATCGTATTCTCTCATGGCATTGTATGTTTCTATCTTGACTATGCTGTCGTAGGCGGCTTTAAATTCTATAAACAGAAGGTATGTTTTGATGTTAAATTCTAGACATTTGTCCATCGCCTGCCTTAAAGTGAAAATCTAATAAATTGTCGATTTGCCTGGTCTGAAGCAAAACTGATATGTATGTATAATGTGATAATTGCTGCAATCCTTGACATCTTCCTCCTCGTGTTTGGGACTCCTTTCTCCCTAGTCTTCGGGTATTTCCTCCTTCCGATAGATTAGTTTGTGAAGTGATATTGTCCTTGATGTTTTATCTGCTCAGCTGGTATGCCATCTGGGCGTTTATTGTCCTTTAGCCAGTTGATAGCTCTTTTGACTTTATCAATGCATGATGCCTGCAGCATGAGGTAGAGGAGCAGTAATTTCGTTAGTAAGCTGGCGATTGGGCAATTCATTAAAGTGCCCTTCCCAGAGCTCCAGAATGCCTTTGGGATCAGTGATCAGATTACAGTTTGCCCGTGTCCTGCTCACAGTAGGTGCATCTCTATGTGTATTGCGTCTTGTTTCGGACGAATCGGTAGAATTTGTGTATGGTGAGGTCCCCGCTCTCTGCTTTTTTCTATTTCGAAGCCTGCATTCTTCTGTCCGTATCCAAATCTTCTTTTCTCCCCTCATTCTAATGTTCAGACGCTAGCTTGTATTCATCATCAAACCAGCCGCTCCGAATTCTGGAAATGGGCAGTACTAATTGTTTCTGAGACTTGTCCACTACGACTACCCTCTGGTTTGAGGACTTACTCTTTCCTCTCCACTGGGCTCTTTTTCATGTGCCATACATGTCCTCAAAAATACAAAAAAACCTCTCCAAAAACTTCTAGACCCCGTGCGTCGTCGGTGAGTGATGCCAAGTTTCAAAATTGTTGACTTTTTTTTAGGCGAACACAGTAATAATTTTCATTCATGTAAGTACTTTGCTCTATATTTGACATCGATGTGTAAGAACAAAACTAGTTTTTAAATGTTCTGTCTGCCTTGTCCAGACATTTATGTCATAACACTCAGCCATTCACTGCCAATGCCAACTGCCAAGCGGATTTAAAGATTCACTTACGATTATCCGTGAAGTAGCTATATGGAACTTAATTTTTAACCGAAGAAAACAAAATTAAATCCAATTCTTGAAAAAAACAGTCTCCATTGCTGTCGTAGTCTCGTACTCTTCGTCATCGGCATTCCCCTTTTTTTGTATTCCTCACAAGAAAAAGACGAATGAAATTTTATTAACATTTTATGGGACATAACTGGTATTGTGATGACATTTTGTGACATAATCGTAAAACCGAATTATAGTGGCGTATCCAGTGTTTACATAGGCGTTCAATAAGTAGATACTTTATTTAGCCTTTCCGTCTCCGACGTTGTTGTTGTCGTCGACGACAACCGACCGATGATGACGCTGTTTATTTTTATTTAGTAATTTTTTCGACAATTCTGTTTTAATTATAATTTTTGTTTTTGTGGTTGTGCTGTCTCCTGTTGCATGTCTGTAATGAATTTAGTATAATAAAATGAATTGTTATTGCGGCTAAAGGGAAAGGAATATTCAGAGATTTGAGGATCAAGGTCAAGATTTGATGTGAAAGTTGAATGGGTCGTTTTTGGAGAAGCATAAAATGGGGGTCAGAGCGTTATTAAGAAGTCTCATGTATAAAGTTAGTGTAAGCGCTTGTAAACTTTACTAAAATAAGAATTGAATGTGTGTCAACAATTTTGATTCGCAGAAAATTGCGCCGCTTTTTTAAAATTTGTTATAATTGTTATAAAGAACATTCGTTTAAACGAAGGTTAAAGATAGGCTTGAGGCTCTAATACGTCAATCGGTACTGTCCCTTAGTAACAGTCAGGTAGATGTCGGTTCTTGAAAGACATCTTCTTAGAAATACCCGCAAAAAATAGGAAGGACTCCAATAATTGGAGTCTCCGACGAGTAAAAAAGAAGAAAATCTCCGAATTTAGCAGGCGCTCATGTTATCATGCTGCTTTCACCGAATGAATAATCGCTTGATGAATAGCTAGAACTAGAACCTCTATTGTGTCAAGTTCATAGACTCATTCAAAATCAGGAATTATCGCTGATCCCTCTTCTAAATTAACTCGGCTGGCCAATCAGAATCTTAACCTTATACGGATTCAATGAAAAGAAATTTAGAAAGTCTAGCAAAGGTTGTTCAAAAAAGGTTCTATTCAATCCCCATTCCCACAAAAAAAGCCTAAATGTGTAAATCGCGGTTCTGAGACGGCCAAATTACATCGCCAAGATGGCTGACAACATAATTTGATAATTCGCTTGTCTGTATGAAACGGCGCGGCGGCGCTGCACGAACAAGGTATCATCCTAATCCATGTGGGATTGAAACTCACGTTTTTTAAAAACAGTTTTATTTAACAATAATTCATTAAAAATTCAAAAACAGTGATATAAAAATGATTAGGCGTAAATGGAAAACAAAAATAATTAGATGATCTATCGTGAACTGAGCTCGACCATTGGTACTTGCGATGAGCTGTGTAGATAAACAGAAGGGGCGAGCTCTAAAGTGCACCTCGTTTTATAGGTTGATTGACAGCTGATCCAATGGTAAGGTAGTTTAGGATAGTGCTTCCATACTATTAGTGGTGCCAAATTGATCCTACATCCATATAATCAGCTTAGAAAGAAATTAGTCTCTGTAGCGTCCACCGTTCCCAAAGGCATGTTGGAGCGATAGGATAAGTGCACTTTAATAAATTGCTCAATGATCAGGAATGACGGCTCCATCTTTTAAAGATGACAAAATCATACTGCAGCTAACCAAGCATTGATGAAGTCAAAAAAGCTTTCATCCGCTTAAAGGACAACAAAGCCACAGGGGCTGAGGAATTATAGTGCACGGATGGGAACAGGAAGAGATGCCAGAAGACTGGCGAAAAGGCAATAATAAAGGGGTATTGCATTGTTAAATATCTACAACTACAATCTATAAGAAAACGATACTCCTTTCGGAAAGCCCAATACGCGGAAACCATAAACAGCAAATATCATTTCGGTTTCAGACAAGGCAAATTGACAACTGGTCAGATTTTTACCCTGAGGCAGGCGATCGCAAATTGTCTAAAATCCAACATCAAAACACACCATCAGTTTATAGACTCTAAGGCCACCTACGACAGCATAGTTCAGGACTCAGGGTAGGACCGTACAAAGCAATGAGAGAATTCGGCATCCCAAATAAATTAAAAAGACTATGTACGATGACCATGACCAACCAACGTTTTAAGCCAAATTAAATTGCTATCCAGACCCGTCAAAATGTTCAATGGAGTTCGACAATGCAATGGACTGGTCTGCCTCCTCTTCAACCTGTCGTTTCAGAAAGCAATCCTTGACTCTGAAACATATTTCAAAGAGACTATCGTCACCAAGTCCACAAGTCAGGCATCCGCAGATGTCATTGACATCTTTACAAGGAATCTTTACAATCCTCATGATGGAGCAGGCGCCAAAAAAACTGGGGTTGCATATAAATAATGGAAAAACTAGGCACATGGTGACCCCGTTTGCTGAAAACGTTGGCAATAGTAGAAGAATATCTATTAAGGTTGAGGGGCACGATTGCGAAGTATTGCAGTTCTTCAATAAGGAAGAAGAAATACGTGTGCGCCTGTTCAAAGCCAACAGAATCTACTTTACTCTTTTAAATCTCTTTAAATCGAAAAATCTTACCATTACTTCAAAACTTGTGCTGTATAAGACGATACGGATCCTAGACTTGGGTGCTTAGCCAAAGGCACTCTGAACTCTTAGCCGCGTTTGAGAGAAAAGTCTAACAGAGTATAGTTGGCCTCGTTCGTGAGGAAGGATGATTCCGGGGAGAATATAACCACGAGCTATATGAAATGATACCCTGAAGCAAACTTGATGATAAAAATTAGGCTAAGAAAGTCCTTTGCGGTACAATTTGTGGAGGAGACAGCGCGGCAGACCAGATGGCGTAGACCATGATGCCCAAAGCCTTGGAATGCGAAACTGATTGGCGTCGTCAGCCAACAATCGGAATAGATGGAAGAACTTGAAGAAGTGAGAAACCTCATTGCTCAGGCCGAAGACGATGATCGATATGAAATTCCTGAAAGCCTTTTCCTAAACCAGCAGTAGAGTGAATATTTGATCGATCGTGGAATATCCGGGTCTGAAGCTTAAGTCACACTGATAGGGACCTATCAGGTTCTTGACGAAAGGCTTCAAACGTTTATATAGTGTTGAAGATGATGCAGGGGATCTTCTTTTTTGAGGATTGGGTATACAATGCTGAGGTGCCATTCATGGGGCATTCTTTGCTACAACTAAATCTTGTAGATAAGCTGTTGCATACTTTTTACAAAATCATCTCCGAAAGCTTTGTACATTTCGGTGGCTAGGGTCCAGCAGCTTTTTTCTGGACTTAAGTTAAGATATCGCTAGCTTCACTTCTTCAAAGTTGAGTGGGTGGAATTGGTGGTCTCCTTCCCTAAAAGTTGGTGCTCTTCTCTCCTATATTTTGCTCGTGAGCGGCTCGAGTTCTTCTTTACCGCTTGCGCTGCCTTGTATGCTCTTGTTTACCTTCAATAACTCCATTGATTGGTTTGCCCATCGATATTTTTGTTTATTAATTGCTGACACTACTTTTTGCTTTCTTCAATCATTGATGGCCCTTTTGTTGCTTGATCGGAGTGTCTTCCTTCTGCTGATTGTGCAGCTTTTATTGGTTGTTCGGTCGGCCAACATTGTTCTATAAGAAAAATTAGCCGATGGCGCTGGTAGTTCAAAATCAAAACTAACCCGCGTACCTTCTCATCCAAAGCCTTTTTTCCCCGACTTAAAAATGGGGGAAGCGAGCGGAACATTGATCATTGATCAAATAGAACACGCATTTCGATAAAACCGTTTATTGGCCACTATTTTCGTCCATGTTGGTTTGACAAAAAGCCTTAATTAATGACATCCAATTTGACAGTCGTAGTTTCTTCAAGGTACCCGCTATCAACTGTCATACTCCATATTTGAGGACCCTAATTGCATATCAACAAAAATTGTATTGAAAGGCTTTCAAGTTTCAACTGATATTTGATTTTGAAATTTGCGTAGGGAACTTTCATTACGAACACATATAGACATTAGGTACTTCCGTAGGAATACAAAATGTATACCTATAGGGTCTCTAATGTCATTTTAATGCTCTTTTCTGCTTGTTGTAACATTTAAAGGCTTAAGCTAGAATTGCATTATTTTATCATTTAAATCATTTCGGAACCAAAACACGTATTAAGGTCTTTAAATTTCAAGATGCGTACATATTGCTCTTAATGTTTGTTGCGTTTAAAGTTTTAGTTTATAGTCAACTTTGAACTTTCGGAAAGTTATGTTAAAAACAACTATACGTTAATCCCAGGAGTTTATACCTCATACTGTCAACTATCGC
>CAKKXW010000003.1:11512665-11598890 GCA_920937365.1 Sphaerophoria rueppellii | reverse complement strand
CCGTGAAAGATGAAATAAAAACTTATGGGCACGAGTAGGACTCGAAGTTGATATAATCGAAAAATATAGACCCATAGCCAAACTATCAGTTATTCCAAAACTTTTTGAAGCTATTATTTTAAACACTATCTTTCTGGACAAAATCTTTGATTGTTTCAAATCAACACGGTTTTTGAAAGGACGATCTACTATAACTCTTTTTACTGAATTGACAGAGCATTGTATTGACGATTTTAAAAATAAAAGACAAACAGTCTGCATTATAATTGACTTTAGCAAAGCTTTTGATAAGCTTTCTCACAGAGTTTTACTTAAAAAGCTGAATAAATTGGGAGCTAAGCAACAAATTCATACTTTGGCTTTATTCTTACCTGAGCTACATACCAAATGCAGTGCGCTTTGAAAATGTTTTGTCTCAATATTTCATAGTAAATTCTGGTATTCCTTAAGGTAGCCACCTGGGGCCTCTCCTTTTCACATTATTCATGAATGACCTCCCTTCTGTTTTTCAATATTCTAAATGTTTAATGTATGTTGACGATGTAACTATTTTCAAATCTGTTTCTAACAATAACGACTGTCAAAAATGTAAAGCTATAAGCTTTACCCGTAAGTTGTCGACTTTTACATATGATTACAGTTTTCTGGGTTCAAGTTTGTCTATTGTAGAGGAAGTCACTGTACTTGAAGTGCTACTTGATAAGAAACTGGATTTTAAACAACATATTCACCTAATTTGCACTAAAGCAAATTCACCACTAGGTTGGATAAAGAGAGAATCTCGCCAATTTTACGACCCTTATGTTATTAAACAACTTTATATTTAATTTACTAGACCTGTTGTTGAGTACGAAGTCTCGAACCCACGACGCGACTTTCTGCTTAGCAGCCATCGCTACTAACCACTAAGCTACGGACACTACTGACTCTTGGCTCATTCAAAATGAATAGTTGTTGCTTGAGTCAATGCATAAACAACGCAGGATCTATCCTCTCTTTCCTTGGAAAACTTTTGTCAACTTCAAAATACCAAAATCTATAGTTAGTAATTATAACTTTTATTTCTATAGTTTCCTGCAAACATTTCAGAATTCAAAAACATTGATCCCATGGGCTTTTATCTTCTAAATAAGCTCAAGGAAACATTGAAATCTCGAATTCCAATCGAACTTTTGCCCCGAAGAGGTCCCAACCCAATACATAAAAGTTACTCTATTGTTGAGTTTTAATTTACTTTTTCCTCTATTCATTCAGTCCTGAACAATGTTTTCGAATTGAAAAGGATTATATCGAACCTTCTAAAGTACCAAAAAAAAAAAATACAAAAATACAACAAAATCGAATCAAGAATAAGAAAAAAAAAAAAAAAAACTTAAACAAAAAATCTATCTCTCAAAGGTTTTGGTATTGGTATCAAATGTAACGAAGAAAAAGTTTCTTTCCCTTGTTATTTTTAATGGGATGCAATAATCGTTAAATGTTTGGCGCATTGGAATGATACCGGGCGAATTCTATTCTATAAAAAGCCCTCGTTGTCGTCATATTCGTCGAGACGGAACGGGACCAAGTCGAGAGGAGTTCAATTCAGGATGTTGGATGAAAGATTCTCAAGTATCACAAAAAATCATCTCTTAACTTGGTTATAGGTTTGGGTATAAGTAGACTTTCTATTCCTTTAGATATTATAACTGTTTAAAATTCAAAGGATTTTCCTTTCTTTTGTGTGAAGCCTGGGTAGCGAGAAGAACGAACTGTGCAACTAGCAGCACATTTATATGCGATGTTAATGCAAAACAGAGACATATAAATGAGACCGACTACTGTTGTAATGGCCAAATGGAAGGGGATCCAATGGGACCTTAGTCCGCAGTCTCATGCATGAAGTCACTTTCAGTAAGTATGGAAGGTACCTGTTTGCATATCTCTATAAATATTTAAGAATTCAAATCAAGATTTTGTGGACTTGCTTTGAAATTGTTCTTTTTGGCAACATTTTCTGAATGCTGAATATCTCTATCCGTCTATCTATGTAGTCGTAGTTGTTCCGTATCTTTGTAACACATAGAAAATGAAGATGTGAGCATTTGGTGTTAGTTGATATTTTTGACGTAGTTTTGTTGAGTTGCAACGATGCTCTTCACTTCGAAGGCAGAATTTAGAATACAGCTTTCGACTTCATTGTCACATAGGGAGAAAGAGATGAATCTAAAATTTAAATTTAAGAACTAGAGTGATAGTGGAACAGATGTTTTGTTATGCATTTTGAATTTATTTTGTGAGAATAGATTCAACTGTATGAAATAGAAGAGACTGATAAGCACGTTATTGAACTGAGCGGGTTCAGCTGGCTATTCGTAAGTTTCCCACTCAAAATCTTGATGGGTAAGTCAGTACCATTAGTTCGATCAAGCAATTTTGAAACAAATTAGGTACAAGCTTTTTTCGAAAATGAGTGCTGTGAAGTCCAAATAATGCGTGTTTTGAAAATAAGTTGTAGCTAAATTGAATTGTAATGTCCGTAGCTTAGTGGTTAGGTGCGTTGGCTGCCAAGCAGAACGTCGTGGGTTCGAATCCTACTCGGGCCCAAAGTTTTTATTTCATCTTTCACGGACACTGCCTCTTGCGAAGAACTGACAAAACTTCCAAGAGTATCATCTGTCATGAAAAAGTGCTTCTCAACTTTGCCGTTCGGAATCGGCGTTAAATTGTAGGTCCCCTCAATTCTTCACACGCACCTAGAGTATTGTTGACGAGAGTAAGCCACTTAGGCCTTGGCTCTTCAAGAGCTGTCGCGCCACTCTATTTATTTATTTTATTTTAAATTGAAGCAACCAAGACGCCTGCAGTGGCAAAAGCTCAACTTTTCACACCTCTTGTCTGTCAACAATTTGAGGTTATTTGCATTCAAATTCCAATTGACAGCAATTGAGGGCGCACGAGTTGCACTTGCTTACTTACTTACTTATTTACTTAAAGTAAGCATGCGTTCTATGTTCTACATGGCCCATCAGCCATCTAAGTCATTGGACCTTGACTCTTCAGGCTAGGTCCGTGTAATTGAATTGTCAGGGTCTATGCTTCGGCACCTTACAACAGGACTGCGATGATGACTAGTTGATGATTTTTTTTAGTAAAAAGAAACAGTGATTAGAAAAAAGTTTTCTACATCTGGTTTCGGTTCTAATTACTTTGCCCGTATTAAAACTGGAACCTGAGTAGACAAGCTCTTTTACTACTAAGTGTCTATTGTGACGTTCTTTCCGAGCCATGGGTGAACAATTTTCTTTTCTTCCGAAACGTATTTTCATCCTGATCATCATCTTCGGCCGAAGTTTTTCACATCAACTACAAACGGGTTCCGTTCCGGACCTCCCACAGAAAATTCTTCCATGTATACCGATTGTTGGCCGACGCCATCCAGTTGAGTACCCCAAGGGATTGGGCGTTCTGGCATTCGCAATCCTTCCAGCGCAAATTTGGTCTGCCATACTCTCCTACTATGAATTGTATCGCTAAGGACATTCCGGGTCGGTTCCTTATCGCTCATGCTATCTAGGATTCCAGCCCACCGGAGTCTAGCAAGCTCAATTTTTGTCATCAAGTTTACTTCGCGATAGATTTGATTAAGCTCGTGGTTTTATCGTCTCCGTGATCATTCTACCTTACAAACGGAGCCAAGCATTCTCCTAAGACCTAAGACTTTTTTTCTCGAATACTGGCGCGCAGTGCTCCGCGGCTAAGAGTTCAGAGTGCCTTTGGCTAAGCGCATAGTTTTCGGATTTGTAAGCGAGCACTGGTAAGATTATCATCTTATTTGGCCCAGTTTTGAAATATAGGTAATGGTAAGATATTTGGATTTAAAGAGCCTTGAAGCACGTAAGTAACTTTTTTTGGCTTTGAGCAGCGGCACGTGTTGGTATTTCTTCTTCTATATTGTTATCGGCTTCTACTACTGACCCAAGGTAATTGAAGCATTGAAGGAACGCGGCACTATTTCTAATTCGTACTCCTCCACCGTAATTGTTGTTCTTCCAGTTGTAGTTAGTTTTTCCGTCCTTTATATGCAGCCCCAGGTTTTTTTCCGCTTGCTCGATATAGATAAATGAGGATTTTAAAGCTTTTTTGTTCATTGACGTCAACTTGAATTCGTCTGCGTGGACTAGGTGGACTTGGTGACGATAGTTAGCCTGATGTTCCAGAGTCACGAATTGCTTTCTCCAAAGCCAGGTTAAAGAGAAGTCCGGAGGTAAAGGACCCCTTGGTGAAGTCCATTGATAATGTTGACGGGTCTGGATAGTTATTTGACTTGCAATGTTGAATTCTCTTATGGCTTTGTATGGTTCTGTCTTGTCTATATGCTGTCGAACGTAGCTTTAAATACTAAAAGCAGATGGTATGGTTTTGACGTTATATTCTATAGACATTTTTCCATCGCCTGCCTTAGGGTGAAATTCTGATAAACTTTCGATTTGCCTGGTCTGAAACTGCGGCTATCCGATTATACTTATTAATGTATAATAATTTAATTGCTGCACTCTGTGACATCTCCTTCCTTGTGTTAGGGACTTATCATACTTTCTCGCTGGTCTTTCGGTATTTTCTTCCTGTTCCCATAGATTAGTTTGTGAAGTGATATGGTCCTTAATGTTTTATCCGTTCAGCTGGCATGCCATCTTGGCCTTTATTGTCATTTAGCCTGTTGACTGATCTTTTGACTTTATCAATGCTTGGTGCCTGCAGCATGAGGTAGAGGAGCAGTCATTTTGTTCGTAAGCTGGCGATTGAGCAATTCATTAAAGTGCACTTCCAGCGCTTCAGAATGCCTTCGGGATCAGTGACCAGATAACAATTTTCCCGTGTCTTCCTCACAATATGTGCAGCTCTATGTGCACAGCGTCATGTTTTGGACGAATCGGTAGAAATTCCGCTGGCGAGGTCCTTATTTATTTCGAATTCCCACCCTGCATTCTATTGGCCGTAGCCAAATCTTCTTTTCGCCCCTCATTCTTATGTTCAGACGCTAGCTTGTATTCATCATCAAACCAGCCGCTCCAACTTCTTCAAATGAGCGATATTAATTGTTTCTGAGACGTGTCTACTACGACTACGACTACTGGTTTGAGGACTTACTCTTTCCTCTTCACTGGGCTCTTTTTCATGTAAAGTGCAAAAAAACCCTCTCCAAAAACTTCTAGACCCCGTGCGTTGTCGGTGAGTGATGCCAAGTTTCAAAATTGTTGACTTTTTTTTAGGCGAACACAGTAATAATTTTCGTTCATGTAAGTACTTTGCTCTATATTTGACATCGATGTGTAAGAACAAAACTAGTTTTTTAAATGTTCTGTCTGCCTTGTCCAGACATTTATGTCATAACACTCAGCCATTCACTGCCTGCCAACTGCCAAGCGGATTTAAAGATTCACACGATTACGTGAAGTAGCTATATGCTACTTAATTTTTAACCGAAGAAAACAAAATAAAATCCAATTCCATTGCTGTCGTAGTCTCGTACTCATCGTCATCGGCATTCCCCTTTTTTTTGTATTCCTCACAAGAAAAAGAAGAATGAAATTTTATTAACATTTTATGGGACATAACTGGTATTGTGATGACATTTTGTGACATAATCGTAAAACCGAATTATAGTGGCGTATCCAGTGTTTACATAGGCGTTCAATAAGTAGATACTTTATTTAGCCCTTCCGTCTCCGACGTTGTTGTTGTCGTCGACGACGACCGACCGATGATGACGCTGTTTATTTTTATTTAGTAATTTTTTCGACAATTTTGTTTTAATTATAATTTTTTGTTGTTGTTGTACTGTCTCCTGTTGCATGTCTGTAATGAATTTAGTATAATAAAATGAATTGTTATTGCGGCTATAGGGAAAGGAATATTCAGAGATTTGAGGATCAAGGTCAAGATTTGTTGTGAAAGTTGAATGGGTCGTTTTTGGAGAAGCATTAAATGGGGGTCAGAGCATTATTAAGAAGTCTCATGTATAAAGTTAGTGTAAACGCTTGTTAACTTTAGTAAAATAAAAATTGAATGTGTGTCTACAATTTTGATTCGCAGAAAATTGCTCCGCTTTTTTAAAATTTGTTATAATTGTTATAAAGAACATTCGTTTAAATGAAGGTTAAATAAAGGCTTGCGGCTCTAACACGTTCAATCGGTACGGTCCCTGAGTAACAGTCAGGTAGATATCGGTTCTTGAAAGTCATCTTCTTAGAAATATCCGCAAATAATAGGAAGGGCTCCAATGATCGGAGTCTCCGACGAGTAAAAAAGAAGAACTAGAACCTCTATGTCTATTTTGTCAAGTTCATAGACTCATTCAAAATCAGGAATTATCGCTTATCCCTCTTCTAAATTAACTCGGCTGGCCGATCAGAATCTTAACTTTACTGATTCAATGAAAAGAAATTTTGAAAGTCTAGCAAAGGTTGTTCAAAAAAGGGTCTACTCAAAGCCTAAATGTGTAAATCGCGGTTATGAGACGGCCAAATTACATCGCCAAGATACCTGTCTGTATGAAACGGCGCGGCGGCGCTGCACGAACCAGGTATCATCCTAATCCATGTGGGATTGAAACTCACGTTTTTTAAAAAAGTTTTTATTAAACAATAGTTCATTAAAAATTCAAAAACAGTGACATAAAAATGATTAGGCGAAAATGGAAAAACAAATAATAATTATGATGAGCTCGACCATTGGTACTTGCGTTGAGCTGTGTAGATAAAAAGAAGGGGCGAGCTCTATAGTGCACCTCCTTTTATAGCTTGATTGACAGCTGATCCAATGGTAAGGTAGTTTAGGATAGTGCTACCATACTATTAGTGGTGCCAAATTGATCCTACATCCATATAATCAGCTTAGAAAGAAATTAGTCTCTGTAACGTCCACCGTTCCCAAAAGGCATGTTGGAGCGATAGGATAAGTGCACTTTAATAAATTGCTCAATGATCAGGAATGACGGCTCCATCTTTTAAAGATGACAACATCATACTGCAGCTAACCAAGCATTGATGAAGTCAAAAAAGCTATCATCCGCTTAAAGGACAACAAAGCCACAGGGGCTGAGGAATTATAGTGCACGGATGGGAACAGGAAGAGATGCCAGAAGACTGGCGAAAAGGCAATAATAAAGGGGTATTGCATTGTTGAATATCTACAACTACAATCTATAAGAAAACGATACTCCTTTCGGAAAGCCCAATACGCGGAAACCATAAACAGCAAATATCAGTTCGGTTTCAGAAAAGGCAAATTGAAAACTGGTCAGATTTTTACCCCGAGGCAGGCAATGGCGAACTGTCTTAAATCCAACATCAAAACACACCATCAGTTTATAGACTCTAAAGCCATCTTTAACAGCATAGTCAGGACTCGGGGTAGAACCGTACAAAGCCATGAGAGAATTCGGCATCCAAAATAAATTAAAAAGACTATGTACGATGACCATGACCAACCAACGTTTTAAGCCAAATAAAATTGCTATTCAGACCCGTCAAAATTTTCAATGGACTTCGACAATGCGATGAACTGGTCTGCCTCCTCTTCAACCCTCGTTTGAGAAAGCAATCCGTGCCTCTGAAACATATTTCAAAAAGACTATCGTCACCAAGTCCACAAGTCAGGTATACGCAGATGTCATTGACATCTTTACAAGGAATTTTGCAACCTCATTTATGCAGATGGAGAAGGCGCCAAAAAAACTGGGGTTGCATATAAATAATGGAAAAACTAGGCACTTGGTGATCCCGTTTGCTGAAAACGTTGGCAATAGTAAAAGAATATCTATTAAGGTCGAGGGGCAAGATTTTAAAGTATTGCAATCCTTCAATAAGGAAGAAGAAATACGAGTGCGCCTGTTCAAAGCCAACAGAATCTACTTTACTCTTTTAAATCTTTTTAAATTGAAAAATCTTACCATTACTTCAAAACTTGTGCTGTATAAGACGACACGGATCCTAGACTTGGGTGCTTAGCCAAAGGCACTCTGAACTCTTAGCCGCGTTTGAGAGAAAAGTCTAACAGAGTATAGTTGGCCTCGTTCGTGAGGAAGGATGATTCCGGGGAGAATATAACCACGAGCTATATGAAATGATACCCTGAAGCAAACTTGATGATAAAAATTAGGCTAAGAAAGTCCTTTGCGGTACAATTTGTGGAGGAGACAGCGCGGCAGACCAGATGGCGTAGACCATGATGCCCAAAGCCTTGGAATGCGAAACTGATTGTCGTCGTCAGCCAACAATCGGAATAGATGGAAGAACTTGAAGAAGTGAGAAACCTCATTGCTCAGGCCGAAGACGATGATCGATATGAAATTCCTGAAAGCCTTTTCCTAAACCAGCAGTAGAGTGAATATTTGATCGATCGTGGAATATCCGGGTCTAAAGCTTAAGTCACACTGATAGGGACCTATCAGGTTCTTGACGAAAGGCTTCAAACGTTTATATAGTGTTGAAAATGATGCAGGGGATCTTCTTTTTTGAGGATTGGGTATACAATGCTGAGGTGCCATTCATGGGGCATTCTTTGCTACAACTAAATCTTGTAGATAAGCTGTCATACATTTTACAAAATCTTCTACAGAAGCTTTGTACAGTTCGGTGGCTAGGCTCCAGCAGCTTTTTTCTGGACTTAAGTTAAGATATCGCTAGCTTCACTTCTTCAAAGTTGAGTGGGTGGAATTGGTGGTCTCCTTCCCTAAAAGTTGGTGCTCTTCTCTCCTATATTTTGCTCGTGAGCGGCTCGAGTTCTTCTTTACCGCTTGCGCTGCCTTGTATGCTCTTGTTTACCTGCAATAACTCCATTGATTGGTTTGCCCATCGATATTTTTGTTTATTAATTGCTGACACTACTTTTTGCTTTCTTCAATCATTGATGGCCCTTTTGTTGCTTGATCGGAGTGTCTTCCTTCTGCTGATTGTGCAGCTTTTATTGGTTGTTCGGTCGGCCAACATTGTTCTGTAAGAAAAATGAATCGATGGCGCTGGTAGTTCAAAATCAAAAAGAAACCGCATACCTTTTCATCCCAAATTGGGCCTTATTGCCCCCGACTTAAAAATGGGGGAAGTGAGCGGAACATTGATAAAATAGAACACGCATCTCGATAAAACCGTTTTATAATTTGCAGGTCTTGTTGACCGCTATTTTCGTCCATGTTGGTTTGACAAAAAGCCTTAAGATATTACATCCATTTTGACAGTCGTATAGTTTCTTCAAGGTGCCCGCTATCAACTGTCAAAATCTATATCTACATATTTGAGGATACCCTAAATGCATATCAACAATAATTGTGTTGAAGGGCTTTCAACTTTCAACTGATATTTGATTTTGAAATTTGCGTAGGGAACTTTCATTACGAAAACATATAGACATTAGGTACTTCCGTAGGAGTACAAAATGTATACCTATAGGGTCTTTAATGTCATTTTAATGCTCTTTTCTGCTTGTTGTAACATTTAAAGGCTTAAGCTAGAATTGCATTATTTTATCATTTAAATCATTTCGGAACCAAAACACGTATTAAGGTCTTTAAATTTCAAGATGCGTACATATTGCTCTTAATGTTTGTTTTCCTTCCTATTTATCGATGGGATGTCCTGAAGACATTCTCGTTCTCATTTACTCCGCTTTCATACACACCAACACACATTTGTTTTTATTCAAGCGCAAAAGGTTCATAGACGTATAGAATCACAATCACTTTAATGCGCATACCTATAACGGGTGTTGGTTCACAATGAATGTCATGGAATGAGAATATTTTTCTATCGTTTTTAATGGATAGAAAGAACAACGTGCTTCAAATTGCTTTTAATGGTCGTTATGAACGTCTTCGAGGCGTTCTTCTTTCCTTTTTTTTTTTTAATATTCGTTTCCATCCTTTTTCCCTTCTTTATCTTGGAATTTTTGTAAGAAAATTGTATTTTGTATGGAACATACCGTTTTAATGGCCTCCGGATGGAATCAGGGAGCAGTGAGTCGAAGTAGCATCTCCTTCCAATGCAGTTGTATAGACATTAAGATGGCTATGGAGGTATTTTCGGTTTGTAAAGTTTTCTTAAAGGAATCTGGGTTGTTTCTTGCTTCTTTTTTTTGCGTTTTTAAAGATTCAGGTTCGTATCGTGTCGTTGTTGTCTATTGGTAGAGTGTGTGGGATCGGTGTGGGTGGGTGGTGTGTGGAGTAAAGATAATTAAATGAAGTACACCAGGTTCTCATAATGTCTGCGAACGTGAAAAAATTAGGAAAATCTCTGAAATTATGATGGCAATTTCTTGCAATTTTCATTCCGTTTATTAAACATTTCGTTGTTGTTTGTTTTTTTTTTCTCTTTTTTTTGTAGTTTGTTTAAACTTGGTGTAAAATGTTAAAATGTGCGGTTGCGGTAATTAAGGCGAGGGCTGCAATGACTTTCTGGTATGAGGTCATAGCCGAGTGTTTGGGGGATTTTTAAATTCAAGTGATTCAGTTATAAGCAGGCATTAACGACCAACAAGTTGATCTTGATTTATTCTGTACACATGACAAGGATATCGTATCAAGGTACCTTTTTCCAGTACTTGAAGAAATATATATTGACATTAGCACTATCAGCTGAAATCCATGCTTTTGGACTTATATCAACCTACATCCTCTGATAGAGCTCGTTTTTGAAAAAGAAGTTTTAACCTAAGTTAAACAACCTGATAGCATGTTGTATTCGGATTTGGGAAATACATTTGTTAGATTGGTATGCTAATGGGCAACATTCATGATACCCGTCAATAGCAGTAAACGTTGCCACTTTAGCAATAGATCTACTGCTATTTATCCCAAATGAAAATCTACTGCTCAGTGGAACGAAGCTGCTCCTCTTACTGAATTTCGTAACGATCCACACAGGTAAATTTCACCAAAAAGCTGGCTATAACTATAAAACAAATGCATTTTTTGTAAATAAAGTTGTTAACAAAGAGTTAATCCTCATAGATAATATACGATGCAGATGTCAGAGTTTAATGAGCTTATCATATTTTGCCGTTCCAGTTCCACATCCGAAGAGGAGGTATGTGAGTCTGGAAACGAATAAGAAAATCTAAGGGTGCTATCGTCAGCGAGACGATTTATTGGATTAGAAGTAACAAACAAGAGATCACTAATGAAAATCAGGAAGAGAGTCGGAGACAAAACGGAGCCCTGGGGCACACACGCATTTATATTGTAGGTTTCAAAATTAAGACCTTAAACCACAACTTATATTGAACGGTTCGAAAGAAAGTTTCTAATCAGACGAGGAAGGGATTTATCGATACCGGAGGCACGCATTTTCGATAAAAGACCAAGATGCCAGACATTGTTAAATGCCTTTGAAGTATCAAGTGGAACAATCTTACTTTCTCCAAAACGATGTAAAGTCTCGTTCCACTGTTCGTTGAGATGAACCATCAGATCATCAGTGGATCGTATTACCAGTCATTAAAAAGCTTTCGGTCTTCAAGATATTTCTTGAGCTGATAGTTAATCAGCGTTTTCATGACCTGCGAAAAAAAAGACGTAAGTGCAATCGGACGAAAATTCAAAATTGGAGGGAGAAGACGATTCGTCTTTCTTTGGAATTGACTGGACAAATGCTGTTTTTTAATTGCTCGGAACGAGCCCAGAAGAATAGGATGGAGGGAAAAGCTTACCTACACAAGGGTTTTGCCAGCGTCGAATAATAGCGGGATATCATCCGGACCAGCAAATTTATGTATGTTGAGATCCCTTAGGACTCTGGCCACAGCTCAAGTGCGAAAGAATATTTGCCCCATGGAATCATTGACACGCTCAAAGACTGGGAGACATGACACCCTTGCGCAGCGTTGAGTTGGAGGCAAACTACCTAGCGAAAAGGTTATCTTGCGCGAGAGATCTTACAACCGGAGTGTTATTGTCAACGAGCTTAGGAAAAGTGGAAGATGAAGAATTCTTAATATTTCTTACAAATGACCAAAAATTCTTACTGCCTTAGAAACATTGCAGTATTTTTTGCCTTAATTTTTGGTCATGTAAAAATTTGGTCCTACGAATATGGGCATTGCAGGCCTTCCTGGCTTGTTTAAACTTGTTCCGGTTTTTCAGTTGGGTTAGCTCTAAAATACCGGAACTTTACTTCTTTTTCCCTGATAACCTCTTTACAGCTTGAATCAAACCATGACTTTTCCTTGGGTTTGATGCTTTTAACCCTATTCGGAATAGAAGTTTTCATTTCCAAAATAATCATTAATATTAGTTTTCATACCTGCGCTAGAGTCTACGTCACTATCGAGGAAGCATAGTGACCAGTTAAGAATCCGGAAAAAATTGTTGAGATCGTCCCAATTGGCTTTCTCGCATTGCCATATGGCTCTATTCGGAGCTTTTTCTCTAACTGGATTAGTTTGACACGAGAAATTTGCAAATATAATACTATGGTCTGATCTGCCTAGAGGCGTTATTCGTTGATAGTGTATTTATCAGGGTCAGATGTAAGGATTAAGGAATAAGTCAAGAGTGTTTTCCGCTTAGCTATTAAGATTTCAGCACACATTCCTTCGGGTGTTGTCTGTCCCGAAGGGAAAAGCCACGAAGAATTCACGAACGATTTCAGTGTGAGGATATAGGGATAGAATTCTTTGAATGGAGCCAGACAGATCGTCAAACTCGTGAGAAGTTGAAGCTCTGTTCAAATTTGGGCTTCGATAAAGAAAACAGTATGAATGATGTGCTTGCTGTAGTGTGGCAGCGGTTAGGTGCGTTGGCTGCTAAGCAGAACGTCGTGGGTTCGAATCTTACTCGGGTCCAAAGTTTTTATTTCATCTTTCACGGGCACTGCCCCTTGCAAAGAACTGACAAAGCTTCTATGACAATTTGTCATGAAAAAGTGCTTCTCAACTTTGCCATTCGAAATCGGCGTTAAATTGTAGGTCCCTTCAATTCTTCATAAGCACTCAGAGAACTGTTCATGAGAGTGCTTATTTACGGAAATCTTGAACCATAAAAATTGAAAAAAAGAGTTGGAGCAGCATCCAAATTGTGGTAAGAATTGATAAGCGACATCATTCCTAATGTAAACGGCGAGACCATGGTGGAGGAAGAATAATGGCACTAAGGTATACCCATGAATGAGAAATTCAGTAGGATCGGAATTCTCACCTACTTGGGTTTCACTCAAGGCCAAAATAGCTGGCCTGTTAGAAACAGTGTTGATGTACTTAGCAAGAAAATTCGTACGTAGCCCACGAACATTACAATATTCAACTCTGAAATTTTCGATCATTGCATGTGTATAAAAATTTAAAACCAAAGCAGACGAAATTTAAGAGAAGCTGGCGAAATAAATAACAGGTTTCTTTTCGAACCAACGTCACAGCTAGTGTCATGTCTTAGCGGTGAAGTGAGTCGATCTGACCCTGGAAATGATGCAGAGCCATCTCCAAGTACCTAAATTTGTTTGAATTCCCTCAAAAATAATAAGGAAGATCTAACCCGACATCATACCTCAGCGAGACATACATATACATAGATGTAGGCACAGTTCGTAATTGCAGACTTTGTTGCCAATTTACTGCCTTAAAAAATATGCTCAAAGGCAAACACAAAATTACAACTGGCTGTTCGCAGTCATAATACTTTATTTAAATTGAGTTCACAAAAGCATGCGTTGACAAATATTTATTTATTTTTGATTTGATTTAAAGTTCATACGTTTAAAAAATGGCTGTGAACAAAAATATTTTAAAACTGATTGTTCTACACTTTTTGGATGAACACGTTTTTAAAAAAAAATGGGACACAAATTGGCGGAAATACGAAAACAAAAAACCAGAAGAAGAGGGAAAATGCTTTTGAATATGAAAGCCTTTTTAAGGATGTTAATAGGGCATATTCCAAAAAATTAAGACTTCATGAAACAATAAAGGTTTTTCCGGGTGACGTTTTTCAAAACCGTTTTCGGATGACCAGGGGCCGAATCGTGTAGGGTGATATGTGACTATCATATTTGTGACTATCAAAAGTGATAGTTTCGATTTTTTCATTTCTATTCATTTGGCATTACTTCTAGGAAATTGCTTTCAAAATTTCAAAATTACATACTTGACTGTTTGCTTTCAAAGTTTAATTGTTTGAGTGCTGAAATTATTGATTCTGTTTGTGTTTTCAAATAAAGGAAGAAGTTGAAACCAAAATGTAAGTACATATATGATTTATATGTTAAAAGAATTTAATCATTATTCATTTTCTTCTTAGGAGTCATGCAACACAAAATCAAGTTAAGATCCTTACAGATTTTATGGAAAAGCATTCAGGATTAGCTAAAGCCTATTCCTTTAAGGGACTTAACGCAAAAGAAACCCAAAAAATGCTTTGGCAAAAGTTGACGATCACTTTAAATTCCAGTGGACCGCCAACGAAGACTACGAAGGAGTGGCAAAGGGTAGTTAAATTACTTACATACATATGTGCATACCCCAGCACGTATTTGTAAACTTTTAACTTTTTTTTTGTATTGATAAAGCTATGGACCACCAGGAAATATAACGTTAAGAAGAAGCTAAGCGAAAACAAAAGGTCAATTTCGAAAACAGGTGGTGGTCCATTCGAAGAGGTGCCCCTAGACAGCAACGAAGAGGCCATCGTTAGAACTTGCGCAATGGAGGCCGAAGTTCTAGGGATTGGCGGTATATCCAGCTATGGATGTGGTGAGGAAGGTAAGGATTACTTAATTCCAATACATGCAAGAAATTTTGTTGATGTTATGAATATTATGTACGTACATATGTATAATGTTGTTATAGGTCTTGAACCCGAATTAACGGGGCTATTACGTGAGGCAGGCATCCCCACTCCGACTGTCCCATGCATGGAGGATCCTACAGACAGAGAATCTATACCGAAGGATCTAGGAGAGAAATCGGCACACAGCAAAAAAACACCAGAGCCTAGTAATTGCGATGAAACAATTTTGCTCGCGAAGAAGCAAATTGAACTTCAAGAGAAGTTCATTGAAGTTCAAGGAGGTATTTTAAATTCCTTAAAGACAATTGAAGTGTCTTTAAAAACCTTGAATGATTCATTCAAAAAGAGAAAGAAAGAATATCGTTGTTCGCACTAAAAAGAGAAAAATTAAACCTTAAAAGAAAAGAAATTGAGTTAGCCCAAACGGTTCACAATCTTAACAATATTAAAATAAAATGGATTCGTTTGTTTTAAATATGACTTATTTACAGGGCTGCCGTTTCAAATTTTTACAGATGAGTATTTTCAAGTTCTAAGAGGAGTATTTTGCTATTGAAGGGAGTACACAAACAAACATTTTTTAACAGGGACACTTTTTGATTAGCTAGAAGAAAAAGAATCGAGTTTTTACAGCTTTGAATTTAACTTGTGAATGCATATTTTCACTAATGAATCACTAACCATTTTCATCATGAAAATTCACCAACGGCTTTCTGTCGAAATGCGGAGTCGATGACCACAAATTCATTCGTATTTCTCAACCCTAGTAGACCGGGGTAGAATCGTGTAAGCTGATTTTTGATAGTTGGCAGTCAAATTCAGGAAAAAAAGAAGAGATAATTGAGTGTCAACTATCAACTATCAGCTTACACTATTCTCAATCCGGCAATAACAAGTCGAGTCCAAAAATTTGAGTCAGTATATTCGTTCTGTAATGTTGCCTTTCGAAGTGTCGAAAATATGGCTGCCGTTCAGGCGTCCGTAGCAAATGATCCAAATCAGTCAATTCCATGGCGTTCTGAATGGCCAGCGTTATCGCATCATGATTACCGATTATTTTTGGCTCGCATTTGAATTTATATGGACTTTGGCCTCAAGTAGTTTCAACAAGCCGCAAAGCACACCTCACAATCCCATTATTGAAGAGTAGGTTTGATGGGCGAGTTATCTCAAGAAATGGGAGTCTATTGCCCGCCTTGTTCGTGCGATTTAACACCACTAGACTAGTTGTGTTCGCTCAAATAATGGTATGGTATATGTAAGCCCGGTAGCTAACATAATATAATGTTCCTTTAAGTTTCTAAGCGTCTGTTTCACAATGTAAAAGTAAAGTTCTGATTAGTTAACCAGCACTTAAATTAGCTGCCAGTTAAATCCTCCTGTTAATGAGTTTTACGTTTCACATTCATCCTTCTAATAAATTTGTGTTTTGGGTAACTAATTGCCAGTTATTACAACAACGACAACGACAAAGCAAGAAAACAATTAAACAAAAATCAAAAGGATATTTGTTGTTGTTTCGGAAATTACTCCTGATAATTTCCTGTAGATTTTGCTCTCAACTTAATAGAGGTCAGAACCACTATTAACTTTTGAGGGTGCTCGGAAATCAGAACTAATCTACGGCAATGACCTAATAGCGTTCAATGAATAAATACCAGCCTTTGAAAGTTATAATTCTTTGTTTGACTTGTGATTGTTGGCCATATCTTTAATCAATCAATACACAGGATGATTATCAATCGAATCATATTTCGTATTGCGGAATGTAATCGATCGAACCATGTACTATTTTGAATAAACCCGAAAATATTGCGAATATTTCTAATTTGGGAATTCTATGTTGTCCAAGGATTCCATGATATGCGTTCTAACTCGGAAAACGCGGTTTCGTGGTGACTCCACAACGCGAAAAAAAAATCATCAAACTCATCGTGTCGAGAAGAATATCCATTTTATTGGAAAAAATGAAAATTATTTACGAATCCTTGCTTTTGAGAAATTTAATTCTATTTTAATTGAAAAAAAGACAAATCTTGTTTTTTTTTCAGACTTTATAGGGCACTTCATCCTCCCTATAAGTTACTTGACACTTTAACTACTAGTTAGCTCTACTCAGATATTGTGAAACGCTATTTTGAATTTTAACTGCTAGTTAGCTTTAGCTTCCAAGTAGCTTAACTGGAACTTTACTTGTATATTGTGAAACAGGCGCTAAGGGGAGTATTTTCGAGTATAGCGGAGTATGGGAGTACACTGAACGCAAAGGGAGTACAAATACTCCCATGGTAGTAGTTCCGGCAGCGCTGCTTATTTATATTCAATTAACGGTTGGCCCAAAGAGAGTCTCTAATTTGGTTTCGAATGCGAGATCCTTCATTCGTGTTGCTTCCCATGGGTACTCCATTGTTCAATATATTTTCAATGTATTCTTGAGAATCGGCTGGAAGCGGATCTCTTTCTTCAAGACAAATTGTGCAAGGCAGCACACACATTAATAATTTGGGCGGATCTTTTTGGAGAATACCTTAGTTTGCGTTCTTCCATAATGCACCTCCATCGATCTAAATGAGGGAAGGAAATATTAAGAAGTTGAAATAATAATTTAAACGCATAAAAATACTTTTCATCACTCCAATGCATCGTTCAACAATGCTTCTGGCCTTGGAATGTACATAATTGAAAAAAGCTTCGGGCGAGTTTTCAGCCACATTCCTGTAGGGAGTAAGTAAAAATGGTTCCAAGGGGTAGCCACTATCCCCTTTAAGATAAAAAATGTGATTATTTAGTATGCTTTAATTCCTAAAATATAAGAGGTATATCTACCAAGAAGCCATGAAGATGTATTTCCATTACAATAGTTGGAATTCAAAATTTCTCGTTGGGCACTTTGCCTCCAAACAAAACTATCATGGGCTCTACCCCCGTACTTAGCGTTAATAGACGTTACTATCATTCTATGGTCACATATCTGCAATAAAAGATTTTTATTCAAGCACAAGTTAATAAGTTGCTTAAACGATTACAAATTTTAAAAGTCGAACAGAAACCTACTATCATAGCGTTGATACTGTGTCTTCCTTTTCTGTTAAAAAAAATGTGTTAATTTTCTGAAGGCCGCAAAATCATAATGTGGCTGCCATCTATGCATCCAATCACTGGAAGGTAAAAGAAAATTATATTTTTTTTTTGTAAAGTGGAAAAGATGAAATGAATGCTTACATACCACTAGGAATTCGATATTTGTTGTAGAAATATTCTTTTGTTTGCTCTGAAGATAACGGATTAAACTTGATCATAAGAGGGCACAGTTTTCTTTCCATTGTGGAAAGAGTGGAAGTAGTCAACTCGAAAATGGTACTCTGACCCATTGGAGCCGACCAGTCCACCCCAACTTGTCTTTGGTAGCCACCACTTCCCAGAAAATTCAACGTAACAGCCAACTGGAGGACAGGAGTAATCCGTGTTGAACGAACTCCAACTGGTAAATCCAAAATTTGGAGAATTTTTATAAAAGTCTCTTTTGTGACACGAAAATTTTTTAAAAATCTATTGTTAAATTAGTTGTACATACATATAATCCATTAACGTCTACTTACTTGGCATTTGGAAGATCAAAAATGTTTAGTTTTTGCCTTAAGTTTATTCGTAAGAGACGAACCATTCTATTTTGGTTTTGATTTTCATTTCTTTGATTCCCTTCGCGCAAAAATAATTGTACCGGCACAAACACGTTCATTTTGAGTATTGAATCTTTATAATAAAACACAAAAACAAGAATAAATAAATACAAAATATCAAAATGATACATAAAAAGCTGTCATAAGAAAAAATCAAAAAAATTTGATATCACTTTGTGACTATCACTTTACACAGATGATTTTAAATCAAAATGATTATCATCTATCACATATCACCTTACACGATTCGGCCCCAGGTCTCCATTTCAAGTAAGCCCCTTTGTATTCAAAACTGTTTCTTACAGAAATTAAACAGAACTTCCAACAGTTTGTATTGAACGAACTCAAGCCATGTTGGAAAAACTCAAATTGCGGACGGCCGGAAATAAACATGAGGCTTGCAGTTTACTTCACTATTTGGAAGCTTGCAAATAACTGCTCTTTTAGAGAAATAAGCTGTTTATTCGATATTGCTAAGACTGCTATTACGCGGTGACTCATGTTTCATGACTCTTCTTCAAATTCTCTTTTGAAATTTTATCCTCTGAGTCGAACACTATTACACGATGACTCTTACTTCTTTAGATTTCTTGAAAGGAAATGAAAAACATTCTTTCCCACTTTTTCAAATAGCAAGGTATACATGTGAACTGGAAAAGAGTCGAATTTAAATTAAACAAAATTCAAACATATTGAATGAGAACGAAACAAAATTCAAAAATGAGTCGTTAGAAAATTTGCCAGCGAGGCAGCGACTCACCGGGCAAATTATATTTTTTTTCAGCTTTTCGAATTTTGTATTTCTTTTAGACCAACGTAGTTCGCAAAAAGTCTGAAACATTGAGTCACCGTGTAATAGCAGTCTAAGGGATCAACTTTCAAATACTATATTCAAATAACGAGATTGTTGTTTAAACTAAGGAAAAAGTATATTAAATGGCCTGATTCAGCAGATGATCAACAAAATCAAATTGATAGTTTTGCGTGTTTACGAGCCAATCCGTTTCCAAATGTTCTTGGCTGAGTAGACGGAACCCAAATTCCGATCATTGCCCCGAAATCGGATCCCACCAGTTACATTAATCGTAAAGGAATCTTTTCAATTAATATGCAGGAAGTTGAGGAACAAAACAATTAAAGGATCACATAAGGATTTTATCTCTTCAGGGCATATGTGACCACAGCCAAAAGTTTATTGATATAAGTTTCGTCTATCCTGGTAGTTGTTATGACGCATCAGTCCGGGAACGAATCTCAATAGGGAAAGCAGAACGGAGCCAAAAAAATCATACAAGATGGACATATTCTAGGTGATTCCGCATACATATCCCCTTAAACCGTAGCTAATGGTGCCATATCGAGATAATGGATACCTCACAATATCGCAAAGATGATGAGGATCATCATGATTCTCCCGAAACTTTTAATGAAGCTAGTTTACAGTTCTTTATACCAACAAATTATACATTATACGAATTAAATAAATTGTTATATTTTATTGAAAATTTGTACTCTGAAGTTCAACTATCACAAACTAGGTAATCTTAAAAGATAAGGTTTCCCTTGTACAAACAGCACAATCTTAATGGGACAACTTTTCCAACATGTCTTTTAACGCTACAAGAACTTCTAGTCGTTTGTTTTCCACTTCAATTCAATCAATGATCAATTTTCATAAATTCACAGTGCGCTGCTCATCTTCTACTGCTTTTTTTTTTTGTAAAAAATCCAAAATTTCGGTGTTTGACTTCTTAGAAGATTTTTTGTCCTCTTTGTAGTGTAAGAATCTCGTCTTCTGCCTCCTTTTCAAGTTCATCGATTTGACCAAGCACCTCAGCCATCAGCTCAGTAGGAAGTTCAACATTGTGTCGAGACCCGTACACATCGTCGAATTGCTTGAAATGGCTCTACTTTATAATATGGGATCCGGCATTTGAAGGCGCCAATGATATTATTAGTTAGTAAATTGAAAATAAAGAACAAATCAACTTTTATTGGCTCGATTTTCCTATACGGGCTCCTGAATTTGGACACGAAAATGGTCTCAATCGATAGATGCTAGTTATTAAAGCACAAATAAGCTGTTTTTTTTTCTAGGAAATAAATTTTTCTATTAGAAATTTATAATAAAAATTACACTTTTTGACATAAAAACTTGAAGTTTTATTTTAAAATTCCACTGGACTCGCTCTTTTTATGATGAACGTCAAAGTCAGCTATTAGTTAAACGCACTCACGAGTCAATGTCATTCGTAGTGCAAGTAGACTGCACACTTTATTAGGATTTTTTTTTGGGAAATTCTGCGATTTGGCGTTATTTTTTGGGATTTTTTAAATAACTCTTTGGAAATGTTTTCTTGTGGATGAACTTAAGGAAACACATTTCAGTAACGGTAAAAATGTGTTCTGGCATTAAGAATATCCATTTTTTGTGCATTCAATTCGGGAATATAAAGCGTGTTGGTTTTCCAAACAAAAATTGAAATTAAAAAAAAAGTTCTACCAAACAGTAAAATGAGCCAAACAATAGAAAATGAAGACCAGCCAACCACGAGCCAACGTGCTCTTGCTTTGTCGCTGCAGCGATGGTAAGTTACAAATTTAATAATATATTTCATTTCTAAGACTCAAATTTCTAGGAACTTCTATAGTCTCATCAAACAAATTGACGGCGAGTCAAAAAGTTTGAAGTTTGCTGAGGAGAACGGGTTGCTGCCCTCTTCCAGACTTTGTCCCATCCACAGGATTCAAATGTCCCTCAACTCCGGATACTTCCGCTGCCAATGTGGGGCCTGTAAGGGGAAGAATAAGGTAAGCAGGTCGAAGGGCACCTGGTTTGAGAAGACCAAGTTGTCTATTCAACAGGTGCTCTACCTGACTTACTGCTTCGCTAAGAAATCCCCCTTCGACGAAGTCCAGCGAGAGGACTTCTCTGGGTCCGGCACCATATTGTCGACGAGGACCATCGCGGATTGGTATAGTTACTGCCGCGAGGTCATCGTCGCCGATTTTACCAATCTCCAAGAAAATGGGCCAAAGATTGGTGGTGTCGGACGCATCGTCCAGATAGACGAGTCGAAGTTTGGAAAAAGGAAATACAATAAAGGTATTGTATGAACTTTAATTTATTTAATAATATGTATTAAAATACCTACTTTTCATAATTTCAGGGCGCCGAGTTGATGGGCATTGGGTCCTTGGCATGATTGAGGACGGTTCGGAGGATCTCCGCCTTGAGATTTGCGATGACAATGTCCGAAGCGCTGAGGTGAGTTTAAGAAAATTTCTAAGTAAAAAGATTTCTCTAACAAAAAATTCATTTTTAAGTTCTAATTCCGCTGATACAAAAGCATGTGCTCCCAGGAACCACCATACATACGGATTTCTGGAAAGCATATGATTACCTTCCCGAACATGGATTTATCCATCGGAAAGTCAATCATAGCGATCCGGCAAATCCGTTTGTTGCGGAGGATGGGACACATACTCAGCGGATAGAATCTCAGTGGCGAGTTGTGAAGCGATGCTTTTACAACTCCAACTCGCATAACTTCGGGGATTGGATAGTAGAATACCAATGGCGGAGGAATATCCTGAAAAACGGGCAGCATCCGTTCGATGAGCTGCTAAAGGCGATTCGCCGCCAATATGGTGATTTTAGATCTTAAGTTAATTTTAAGGTATTATAGGTATTTTTAAGTTTAATTTTAAGATTTTATTGTTTTTAGTATGTAAGTTGAACGCAATATTGCGATTAGTATGTAAGAATTAGTTTTAAGGAAAATTTGAAAAAAAAAGAGTAATATAAAAATTTTAAAAAACTAACTTTTGTCCTTGTTTTTTTGTAAGGATTTACTAAAATGTTTTTTAACATGAGTTTAAAAAATAGTTTAAAATTTCGCGCTTTTAAAATATTACTTAAACTCATGTTAAAATGTATTTCCTCATTATTAAATTTCGCGCGAAATTTTAAACTATTACTTAAACTCATGTTAAAATGTCTTTTCACATTATAAATTTCTCGCGACATTTTTTTTTTTTTTTTTAGGATCTACTAAAACTCTTGTTAGTTTTCCAGAATTTCGTTACTATTATGTTTCAAGAGGAATTTTTAGTAATAAATACAAATTTGGCGTGAAATTACTTAAATTCCTTTCAAAATGCATTTCCTCATGAAAAAAAATTGCTTTAAAACGTCACTAAAAATTTTAACTATTCTTTCCAATTCTAAAAAAAGGTAAAATATTTCCCACTCTGACAACACTAAAATTCTTCAACTTGAAGTTGCTTCGTACCAATTTGACAGAAGCAAAACAAAACAAACACTCGATTTGGTAAGAATTTTTTTTTTCAATTTATTCAATATTTCTCTTATTTTAAAATATTTTTAATCAAATTTACGGGGTTTTCAAACTTGCCGCAATTGATGCTGACCTATAGAAAAGCCTTCCTCGACCAAAAAAAAAATTTTTCTAACCTCAAAGAGCCCGTCTGGGAAAGTTGCCCCCTTTCATTTTTTCTAGGACGATAATATTTGACTGTTTAATTAATAAGATAAAATTTCATTTTTGACACAATGTTTGACTTTTTATTTTACATTTCGTAATGTCACTAGTAGTGACGGTAGACGTCATACATTTATGGGATTTTTTTGGGACTTTTTTTGAATTCTCGTTGGTTTTTTGGATTTTTTCCAAAAAATGTTGGGAAAAGTTTTTTTGTACAAGAACTTGATCTGCATTTTCCAGCAACGGTAAAATTGTATTTTATCTTTTATATTTTTGCATATTTTGTGCATTGTTATTAAAAAAGTAAACAAATTTGAAAGTATCCTTCAAGTATTAAGATGTTTGTTAGCGAACGCGAATACAACAACCAGCCAACGTCCAATTGCACTATTGAATAAAAAAATGGTAAGTTACATTGTTAACGCATTTATTTTATTAATGTTAAGGAATTGGTTAAAAGTTTGCCGACTCCTTGAGGATGAGGAAAAGCCTGTGAAGTTTGCTGGAGAGCAAGGGATGCTGCCTACGACAAGGAGTGTCCCTTTCACCGAGTGCCAATGTTCGTCTACAATGAGAGTAACCTAATCGGTTATTTCAAGTGCCAGAGAGGGACTTGTAGGGGCAAAAACAAAGTCAGTAGAGCCAAGGGCACTTGGTTTGACGGTGTCCATTTGCTAGTGCAGCAAGTGCTTTACTTGATGTATTGTTTTTCAAGAAAATGCCCCTACGAAGAAGTCCAGGGAGACGACTTTTCGACATCCGACACTATCCTGTCGTCGAAAAAAATCGCCGATTGGTATGCCGCGAAGTTATCGTCAACAATTTTTTGGAATTTCATGAGCAATCCGAAAAAATGTGTGGTGTCGGACGAGTTGTACAAATCGATGAGTCGAAATTCGGAAAGAGAAAATACCACAAAGGTAAAGTATAAACTTTCTTTCATTGCATTACTTGCAACAAAATTTAGAATACACTTTTCACTATTTCAGGGCGGCGAGTAGATGGGCATTGGGTACTTGACATGATAGAGGATGGTTGGAGGATCTTCGCCTCGAATTATGCGACGATAATGTCCGAAGCGCTGAGGTGAGTTTTAAAAGATTTGAAAATAAAAATATTTTAATAAGAAATATTTTATTTCTAGGTACTCATACCGCTTATTAAAAAGCATGCGCTGCCAGGTATCACCATCCACACGGATTACTGGAAAGCATATGATTGCCTTCAAGAACATGGGTACATTCATAAGAAGGTCAATCATAGCGATCCGGATAATCCGTTTTTTGTGGCATGTAGCCAGGGTCGTGCACTGCATATCATGTGTTAAAATCCCTTGAGCGGCGAAGCCGAGGCATATACTCGCTGTTTGCTACAAAAAACTGTTATCACAATGAAAACATAACTTCATTCGTCTTAAAATTCATTTTCTTTTTGAAAAAATCATGATTTTAAAATAACCCTCCGAATTTAAACGATCATTCAAAATTTTAAAATCAGGTAACACATTTCTCACTCTGCCAACACTACAATTCTTCGACCTGAAGTTGTTCCCTTGCAGTTTGACAGATTAAAAATGAAATTTAAAAAAAAAAAAAAAAAACAAAATACCGACTAGGAGAGAAATTTGTATTCCCTTTTTCGCAAATTTATAAAAATTTTTATTCATTTTTACGGGGTTTTCAGACATGACCAACATTGAAACTGTTTTATAAGAATATGTTCCCCCGCTTTCTAAAAATGTTTGTAAACATAACCTCACTGATCCCATTTTATAAATGGACGCACTTGAAATAATCCCAAGATGACGCTCCTCTGCCACTTTTATTTATTTCTTTTTTTAATCCTATATCTTCCTTATTATACAAAAACGTGGGCGGGATAGTTCTTATTTCTTATTCTTAGAGAACCTTTCCCTAAAGAACACTTTTCTTCTTCCGACCAGCTTTAAATTCTGATTCCATTCCTAACCGAATAGAAATAACTACTTCGGTATCAGAATCAGACCATAGTTTAGACTCGGATTCAGTCCTGTAAAAAAAAAGTAATTAATTTTATTTAAAAGTCAAGTAAACAAAATAATATTGCGATTGTAAATAAATTTAAATAAAATAAAACTCACATTTACTCCTCTGCCATTTTCGTGCAAATTCAGCAACAAAATAAAAATAAATGCAGACTTGACCTTGACCACAAACTGACAGTCGAGAGTCGAGTCGTTTTGCTTTTATGAACACAAGTGTTGCCATGCTCACGCAGAAGTAATGCTGTTTGTTTACATTGTGAACACAATTTTGGTAGTAACTACTGCGGAAGTTTTACAAATACCAACTCAGCCATAAATAGAGTAAACAATGAAAGTCAACGTGGAGGTGATCATGATTCTGAAACTTCAAAAATTAAAGCTGAAGTTACTTACTAGCATTGAGCGCAATTTGTCAATTTCGAACATGGATGCCCTTCCCTCTCTCATTACCACTGTTTGTTCAGATTCAAATATTGCTAGATCCATTAAATGTGTGGTGAGGTTCCAAATATTTCTGTTTAGTTTATGAATTTGTTTGCTCTTTTGTAAATGTTTTATTTAGGTTTTCTGGCCACAAAGAATCCATTTAATATTTCTACTACCATTGCATTAAGAAATCAGGTGCAGTTCTTGGAATTTGTATTCGATAATTCTTCAATAAACATATGAAAATGCCTTAAACATCTGCAATGAAGGAGAAAATAAGCCAAGACTTTGAAAGGGTAATAATTAACACTTTTCAACTCTTATAACTGCACAGTTACTTTAGATTTTGACATTTTTGTCATCAAAACAAGCAAGATCCATGATCACAGATTTTTTAAACTATGACACATTTAGGTATAAACGGATTCCCAGAATTTGCGAAATCAACGTTCTTAGTTATGCGGCTTACCGCTTACCCTCTGAGACGTAAATAAAGTAAAAGTAAATACCTCCTCCTCACCGGATTATGGGGATCTACCCAAACAATGAATTCATTCATAAATTAAAAAAAAAAAAATGGAAAAAGAAATCTAACCCACCCTGCTTTGATCATGGGAACGGGGAAAATCGAGAAAAGCTCCTTTCAGTTGTTCCACATGGCACAAAAAAAAACGATGAAGAAACCAGAGAATCTATCAGGTTCCATTCTTGGTGGTTGGATGGAACAAAGCTGCCAGCGTTTATTAAAAAGAAGCTTCATATATTTCTACATACACCTAGTGCCTGTCGCTGACCTGACTGGTTAATATTTCGACAATGTCCGGGGCCTCAGACATCACCGAAAATGAAATGGTTAGGCTAAATCGCACCTTTTCAGGTATAGGAAAGGGACAATTCAACAATGTAAGAAAAGAAGCCATACAAACAAATTAATATCAAAATAAAACTCCAAGTATGTATGTTCATATTTATTGGTACCTTTGTTGATTAATTAACATCGGCTCTATTGTTTCAATAAACAAAAATATAGACGGAATACCACTTTTAAATTTTTTTAAGGTTGGATTTTGGCCATATCACTAGATTGCCAGAAAAAAAAATCAGTGGTGATATTTGATTGGCATTTGCTGTGAATCTTCAAAATGTAGCGACTTAGACCTTTTTTCGATCCTTTCGTTAAAGAAATGAAGAAAGCCACGGGCAGTGGAGTCTTTACAAGCGGACAGAAAAAAACATATGTATTTGCAATTTAACAGCAAGAGCTTATTTGTTCATCATGTTTTCTTAATTGCTTTTATCTTCTTATTTAAAGGAAATTGCAGATATCAACCCAAAGAAATCTTGTCCGAAATGCAACTCGATTGGAGAATGAAGCTACAGAAGCAACATCAATATTTTCCCTAGAATGGGTTTCGAACAAATAACCGATTCCAAATTCAGGCAAACCCTGTATGGAGTCCATCATAAGATTCATTCTCCTTTGTTGTGCTTGGACATCAACTAGGTATAGCAATTTCCAACTAGCGATTTTTCTCATCTGCCCCACCTCGGAATCATGACTATTTGGCTGGAGAGATAGAACCTTTCGTTTGTCGAACACGATATGGTCAGCAGGAACTAGAAATGAAGTAACTGCATTTTTGAAAGAATGAAGAAATTTATAGAACTGTTCACGGATTTGATTGCCTTGCACATTGGAAACGTACGGAATATAAAAGGTTTCTGCACTAAGTGAAACTGTCGTCCTAAAAGACCACTTGACTTATGAAGCATATCTTCAGTTTCTTTTGCTCTTTTATAGCACCCAACAATACCGTCATGTGTTGGAAATTGCAAGAGGTTTGGTGCTAGGTTAGTTTCATTGAAACCTTCGAAGCTTACAAGCTGGCTGTAACCTGTAAGAAATTTATTGTTTGTTTAATTTCAAAAATATTGTTTTCAAGTTGTGCTGAGTGGTGTTTTTTATACTTTTTTAAAGAAATTGTGCCTAACGATGTTCAATTTTGTGAATTTTTCTGCGGTTTCGGTTTAAGGCTGGCCTTCGAAACACAAAGTGTAAAAAGTGCAAAAAAGTATTCGTATTCGCATTGGGAACTTTGTGCACAGTGAAAGCTCGATCATGATCAAGCTTTTTTTCACGTTGACTTTATAAAAATGAGAGGGAGATATTCAGATATGCACATGTAGAAGCAATACAAAACATCATTTCCACTGTTTTGTACTTTTTGGCACTTTGTGTTCCGATGTAGTTCAGCCTTTAGTGGCCAAGCAATTGCAAGCATCCAACATCCGAGTCAGTGAAACAAATTTAAAGACGAGGAAGAAGGAAGTGAAAAGTCATTATCTTGGCGGTCTACCGAAGGTCGAGGCCGCCAAACCATTTATCGTCGTTATATACCAATTTTAGCCAACTGTATGTTAACCGCTGCTGCCGGAAAGGGCAAACGGGCCAGCAACAAAGTCAAAGGCCTTGGTCAGTAACCGCAAATTAGAAGTCAAAGTGGTGTGAGAAATAACTTAGTTAGGGTGGCCTATAAAATATTTGTTTCTGCCAAAAATTTATTTGGATTTTTGCATGAGAAAATCGAGTTCCGGACCGGAGGCGAACCAATACGACATCAATAGTAACAACAACCAAAAAAACAATGAAAGTGAAATTTCATTTGACGTGGCAGATTTATTTTTGTAAAATGAAAAAAGATGAAACTGATTTTAAAAATATGACCATATTTTTTAAAATCAGTTTCATCTTTTTTCATTTTTGTCATAATCACATTTTATTTTTTTGTGTGAATTATTTGTTTTTGAGTGGGCCATATCTGGGCGTTCTCGATCCGCGGACCCTTCTTTATTGGGAACATTGGGCGTAAAATCCTTGTTACGTAGAGCTCTAGGGAAATAGGGTTACCCTTACCATCCTCGCTTTCCTTGTATGTATATTTGTTATCCTCAACGTTACGTTGCCCACGTATACCCTTGGGAAAACAAAATGTGTGTGAACTTTTTCATCTTTTGTTATTTTTGATAAAAAACATAAGACCTCATAAAAAAATACCAATATATAAAAAAATAAACAAAACAAAAAAATTAAACAAAAAATACAAAAACAAATCTTTTTTTCATCTTCGTTTTTTTTCTTTTAAAGTTTTTAAACATCGTTCTTATTCATTTATTATTTAATATTTTGTTAATTTTTATTTAAATTCTTCTTTCAATTTTTTGGTTATTTATTTATTTATGACATTTCTGTTTTTTTTTTATCATTTATTTGTCTATTCATTTTTTATTAATTTATTCATATAATCATTTTCCTTTATTTGAAATTTTTTGTTTGCCTTAATTTTTATTTTTATTAATAAAGTTGCCAAGCACTGCCATGTCATCAATGCATACTTATCTTCATAAATAAAAACAAAAATGAATGGAAAAAGAAAGTAACCCACTTTTCTTTGATCATGGGGACGGGGAAAATGGAAAAAAGCTTCTTTTAGTGATCTTGGAAATAAATGGGATATTGATGTGGCCGCCAAATGGAATCTACCGGGTTCGATTCTTGATGGGTGGACCGATCGTAGCTGCGTTTATTAAAAAGAAGCTATATTCCTACATACAGCCAGGCGCTGACTGGTTGAAATTTCGCCAATTTCCGGAGCCTCAGATTTCAGATATCACCGAAAATGAAATGAAAGAAAGATACAATTCAACAATGTAAATAAAAAAGCCATACAAACAAATTAATGTCAAAATAAAACTCCAAGTATGTTCATACTTATAGGTATGTACCTTTGTTGATTAATCTTCATCAAAATCGGCTCTCGTTTTCCGGAACATAAATGAACCACAAACAATTTCAATGAACAAAAATATAGACGGAATTCCAGTTTAAAATTGTTTGAGGTCGCTAAGCTGCCATGAGCGACGGTTGAGGTCCTAGAAGAAGATAGAAGGCACCGGAGGCAGCCCTGTAATGGCGTTCGGGGAGTCCCGTAAAATGATGGCATGAGACTCCATCAGCGCGGCAAGAATGGAGGTAATGTAATGTCCTTATTTCGTTTTTTGTTGGCCTTTTCATTTTTTTTTTTTAACTTTCTGGCATGATCTATGTTTTTGAGTGCCGTTCCTATCCGTCTAGTATAAATGCTATTGAAAGAAATTTCGAACTTGGCGCATGCAGCGTAGAAAATAGAATTCTTTCAGTCGATATTGTCAGTCAGTGTTTATCGGCGGTACGATAATATCAACAATTATTATGAACACGTGTATCGTATCGATATCGACATGGTGGTACTGAATGTCGTGTCGATTATCGTATCGACCTTCGATACGATACGATACGATACCCATATTTTTATCGAATATCGCGAAGCCCTATATTTATCAGAAAATAAGTCCAATAATAAAAAATAAAATACGTCTGTTTCATATATCAGTTTATTTAAAATTACTCGTAAGAAAATCACATTACATATACAATTGAGCACTTAATCTTCAGGATTTTTTTTTATTTGTATTAATGTATTAACAAATAATATAATAAACTATTATTTATCACAAAATTGATATTTTCTGCCATATCAACTTGTTTCCTTCACCATTTTAATTATTTTAAACATTTCTTTTCATTTTACCACATCTCACATGCTTGACATTTGTTTGTTCAGGCATTTTTTTCACAATGCTCGGTCTCTTTTTTCCGTGCGCGTCGGTCTAACTCTGAACACTCAGACTCAATGCTCTGAACACAGATTAGTTTAGTCTCTGGCTCTGAACGAAAAAAAGTAACACAACTTTGATGCTCTGAACACACTGAACTAAAAAAGAAACACAATTTTTAGTTTGGCAGTTTAGGCTCTGTTCAGATGTAAAAAAGAAAAACGCCTATTATATACATTATAAATAGCTCGGGGTTGCTTGCAGACATAAATCTTCATACGGAATATTCTCTAATTCTGGGAAACTTTCAAAAATTCCGGAACAACCCTCTCATTGAAGCTTTCATTTTTCTTAGTTCTTGAAACTCCAGACCAAGAAACCAAAATAAATAGTTTCCTCGAAAATATAGAATCCACTTTCCTTTAGCAAACGTTCTCTCCCTCTTACTTTCTTACTTAATATTAAAGTTGGGCTATAGTCCGATGTGGACTTGGACTTGGACCTCAATCAACAGTCTCCGCCAGCCAGCTGAGTCCCTGGCTAGCTGTCTCCAGTTTCGCACTCCAAGTCGATTGAGTGAGTCGCGGTCTTGCTCTCCTTCTACGTCCCTCGGGAATAGGAAGTGTCGAAGGCTTATCGGGCCGGAGCATTGGTGGCCATCCGCTCTAGATGACTAAACCATCTGAGTCAAATTCAGTTCCGATTCGACAAGTTCCCCAGTAGATTCAATGGACTTAAACGCTTCTTGGTAAGGAACTGGAAACAATATTTTGTTTTTTTTTGGATCTAGTTATTTGAAAAGTGATTTTATCAATTTGATGACATGGTCCTGCTTAGTCTGGAGTTTTGCAACCCTGTCCACCAAGGACACTGTCAAGCCCTCAACGCCCGCAGTAGGTTTTCGTTGCGGGGATACCAAATTACTTCCCTATCGTTTCCTATGAGGAGCATTTGCTTCCCCCGCTGCAGACGCTCAGCAGGCTGTTCGTTGTTGTTGATATTTTGTTCAGAACATAATGTTATGAATTAGTGGCTCGCAGATCATATTACTATTTTTTGTAAATAGAGCACTCTTTCCCTGATGATTTCCAATTCCAGAATCCAGATACTAAAATTAAAAAATAAAGGTATATCTACCTAAGTAAAGTATATGCTTATTTTGTTATTAATTTTTTTATATGGCTTTTTTACTTACATTGTTGCAATTGCATCTTCACAAGTCAGGATCTTTCTGTCTTTGCCTTTTCCTTGGATTTGAAAAGGCCTGATTTTGACTAACACCACCTCATCTTCAGTGGAATCTTTCAGATTCTGAAAATTTCAGCCGGCGGCGTCTGGCTGCCTGTAGGAATATAGATAACTTATTTTTAAAGTGCAGCTTTGTTCTGTCCAACCATCAAGAATGTGACCTAATAAATTCTCAGGTTTCATTTTTTTTGCCATGTAGCGCCACATCAACCGCTCATTTTGTGGAACAACGGAGTTTTTTTCAATTTTCGTCCGTCTCTCTTAAAGGAGTTTGCGCTATTTTGTTATAATTACGGGAAAACGCGGAAAATTAGGTTTTTTATGAGTTTTGCGGATAAGTATATGCGTTTTTTTCTCAATAATATCGGGATATTCTTTTGCTACCTTTTGACCAAAAATGGTCATTGGAGCTCTCATTTGTTTCGTCAATATTTTTTGTGGGTCACTGATGTGGGTGTGGAGATCGAAGCTGTACCTAGAATACTTAATGTCAATGCTGGGGGGATCGGGGATATGGCAAGTCGAATGAAAATTCTTGAATTGATGAAAGGGTCGGAGATGGAGCTGGTTCCGAAGAATTGTCTGTATTTGGAGGAGGAGGTTCCAGTGAAACTATACCTGAAGAACTTTCGATAAGGAGAGGAGGGTTGAAACACTTAAAATATGACCGGTTTCCAATTTGCTACTAAAAAAAGACTGCAAACGGAAAATCACAGAATGGAAAAAATGTATTTTAAAAATCTGATTATTTACCTTCCTTGTTTATGTTTCCTTCCTTCCTTCATTTATGTTTGCATTTTTTGATGTGAACATTGATTTTACGCCAATTCTTGCATATATCGATCATCCTGCGCATCGGAGATTGATTTTTGATACATGAGGATGATTTTTTCAAAAAAAAATCAACTAGGGGAAATGAAATAAGAATGTACAGTATGAAGCAATTTCCATTTTTTACTTGCGACATATAGAATATATGGCAAGTATTGAATTCGTAAAAAAAAATTTGAGATGAGGATGAGATATGATATTACGATGATAGAGAAGTCGAAAAAGTGGGTCCGGAGCACTGATCACTTATACCAAGATTGGAAACCTTGCTGTCAAAATGACATTTGCCTACAAGCTAGGGGAGCAGGTTAGCTGTAACAGTATGCGTGTAATACAAACTTAAGGACACAGGTTAGCTGTAAGAGTATGCGTTTTATTGTAATAATGATACAATTGCCTACATAATAAAGCAAGTTTGCTGCAAGAGTATGTGTGTATGAAAAAAAATAACTTTTGCGGTATTTGGAGGGTAAAACGTAGGTAGGTTTCCAATCTTGTTATAAAGTGATCACTGGTCCCGGAGATTCCGTCTGTCTGTCTGTCGGAAAGTTTACAGGCATCTACAGGCTTAACTACTGGTCCGATTGACTTTAAATTTGAAAATTAGAGGTTTGAGCAAAAAGTCATATCCCAATTTTTTTACTTGCGACATATAGAATATATGGCAAGTATTGAATTCGTACAAAAAAAAAAATTTGAGATGAGGATGAGATATGACATTACGATGATAGAGAAGTCGAAAAAAGTGGGTCCGGCGATTCCGTCTGTCTGTCTGTCGGAAAGTTTACAGGCATCTACAGCCTTAACTACTGGTCCGATTGACTTCAAATTTGAAAATTAGAGGTTTGAGCAAAAAGTCATATCCCAATTTTTTTATTTTTGTTTTAAGATCAAAATTTAGGGTAGCCACCATACGATTTTTTTGGCCAAAAACCAAAACATTTTTTTTTCTCCAAAACGGCCCGATACGATTTTTTTTAAACTTTCTCGAGTTTAATTTTTTTAAACATTCATGTATTTTATGTAAAAAAAAAATTTTGTATTGCTCCAAAACGGTACCTCCCATAGAACCGTTTTTTTGTTATTAGATTTTCTCGAAAACTGAAAGTCCGATCAGCGTAAGTTTTTTTTTGAAAGTACGTATATATTGTTCAAATAATATTTTGTTTTCAAAAAAATTTCAAATTTTTTTTTGGATTTTTAAAAAATATTTTTAACTTTTTTTTTCAAAATTCTGTATCTCAAAAACGGATCAATTTTAAAAATCCAAATTGGAGTATAATATGTATATTTACATGGTCTTAAAAACTGCATACCCAAATTAATTTTAAAACATTTTTGAAAAATTTTATATATAAAAAATTAATTTAAAAAAAAACGGCTCCGACGATTTTCAAAAAAAAAATTCAATAAATCAAGAATAAGGTTTGAATTTGTTCGGCATTTAAATTTTTGGAATGAAATGTATTTACGAGGTACATTTTCAAATTTTAATTTTTTTAATAAATTCTAATTATTTTTATACATTATTTTTTTTGTTGAGTTAAGTGTAAGCTGTAAGTAAGAGTGTAATCAGAATTGCTTAAAGTATATCCCTTATTTTAACACTACCTTTTGCAATTTAAGTAATCATAAATATTTAGTTTTAGCATGCAGGAGCAAGTTCGTACGACCCAGTCGTGCACATTCTTTCATTAGAGCACAGCACTATCCAGGTGATTGTCACTCCTTCCCATTTACATTTTCACTCTAAAGAGCCGAGTAAATTTGAAAACCAAAAAGCAATGTGCACATTTTAAGATTTTGGACTTCAAAAATGAAACTCGGATGAAATTGTTATTTACCTTACCTGAAAAATGAGCAGTAAGGTTGTACGCATTTAGCTTAGATTGGTAAAAAAAAGTGTCACTTCAAATTTTGGCCAAGAAAGAACATCTTGAAAATTAACGAGAATTGATGATTTTCTTGTCCGTTTCTCCCTTACCTGTTGCCTTAATTTATTGTGACACAACAGACGTCATTATATCTATCTTTTTTCGGCCTGGAAAAAAAGATGTTGAATGCATTTTGAAAGTTATAGCGGGGCAGATGACCATTTCTTCTTCATTCTTAGCCTGTGCAGCAAATAGATAGATCCGCGGTGACAGTGATGAGATGAAGAAGAATGGCCTACATTTTTTCCAACGTTGGGCCCTGCACACTAAAATACAAGAGAAAGAAGGAGATCGGAAGCTGACTTACGTTTTACCCTCTAGATCCTGCAATTTTTTTCGTTTTTCTTTTCGTGTACATAAGAATTAATACGAGTTATTGCAAAATTATAAATAAATCTTTGATTTATCTCTGCTGTACACACGAGCCTTCATATTTCATCCGAACTCAGACCGGTTTTGTTGGTGAGGGAAGCGAAGTGTTCACATTGCAATATCAATCGTTTTGAGTGAGTCCCAAAATTTGTCATTCCGTGTGTGTTGTGCAGGCCCCCAAATCACATAGACGAAGATCGGAAACTGACTCACGTTTTACCCTCCAGGTACCCCAAATTATACTTTTCCATTTCTTCGTGCATGTATATGTAAGTAAATGAGAAAAAAAAACAGGAACAAAAATGAGTTGGAGTCCAGCGGAATGTTGGAAAGTATTACTGAATACTTACAACGTTACTTTTACAACATTCTGCCCGACCTGCTAGGTTTGACTTATAATGCAAAACTAAACACATGTTTGAAGTTTAATTCAAAATTATCTTTTCGATTAGAAGACCCAATATTTTGCGGCTGATTATTTATTTTTATTTTATTAGTTTAAGTTAAATGTATCGTTTTTTTAAAAATCCAACTAAATACTTTGATTTTGAGTTCCGAAACTAAGAAAGAGTTATACGGCCATAAAAATGATAAAAACAAAGTATAAAAACCAGTCATCCGAACACGAACCATATAACTCGTCAACGAACCCCTCAAACCTCTTTGTTGAACAAAATAACAAGGACAACTTGAAAATCACGGGAGCAACTTCCAATGGTCGTTATTAACTTTACGACCACTTAAAATAACGAGCTATGAACTCGTAAGATTTTTGCTCACAAGAAATACAAACAATTGGAAGGCAGGAGTAGGGTAAAAAAAGGTTTTTTGTTGTTTGTCTTTGACAACCGCTTGCCAGGACTAAATTTAATGGGTACCTATACCTACTAACGGAAAGTTCCTTTAATTAAATAAAAACAATTGCGAAATTGTCCAATGATTGTTTGTCAATTTTTAGCTTTTTGGTTTTGTTAAAAGTCCTCCTTTGAGATCATAAAAATTCCTTACGACTAAAAATAAATTTATTTCCTTAAGACCTTCTGCTTTATTTTATGACTTTTTGTTGAGTTTGCTTTTCTTTTTCCATCGTTATGTGAAGGTGGGATTGTGAAGACACTGAAATTCTGATGATGCTGTGAAGTTCATTGAAGATTTATTTTAAGAGGTGAATCGTCGGAATTCTCGTTGGCACTTAACATAATAATTTATAAGCAATTATACGGAAGCAAACGACGACAATGACTACAATATGCTGGTTTGGCACTTTAACCTCAATTCTGGAACAAATTGTGTGGCAGCAATAAAAACTGGTTGGTGCTTTGGGGACAAATTCAGTGGGAAATGAAAAATACAATTTTAGGAGAAATGAAAGTTTCGGTGAATGCGGTTTTCCTAACAGCTAAAATGTTCTCAGTTGATGTAAGAAAAGCATTTTCATTCGAAGGAAGTTTTGTTATTAAAAAAAATGCATTTACCTCTTTTGAGCTTTTCGAGAATTTCAAATTAACACAATGCGGTATATTGTCGATTTGCGCAACTAATAAAAACAAGGGTTTAATTTTGAAAACCAGTGTTCCACTTTCTTAATGTTTTATGTTGATTTTGTAATGTTTTTTTTTTGTCTCTATTTTATGTTAATTATTTAAGTGTGTTGTGTTATTTGTTTTAGTTTCGTTATGTGCTTACTAACAACTAACACCACACTAAGTGATGAGCCGGTGGTATAACACAGTCTGTGTGTTGGCAAACCATTGGTCGTAATATGGTGCTTGCTATAAGCCTTTACGACCAATTCTGATAGTGTGTAAAAAAAAGGTGGTTTGCAGCCACCGCGGATGCTGCAATAATCGCGTCTATATTTTTTTAAGTCCAATTCAAGATGAAAAGATAAAAAGGAAAAACAAAGCAATAGTTTTGCGTACCCAATCGTTCAAGCCTTCATTTGTAATAGATTCACTGCAAAAAATGTTATTTCGGCCGTGTGTGAATTGAGTTAAAAAGTGGTTAAAACTTGACGTTTGGTGAAATTTTGTTACTTCGCATTGAATAAAATGTGTTAAAGACTAGACTAGCTGCGGAGCAGGTTAAATATGACAGTAGTGGAAAAAATCATCAATTTTTAACCACAATTCATCCAATTCGCTCACGGCCTAAGAGAGTTGATACTGATTCGATGACCGCGTGTTCATTAATAAATTTGAGCTCTCACTCTCAAGTCTCACTGTCTTCAAAGTTCATCTTCATTTTTCATCTGCAGAGAAAATGTAACGCAAAAGGAACAAAAACAAAGATCGTCAAGAACCTGATTTAAAAAATATGCGTAAGAGAAAAAAAGTTGCACTTATCAATCGATACGTTTTTTTTTTTAAGAGTTGCGATTATCACGTCATCACGTTGTTAATAAGACTTCGCGAAAACCGCGAAGTTGTGTAATATGCTGTTTCCACTGACGCTAATCACGAGTTTTAGAAAAGTAGATTAAGAACAAATCTCTACTTTTATGGGATTTAGGGTACATATTAGTCGACCAAAATGTAGAATAATCGTACTTAGTATAATAATACGATTTAAGTACGCTAAATTCCAGAAAAAGTCGAGAAATGCTCTCAATCTACTTCGCTAAATCTACTTATTAGCGTTAGTGGAATCAGCATATTAATCGAGAAGGTTCTGTACTTATTAATATGCCAGCTGAGTGAGTATTCTCTTACTGATTTTATGGATTATCTACACAATTTTTACGTGCCCGTTAGAAGTATAGTCAAGATCAAGAACCGTCCAAGGATGCTTCAGAGTCTCAAGACATAATCGATGTAGTCGAGGAGACATTTTCTCAAATAACCTCTCCATCTTCAGTGAGCTCTGCAGGGTCAAGCAATAGATCGCAAGAGAAAAGCCGGTGCAGGTGCTGGCATTGCCGATGAGCAAATGAGGACATTGTAAAGAAAAAGCATATACAATCCATTTCTGACTGCATCGCACAACAAGTGGAGCACTTTAGCCTAAACGACGATGGAAATTGAACTTCCAAAGAATAATTTTGGAATTATTAGGTCTGTTCGCGTATACCCTCCTAAAACAGTCAAATCTTACGAAAAAATACGAAATTTTTCGTAAAAGAGAGAGCTCACGACAGAGTAAAATATTTCCCCAACCTATACGTATTTTAACCCAAGTAATTTCATTGGGCTGAATTGTGAAAAATGTCAAATTTTATTGAAAATAGCAAATAGATATATAATAATAATTCAAATTCAAAGTTCCAATTTTTCATACAAGAAGCCTTGACAATTCAAATGTGGGTAAAATTTGTAGTTTTCCCGTTCGCTTACTTTTTGCTGTGAGGGAATTTTACCCACTTTTAAGAATGTCTCTTTTTACGAATTTTAGTGCAGAAAGTACGCGAACGGACCTATTGAGTAGATGAAAAATTGCGGTACGATGAATAGTTGGTGTTCATTTAATATTTTGTTAGGTCAATTCGCGTTCTTTCTGCAAAAGCTTTGAGTACGCGAAGGGGATTAGCCAAATTTTCGTAAAATTTGATTGTTTAAGGAGGGTACGCCAACAGACCTATTAATTATGTATTTGTTTATTTTTTTCTACTGTCTCCGGCAAGAAAGAAAAATAGACAGTTTTCTGTGCAATTTTTGGTCAGCAGAAACATGTTCGACAATGGGTTGTTTACCCAAGCTCTGCCAAAGTTTGATTGATAATTTTAATTAAAGCTTCCACACTTTCTTGGGGCAAACATTTTTACATTTTTTCCATTAACTGCCACCACACAATTGGAATATTTAGTAAGAAGTTGCGTGAAATGTCTTTCCAGAAATTAAGGCATACCTAGGCAAATTATTAAGATTATTTTGTTTGTTGAACCACCAAATAACAATAACAACAACATGTACATTTGTATTTTTTGAATTTTAAATTGAAATGAATTTTAAGGGATACAAATTTGACTTTTTTTTTTTAACACTGATACATTGTTTTGTTGTTTTTTAAAACTAAAACTTAATCTAAATCTTAGAACTAAAGTCGTAATCTGGAAGAGAAAAAGAAATCAATCAGGTAAATCAACATATGGGTAAATATACAAACCACTGGGGGTTGATCCTGCGACTTACTAGCAAAGGTTAGGAATGTTGGTACATATGTGTCCGATGAAGCCCCGGTGACAACCAACAATGAGCAAATCTGCAAAAACACACAAGTAAACAAGATTTAGATTAGAACAAAATAAAACAAAACACTAGCTATTGAAGCACATATGTATGAACAAAACTTTGTTTTTTTTTTGGATATAGGTTGTAATTATAACCTAGAAAACACTTCACACATTATTCAATGAATAATTACACGAATTTCATACTCCACAACAATTAAACCATTAAAATATAGTTATTAAGCGCAAATACACTGAATTTATTAAACAAATTGAGGAAATTCACTATTTTTGGCAAGAAAATTGGCACAAACGTCACATTGCCATGCGCACATGAAATATGTCAATTTGACAGCTAAACTTCAAGGACTGAACAAATTGAATATGTTTTTCGCGCTGATATTAAATTTAAAAACATTTCGTTGAAATATTTTATATTTTCAAAAATATTTCTAATCTTAAATTTTACATTTAACACATATGATAGAAAATAAGTAACAAGAACAAAATGGCGTAAGCAAAAAATATAAAGCAAAAGGGCAGGAGCTGCCAAAATACAAATTGCTGGTACAAAACATAGATTTTGTTGCCGAGCAATTTCAACCTCGAAAGTGAGTACTTCTTAATTGTTTTTTATAGTTTTACCTTTTTACTTATTATAAGCAGATCTACTGGCAATTATATAACCCATGAAAGTTCGGCAGAGCCAACATCGCCGACTTTTGTTGAAAGCGAAAATGTTTTTGAGAGTCTGTTTGGTAGATAGTCAGTGACGCCTACCACTCCTGACTCTGAAGCGCCTGGCACTTCAAGGTCGTTCTCGAAAAAGTGCAAGCTTACAGAAACTCTTGAGGACAATAATAAAGAATCCATTGGAAGCCTGGTCCAGCTAGTTAAGGAGAGAAGAGCACCACAAGTAGTCGATGAGGACGACTTGTTCTGCCAAACAATGGCTGCAAAAATAAAAAAGTTTCCTCTGGCATACAAGAATGACGTCAAGTTGAGCAGAATGCATTTGCTCAGACTTATGAGATTGAGACCTGAGAATGGCCCCGAGATAGTGAGATTGAGCATTTGCAATGAAACAAATCTCAACTTGGTATGCAAGAGGTTTGTCTCATCTTCCGATCTCAGTCTCAAAAAACTAGTTATTACATAAATGTCTTTTTCAAATGAAAGCAATGATTGTAACAAAAAACAATCGACAGTGATTTTTTTGTCAAATTAAAATTTAAAAAAAAGAAAAAATTTAGTGAATACGAAAATAAGTTTGGAAAGAACGTTGATAACTTTCTATAAATTAAATTTCCAAAAAAATTACTAGAGTCATTCGGGGTAAGAGCGCGCAGTGGGTAAGAGCGCGCACTGCTTATTTCCTTGGCTGTGTAAAAAATAATTTAAAACGAATAATGAGGAAATCAGTGCCTTTCCAGCCATCGTAAAGGGAAGTCATCCGTGAGTGTGTGCGCAGCTGTATTTATGAGAAATTTGTGTTGAAAAAAAAAGTGTTAAACCAAAAAAAAAAAAGTTGTAACAGAAAAGTGTGTGGCGCCGGCGTGACAGGACTATACATCGTAAGTAGCATATATTTGTTAGAAGTGAACATTTGTGTATCAATTAAGCTTAAAATTTTGTAGATTTTGTTTTATTTTCTTTTAAATTCAATTAAATTAAAAAAAAGTAGCTTTGTGGGTAAGATCGCGCAGTCCTTTTGTGGGTAAGAGCGCGCAGTGCGCGATCTTACCCCGTATTGAAATTTTCATTTTTCCAACTTTTATTTTCAACTCTTTACAGGACACAAACTTGAACGCAAAAGGAATTTTTTGAAAATGGGTCGCACTTACCAAAGAAAAACAGGACGAAAATTGGTAACTCAACAGCAGCTTATCGAGGCTAAGAATCTGATGGCCAAAGGAATGAGCAAAAGGAAGGCAGCAAAATCAGTAGGATTAGCAGACAGTACCCTAAGATCGAGACTTGCATCGGGAGAAGCGTGTTGTAATCTTGGTAGGTTTAAAATAACTTTTACCGAAGATCAAGAAAGGGAAATTTCGGAGCATTGTAGAAAACTAGACAGCCTTTTTTATGGGATAACTATTGCCAATTTACGTCGTTTAGTGTTCTCTTACGCAGAAGCCAACAAAATAAAACACAGGTTTAACAAATCCTTAAAAATGGCTGGCCGCGATTGGATAGAAGGGTTCCTTAGCCGCCACCCTGAATTGGGCTTAGGCAGTCTCAACCAATTGAATTAAGTTGTCTTATTTCTAATATTTTCTTTAAAAGTCTAGATATAGAAAAGGTGGAAGTTTTGGAATAATTAGTGTTGTCTGTTTAAGTAAGTATATCATTAATTTTTTTTAAATTGTATGCTTTAAACTGCTAAGATTCCCATTGAAATTATGTGCGCGCTCTTACCCGAGATTTTGCGCGATCTTACCCTGACTTCGGGGCAAGACTGCGTACTTTGACTTGGTTTGTTATTTTTACAAAATAGTTTAAAATATTTTCAATTATTATAATTATTACTACAATTATTTGCCCTCAAAATATAGATTAATCAAATGCAAAAATCTTTAAGTTGATACCTCTTAAGACCTTTTCACAATTTGAGCCAAAAGTGAAAAGTGCGCGCTCTTACCCCGAACGACTCTAACATTAAATTAATATTAAGGGAGAAGTGTTACCGAAATAAAATAAAAATTAAAAATTGAACAAAAAAATTAAACTGCAACCATGGGAGAAAGGACTGCGGGCTTCGATTAATAGAGGTCTTGAAACTCTAAGCTCAGTGCTAAATAGGCTCGAAGTTAAAACCTCTTTCTACTAACAATTTTTTCAGCAACTTCGATGATGGTTCTGGACACTGTACTTTGATTTTCTCCAAAATCTTAAGCTATTAGACTTTGGAAACCAGGATCACCAACAAAGTGTAAGAATTTTCAAAAGAATCGGAATAGTTCGGAGGACAATATGTGTGTAAATTCATGTGCCTGTCCGTAATTTTTAAAAAGTTGTGCAGAATCGAACACGCTAGAACAATCACATTTGCATTTTTGGGGTTGAACATGGAAGATAATACATTTTCCAATAAAATGCCAAAAGTATTCTCAATTTTTTTGCGTGCTCGTGAGAGTCTTGTATTAAATTATCTCCAACAAAGTAGTGGGGTATGATTTTTTATGAATTTGTTAGTTTTTGAGGCGGGGAAAGAGGCATTAAATTCGTCAGTATTTTTTTCCAAAAACACTTGTTTTAAGGACAACACCATCACTTTGACTACCAAATGCACCAACATAAACAGCTGAGAATTTATACTTCGCATCGCAGCTTCCAAGTAAAACAATTATACCAAAGAATCCTTTATAATTGTAATACTTGGAACCTGATTTAGGAGGACATATTATTTGAACATGTTTTCCGCCGATGCCGATGTTCCCTACACAATTCGGCATCTGCCACATGTCGTAAAAATATTTGCCGATCTGTTGCCAATCTCCTATTTGCAATTCGGGCATATACAGGGTGATTCAGGAGCGTTGTGCCAAAAAGCTAGAGCGTGTAGGTTGAGCTGAGACAAGAACAAAATCGTATGGGAGGGGGGGTCTATTCCCCCCGTTTAGCCAGGAGGGGCAATTTGTTTTTAAATTAAATTGTTTTAACGAATAGTTTAAAAAATATTAACTCTCAAACTCAAAATTTTCAAAAAAAAACAACAAAACAAAAAATCATTTTTGAACCAAGTTTTTTCAAAATTTTATGTAATTAAGTACTAATTTTGTTTTAAAAACTCAATGCCATTGTTAATTTTTAGTCGAAAACAGAAAACTGGTTGCAAAAATGTCTTTTCGTTTTTGAGAAATAAAAAAAAAACCAGGACCACTTTTTTCTAAGAAAATCTTTGTTGTTATTTTTACCAATCTCGAGTTTTAGTTTTATTAATTTATTATGATACATTAACCTTTCTTTTAATATTTGTTCTGTAATTGGAATTTTATGAGGCCCCAATAAAGTAGAAAAGTATTGGATTTTCCCTGGATTAATCATTTTGTTCATTTTAAACCACTGAAAACTGACCTGAAATTTTTCTTATTATGCCTGGGGGCCGTGGCCACCTGTCGGTGAAGCTAGGAGCTAGATGATTAAATCGCACGGTGTTGTAAACGAAGCCGTTGGTTTTTAATATTTTTTTTTATAAAATAAGTCAATTTTTCAGAAAATTGCCCCTCCCGGCTAAACAGGGGGAATAGACCTCCCCTCCCATACGATTTTTTTCTTGTCTCAACTCAACCTACACGCTCTAGCTTTTTGGCACAACGCTCGTGAATCACCCTGTATATTGGCGAAAAGATTTTTCATAATAGGTACATACCTCGCAGATTATTTGACGAATAGTTGACGCCCCATTTTAGGTCAAGGCAAGGTAATTTGTATTAACTCCTTGCGAAAAATATCTGAAATAGAAAAGATTTCTTATTAAAGCAAATACAGAAATGTGTATAACTGTGAATGCTACTTTTCACTCAATGCTAATTTAAACTGTGAACGTAAACAGTGAAATCCATTGTAAAAATATATCTACTGACTTTTTCTGTCTTTCAAATGAGAAAAAAAATAAAAATATAGAAAGTAATTAAATTGACTACAAACCAAAATATTTAATGGTTTAAAACTTTAATTTGATAAAATGTTAAGTACTTCATTAACAATTGAAAAATATCCTCATCATTCTCCAAATCAATTTCTTAAATTTGTGTTGTTGAAGAATGCTGAGGTGCAGTTGTTGGATCAGTTGATATCTTTGATGTCACTAAAGTTATTATACTTTGTTTTGCTAAATCGGTGTTTGCTTTGGTTTTAAATGCAATGTGTCTGTATCTTGGGTCTATTCTTAGCTTGTTGCTTGGTACTACCCTGTCGAACCTTTCGAATGCTGATGTATTCAAATTTTTTAAAACACTTTTTATATTTGAATCAAAATCCTTGGCTTCAAAACAGTTTTGAGTCCATTAGACAGTGGAATGACAGGTGAGGCTGTCAAATACCTTTCACGCGACACAGTTTTTGTTATTTTTTCTAATGGTCGTAGAACACAACAAAGCTGTTTAACAATTTCCCATTCACAAGCAGTAAGTTGACTTTTCGTGTCGAAATCAATCAAAGAAAATGTCCTTTTTATTGCTTCTTCCAATTTCAAAAACCTTTCAAACATATAGAAAGTTGAATTTCAACGTGTTGACACGTCTTGTAAAAGTCGTAACATATTTGTACAGCCTTGGTTATTTTGGGAGTCCAGCTTCTTCTAAAACGACTACCTAACACTATTTCACCTAAGTAATTATTTTTGAAATATTCGGCTCCTTAAGACCATCGTAAGCCAAAGCAACCGAAGTGTTTACATAAAATCTCGTTGGTAACAGCTCCGACAATATGGGCTGCTTTGTCCGACACTACCATCAAATTTTTTTTATCGAATTCCATGCTGACAAAACTCTTCTTCAGTCAATGGCCAAGTTTTTTGAGGTGTGATTGACTAGCAAACTAGCACATTCAAGAAGAAGTGAAATTGGTTCAATATAAGCATTTAAAAAATCGACGGTTACAGCCATATAACTTTCCATATTTATAGATGTCCAGCAGTCAGTTGTCACGCAAAGTTTTTAGCTGTTTTAATTTTAATCAATTATTTTGGTTTCAGTCAGACATTGCTCATACATTGCAGGTATTAATGTTTTGGAAATCAGGTGTCTACTGGGAATCTGATGCGATTGATTAAGAGCAGCAACAAATTTTCCTTAAACGAAGGTTCTTCAACAATCCTGAATGCCTGCAAGCCCTGAGTAAACAGTAGAAACATTTTTTGGTAAATTTTCTCTTTAGTTTTTGTCGATGTCATTTGTGTTTGCTGAACAGCTTGTCTTGATGACAAAGATGATGAAGGTGAAGATAAACGGTTCGTGGCGGCATAATTGACGCATTTCTTGTATTCTGAATTTCGGTCTGTATGTTTTCTGTCCTTGGTGGCTGCATAATTGAAGCTTTTCTTATATTCTGAATTTCCAACTATATGTTTTCTGTTCTTGGTGGCGGCATAATTGACGCATTCCTTATATTCTGAATTTCCAACTATATGTTTTCTGTTCTTGGTAATTCTGTTGCGTTTGCAGAGGTTGTAGAGTAGATACCGTCCTAAAAAAATACGAGTTTAAAATTATTGAGCAATAAATTGACTGTTTATCAAAATGTGAAGCTACGAAAAATAAATATCAATACCGATATTGATATTTTTTTAACAACATCGTTACGATATATCGATACTTTTTTGCATTTCGACATTCTTAATTTCTCATAACGTGTTGGTTTCACTTTTGGAAAAAAAAATGTATGACGTACAAGTAATATAATGTATGTCTTCTTGCTTCTTCTCGTTCCACGTTGCCACGTAGGGTACGTGTGGTATCTGTCTCTCTCTGTTATACATATTAACCTTGTTCTGTCCCAGCCGATGGCCTATCTGTTTCTGTAGATCGTTTAATCGTTTCATTCATTTGAGAGTTGCGATGTATCTGCTGTTTCTTTCAATTTCAATGGCACACCACACGTACATAGTAAGGTGTAGCGATTTTCAATTAAATCAGCCGTTTCAAATATTTGAATAATATAAATTACAAATATTCAGTTTGCGCACCTCCCAATCGGGATTTATATGCAATAATAAGCAGATTTTTATTTGCTTACATTCTAATCGACTTCTATCGATCTTGGTGTGAATGAAGACAAGGAAACAGATGGGTGTCAAATCTAATTTCCAATTGTTTTTTTTTTTTTTTTTTTTAATTGGAGTGACTTGTTTGGTAAGACAGTTTAACGCAACACAGATTACATTTTGCAAAAGTTTCATCAATTTCCTTTAAAATAAATCCACACAACTAGTTTTCCTGCTGCATTTTGGAATTCCTGTTTTTTCTGTGCAAAATTCCCATGCGGCCTTCAAACAAGATATCATTTATGGCCTTCTTTGCAAACAGTTTTTGTTCAGGTTGCATTTTCTGCAACAACTGCCCAAGCTGTGGAGATTTGTTCGAACTCATTCTTCGGTTCTTGAAGACGTTTCCGAACCAAAGAAATCAACTCCTGTGATACATGATAGTTTTACTTTCTCTTTGGTTGTGGTTCACTTGTTGGCTGAAAAAAAAAAACAGGAGTAAATATGGAAAAGAGAATTTTTAATTATCGACTCAGCCCTGCGCGTCGAATATTTGAAAATGCATTTGGAATCCTCGCTTCAAGATCCGGTGTATTTCAGCGGCCTATTAATTTATCTCCTGAGAAAGCGCAAATCATCGTCTTATAGTGTTGCTATTTGCATAATTATTTAAGACGAAATCGGCAACAAATATGTATTGAAAAGAGCATCATAGATGTTGAGAACGAAGAGTCAGGAAGAATCACTGAAAGCGAATGGAGAACGAATAGTTATTGACTACATTACAAAGTTCTCAGAAACTCAGTCATAGAGAATATATAATACCTAGAGTCGCGACCTTTTCCTCCCTTGCCGAAAACACCCTCAAAATTTTTCTGAGGTCAACTCTTAAATTCCTCTCTTTTTTTCGTGTCCGTGAATCTGTGTAAGAGGTGAACTCTCACAATCCTCACCTTTTTTTCGTGTTCGTGAACCTGTGTAAGAGGTGACAAAAGAGTGAGCACTAAGCCGTGACACAATTTTTTTCCTGATGCACAAACCCAAAGTGACAGACTTCCACCACAGCAAATACGAGACTAAACGCACGAATTTTTTTTAAAGATTTATTAAGATTTTTGATACAAATATTGGTAAATTATAGTGCAATTATATGTTAAAAGTGCAAAGAAACAATTTAACGTATTTATTTTTCATATTACATGCATTTTTTGTATGTTTAAGTTTTTTTTTGAAAATGCTGAGCTCAACGGAATCTTATCTTCGAAATCTGAGCCCATGAAACCCACCTCTACTCCAACCTGAGCATTGTATCTAACTCAGTGCGAATGTATGGGTGCACTTTCTCATTTAAAAAGCATTGGAAAACTAACACATTCTCACTGGGTTAGTACAAAACGACCAAATGGCAGCTTGTAGGCAAAAAGAGAGCGAACACCCGAAGTCGTGACTCTAGGTATTATATATTCTCTATGAACTCAGTTGTGAGTGCATAATCTGTCAGAGATAGCTTTTGTCATTTTTTAAACAATGCAGGCCAGGTTTCATGGCAACAAAAATTTTTATGATTTGATTTCGTATTTCATAAATATTATGTATAAATATATACATAAATAAAAGAATTCTTACCTGGGACATTTTCGGAATTGTATCACGTTCATATATTCATGCTGCTTTGTGAAGAGCATGGTTGCTCCAAATTTTTCAAAAACTGCATGGCGTCAAAGTACCACAATGTTGGTTTAACGACGTCGTCAACGCATGCACCACTCTTTTCAGAGTCCGAAATTGTCTTTACTTCTTTTCTATAATTTTTCCGCAATCAACTCAGCTTCTGAATTGACTGGCTTTTATTTTTGTTGCTATATTCTTTACATTTAACGTTCCACAACGCCGGTAGAGTTTCATAAATTTCGATCAATTCTTAAATAAATTTCCGTTCTTCTCTTATTTTTGCCATTAATTATTTATTAAAGTTGAATGTTTTTACTAATTGTGTAAAAAGCCGACCGAAAATGTATTTGCACTGTACACCTAGATATATTTCACTTAACGAGATTTGAAATTTAACTCCCGGAGATGTTGATGCCTGGAAAATTCAAAAACGAATGCAAAAATATTGTGCAACCTCACCTGCAGACTATACAATTTTTTGCAGTGTACAATAAATATCAAAAGGGTTTTGATTTTGTACAATATATTTCACAGTACTTCAATATGAGCCCTACACTATCAATTATATTGTATAACATCAAATATTGTACAATAATATTGATGAACAACTTCTTAAAACAAAAGTTGACCAAGGAGCAAATAATTAAACATAAATAACTCAACTCAAGAACAATTTATTTTTGATGCTTACTCTATGGTGGTTGAACCACCGTGGTTCCAATACGAAAGAGGAGGATGATTACTAGTTTAAGTATAGCAATGCAAGAGTGCAAAAAATAGGCTTGAATGGGTAATTCTCATGAGCCAAGCAAATTAAATTAAATTAACAGTTAGAGAATAATTCTTAAGAGTAATACAAAATATACAATAATAAATAAACAGCTAGATTTAAGAGGTTGACAAATATTGTAGGGCAAATTGCTCAATGTTCGGCAAAGTGCAAACAAGTAAATATAAATGGAATTGCTAAACAAAATACAAATTTCTTAACTGAAGCAAAATTATAAACAATAAATAAATAAATAATAACAATTAAACAACAAGACTATAGGACTCGTAATAATTTCTAAACAAATATTGATAGTCTAAGGACCGCTTAAGGCTGTAAGGCTATTTTTTTTTTTTTGCAAAAAGGCATCCTTTTTTCATTTCAGTTTCAAACTACTAATTTTTTTATTTTATTAAAGCATTCTTAAAATATTAAACCTATGTGTAAGATTGCAAAATATAGATTCGCCCTTAAAAAAATAAGCTTTCACCTTAAAAACTATTCGAAATTTCCGAACACTTGTCACCTTCTAGTGAGTTATGTTTAACTAAAATTAAACCGTTTTTGTATTCATTGCGTTTGTTCATTTGCATTCGACCTCGACACGTTTAAGAAAAGTAAGTTAATCCTCCTTTATTATTTGTTAATACGATTTTCAATAATTCGATCTGAATTCAAGCGGATGGCAACGCTGCTCACAAGTCGGAACATTTTTTGTTTGAGAAGAAAACTACTACATTTCTTGAATTGCGAGTTCGAGTGGAAATTGAAATGGATATTTTGCGATTTTCGTTGTGAGTCGCTACTTAGTGATTTTTGTTGTAACTTGACTTCCTAAATTGCGATTTTAGTTGAGATGCGACTTGCTACATCTTGAATGAAAACTGTTATTTTATTTGAGTTGCGAGTTCGAGTTGAAATTGCTTTTTCGTGATTTTAGTTGTGACTTGCTACTTCGTTATTTTTGTGGCGCTTGCGACTTAACCACAGAGGAGGTATACCTAGAGTCGCAACTCGAGGCATTTTACTCTCTTTCGACTAAAAAAATTAAATTTGATAAAATATACTACCCAATGTAAATGTATAGGCTTTTCAATGCATTTCAAATGGGAGGCCGAACCAATACATTTGCAATGGGTAGGCCTGTGTGCTGGGCTCAATAAGGTGAAAAGCCTAGGCTCAATTTTAAAAGCCTGCGCTCAAAATTCAAAAATAAGAGTCAGTTAAATCCAAAAATTTAAAAAATAAAAAATACTTGTATGAAATTCATGTTTTAAGTATTTAAATAACAGTACAAGTGCAGTGCATAGTGTTTTTTGCTTTTTAAATGGAATTCAACTATGATTTACGAATAAATAACTAAAAAAACACATTTAAAACACGTTGGCAGAGTTTATTTCACCCTTAAAACAGTGCGGTCATGTCCTTATTGAATTTTTTTTCAACTCTTCCACAGATTCACGGACATGAAAAATGAGTGTAAATTGAGAGACTCACCACAACATTTTTTGGACAGTGATTTTTTAAAAAAAGAGAGCGAGTTGCGACTCTAGGTAAATAGATTCTCTATGGCATTGAATAAGAAGTACAGGAAGCGGAGTTAGCTACATGTACAGTGTACGTAAGTGAAGCAACAAAAATGTCTGATGATGTCCATTTTTGGGGTATGTGCTGTCAATTTTTGGGATATGGGCTGTCAAACTTTGACTGTGTTGTCAGTCGAGTTCAGGTGTGTATTACTTCTGTTGGTGGTGGTAAGACGCTGCGATTCGTTGAGTTCCCGTGGTGTGTACGGTTGTGTTGACTGGTTCTTCCATTGTGTTTCCAAAAGTTTTTATTTGTTGATTGTATTACAATCAACGAGAAAATACTTTTATATTTTCCCCTTGTCAATATTTGAGTCCCTGTCTATTGTGAATTATTTCTTCAAGAATTTGAATAATCTAAAATATATACCTTGACAATTTTGAAGATTTCCGAAAGCTGAATGGAAAAGAGAAAAGTGGATAGAAATTCTTAAATTGGATGGAATAAATTCTATGTCCGTTGTTTGTTCAAAAAACTTTTATGAAACTGATTTTATACTTGATGGTGCAAGAAAAAAAAAAGAGGACCATGATATTAAACGCTTTTTCAAGTTGTTCATAGAATTTACTTTTATAAACGATCAACACAGACTTAATAAACGTGATGAATTACGGATGAAAAGTGCATATGTGCTGGAAAATAAAAAAAATTAAACATTAAAAACCGTGCATGTACACCTTTAGTGTTAAAAGTTAAAACACCATGCGTCAATGCGAGATTGGAAAAGAAAATTTGAAGCAAAATCGATGATATCTTTTTTCAATCAAATTTCGCTTGGCGGCCTGAGATTAACCATTCAACTGCAGACCAGCCCTGTTGTAATGCGTTTGTGTTTGTGAAACTCACACTACTTAGAAAAATGCTTCACTTCTATTTCATAAGACCCCTTCCTTCCTGTACTTCTTATTCAATGATCGGAACATAAAGTGCCAAAAAGTACAAAGCAGTGGAAGTTATGTTTTGTACTGCTTCTACAAATGCATATCTGAATATCTCCCTCTCATTTTTCAAAAGTGAGCGTGAACAAAAGCTTGACCATGATCGAGCTTTCACTGTGCACAAAGTTCTCAATACAAATACGATATACGAATACTTTTTTGTACTTTTTACACTTTGTGTTTCGATGTAGTTCAGGCTTAACTATTGCTATGCTACTATACCAGTAGTCAGCCACGGTTTACATTCACGGTTTATTTGTCTGTCGTTAAATAGTAAATGCGAAATTTCATTATCTGTTAAAATTTCACAGGTTGGGTATTTTCACCCATCACTAGAACTCGCTGTTGTATCTCCTTCTCCATTATCTATTAAGGAGTCCTTTTTTGACATCGAAAGATTACATAAGCTCATTCACAACTTTGATGGCGCAGCGTGAGTTCTAAATCGTCATTTTGCGCAAACTATCTAGCTTGACGTACAAAGATATCAGAACTAGCCACACAGCTTGTTTCTGTAGATGCTTAATACCCGGCCTTAAAATCGATAAGGAGATTGTGGGTATCGATTTTGAACTCAGAGGTTTTTTCCACAGTCTGCCGCAAAGTGAATATTGGTCGTTCGTTGACTTTCCTAGTCTGAAGCCACATTGATAAGGGCCAATCAGATTGTTGAAGAAAGGCTTCAAACGTTCACATATTACGGCACAGACGATATTAAAAGCGATGTTAAGTAGGCTATTTCCTCTGTAGTTGGCTCAATTTAGAGGATCTCCCTTCCTCCAGAGCGTTCAAACAAATGCGGAGGTTCCATTCATCGTTGCATGCTCCTATCTAGATTTCCGCCTGCTACTTTGAACAGCTCGGCTGCTAGACCAAGACCAGCGGCTTTATTGGATTTCGGCCTTGATATTGCCGATTTCATTTTGTCTATAGGTCGTGTTCACGAAAATGTTGGCTGTTCGTCGTCGCTATTATACAGTCTACAGAACTGGTCTTTGTTTTAAGACTTTGTAGGTCCGTGGCTTAGTGGTTAGATGCGTTGATTGGTAAGCAGAACGTTGTGGGTTCAATCGTGCCCATAAAGTTTTTATTTTATCTTTCATGCGTACTGCCTCTTGCGAAGAAATGACAAAACTTTCAAGAGAATCAACCTGTCATGAAGAAAAGTCCTTCTCAACCTTGCCGTTCGGAATCGGCATTAAATTGTAGGTCCCCTCAATTCATCACACGTACTCAGGGGAATTGTTGATGAGAGTAAGTCACTTGGCCTTGGCTCTTAAGGAGCTGTCGAGCCACTCTATTTATTTCTTTTAAGACTTTGTATAGGTCTGAACACCTAAGGATTAACAAAACGTGTTATTGCCAATTAATTACAAGAGGAATGGTATCAAATTGGAGGAATAACTCTTGTTATAGACTTCTGGGGCAAGTTTCTCCCCGACTTCTAAATATGCTTACCTTTTATGTACCTAGTATAAAACAAAACTAACGTCTTCAAGTTACAGGAACAACTTAACAAATGGCCCACCGTATAACTCTTGTTCCAATGCGCTACAAAAAACATTTTTTGTTAATACCTATATGAATTACACAAACAACAGTCCCAATTGCAATATTGTCAAAAATGACAAAATTATAAACATATAAAGAGCTTCATTCTGTCATAGATTGTACCTACACATGAGCAACAGCTTCATTTTACACATGTGTTTTTGTAATTTTAATAGAACAAAAGTGTTTGTCATTTTTTAAAGGAAAATATGTCAACAAAATAAAAAAGGTACATCGATTCGCTTCACTACTTTCAACATTGTAAAGGTTTGCGAAAAGTGTTTCAAAACACAGCTCGCTGACAAATTCCTTTTTTTTAAGGATACCTCGGCCATTGTCTAACAGCGGCTGGCGGCGGCGGCGTGGTACCTTCGGCATGTACTCTCAAATATTACATGCGAATGCGACGAGTCCATTGCATTTATGGACATCATAAAACATTCCACGGAATAGAGTTGGAAATTAACACCATGGGAATCGTTGGCGAAACAAAGAAAATTTCTACTAAAACAAAAGAATGAAAAAAGAACAACAATTTTTTTTTAATAACCAAACACAACATGGAATTTCCAGTAGCGTAAAAAAGGGACACAACAGACGAGACAAAAAAAAAAAAAAAAACAAAAAAAAAAACAAAACAAAGAAAAAGGAATGTCAACTCGTTAAAAAACAAACAAACGACAAAAAGTGCTGTTGGGCTGCCATTTCCTGTGGATGTGTATATATTTTCCGTTCCCTCGTGTCACCGCAGCCGATCCTTTTGATCCTTTTTCGCCACGCTCAGGCACATACACTCCAAATGCTTGTGCTTGTCACACAACTCCGCTGCCACGTCCGCTCCATAGTCATAGTGGACAATTCAATTGGTTTTTGTTTATCCGAGCCATAACATAAACCATAGGATACAATCCTGCTTCCCAATCGCAATCCGAACGATTCCTATTCGTTTTTATCTTAGTTTATTATCATCGTCCGGGATATCTGCATGAATATTGTCCTTTTGACAACATGGCATGGACTGCTGGAGGAGCATTGGCAGGAGGCGAGCGACTGAACTCTATAAGGATTGGTTTGGATTGGATTGGAGGAATTATCCTGTGTACTCGTTGTCGAGTGAAAACTCATTAAATTTTATTCGTGAGCTTAAGAGGAAATATTGTTCAACATTTTCCTCATTTCACTGAATGTGGTTGGAGTGGAGCTTTGGGGCTTGCACACAGTCACAGAGTCAGAAACCGACCGACCAGAGCACAACAATTATATTGAAGAAATGAATGGGTTTAGTTTTCAGTCCTGGCGTGATGCGGTTTATCGATATGGAGGCGGACGCATGTGTGCATTGTAGATTTAGAGTGCATTATATTATTGGATCTGCAATGGAAAAAGAGTATGTTCATGATTTCATTATTTTTGTGCTTTGTGCAATGTTGAGGTTGAGGGTAGGAAAGAAATCAAATTCAATGCTCTTGAATACTATCAACTTTAAATTTAAGGCTGTTCATACGGATTTAGGAGGAAGGCAGGGGATTGACGGATCTGCTGGAACTATTTTTCCAAATTTCTTTACGCACAAAGGCATAGCATGGCGTACAACGCCGGGTTCGGAGTACCTCAACCGAAGATTGGGTTCTAACCCCAGTGGGAAGTTGTTGTTGGCTGCAATGAAAGAGAGGGGTAAGGTATGTATGCGGCCACTAAGACATGGCTCCTTTCAACAACAGGCGGCAGCGGAAGAATTATTCAGATGGAAAAAGTTCCAGTGAGGATGAACCACTTAGTGAACACCATATAGGACTTCTACGGCACATTCGTAGCCCAAGGCTATAGGAATAAGCGATTTGGCCGGCTCCCAGTCCGGCCTCCAAGAAATGCGATAGGATGGTCCGGGCCTACGAAAAATGAAGAACTGTGATAACACTACGGTGACTGCTCGCTGGAACAAAATCAGCGTCTATTTGAATGTGGATTCGTAGTTGGGACTTGACTCAGGAGGAGGGGTTTGAGTTTTGACTCTGTGTATGAACGCATCACGACAATCCGCAACAAGGATAAATTCCTCAACATAGGCTTCGTGTGCGCTCATTCCACCTGAGGAAAAGGATGAAGACACAAAAGATAGGTTCTACAAGCTCCTCGATAAAATCTATGAGCAATACCATAGCTATGACAAATAATGACATTTAACTTGTTTTGTGGGAGACGTCACATTCCCAAGAGCAAGTATTGACTCGGGTCACAACCTTGTTGTAACCAGGGTGCACGACCGACGTCAACCGGCTACAATTGCAAGGGGTTTAAAGTTCCTAACCCGATCGTGTCCACGATAACCTACTGAAAGAAGTTCTTTGTTGCCAGCACAAGATGAAGAGAACCAGTGGCAACATTGCCATACAGCCATCAGAGATGCCGACTCTGAAGTGCTGACGATAAGTGCCGGCGAGCACATTTTGCTAAACAAGAAGCACACAAAGCGGCACAGCAAAGAAGGACCTCAGCCTCTCGCGAGCTCTATGAGCTCAAAAGGATAGAGGAGCACCGGCTTCTCAGAAAAAAGGGGCATATGATGAAATTCGCGATCGAGGAGATAAAGGGATGTTACAATAGGAACGGTTCTCGAAAATTTCACAAAAAAGTAAAACAATCCACCAGAGATACTACACCCCGAACCGAAGCCTGTAGAAACCATCACGGGGATATCGCAGTGTTCACAACGGTAGCGATGCCAAAAAAAAACTTCGGCCGGCTATACAGAACCATTCAACTTAGGTCGCACCGCCGCACAGTGGTTTCAAAGTGGAAAAAACCCCCAAAATTGAAATATTTTTTTCAGCAATTCCGATCTTATTTTTCGATTGTATATACATACAAGTACAAAATAAAAAACAAACTATATTTTTTTCTCATCCAGATTCTCAATACCGTCAATTCAAAGTTGAGTCTCTTAAAGTTTTCAGAATTTCGGAGATTTTATGTGTAATTTTTTTTAATGAGAACCAATTTTAGGCAAACAAAAAATGATTTTTATGATGAATAGACTATTTTGCATTCATATTCCGTTCAATACTTAGAAATTCGAAATTTCATAAACAAAAATGATAGCTTCTAATCAAGGTACTTCAAAAATAAGGTTAAAAAGTTTTTCGTTGGACATTTTTTTATAGAGCTAAGTGTTGCTAACTTTTGGCACTTATATTTTTTTTTTTCCTTAAATAATAATTTAACAACCCTGTTAAAACTAACGGTCACTTTTAGTCACTTTGGTCGTGAGAACCTTTTGAGTGCAGAAACAAAAGTTTTTGAGAGAACATAAAATTTTGATTTTTGCATTTAAAGTTCTTTGTTTTACAGTTATCTTTGTGGCAACAAAAATGAATATCGTAACAACATCATTGCAGTTTCTCATTCGATTTACTTTTGTTCATACCTACCAAAAAAGTCTAAATATGAATAAATTTGTGATTTCTAAAAAAGAATTGTGCGAATTCTTTTTTCAATAAAATGTAAACTCACTTGAAAGTTATTTAAGTTTAAAATATCCAAATTTGGAATCTTGTGAGATTAAAGAAATAATTTTTGAAATAAAAAAGAGATTTTTGCCACATTTAAAAAAAATTATAAGTCTGTTCGGTATATAAGTTCAAAATTTTTAAGTAAACATAAAGAGTGGGTTAAGGGACAGTTTACAGTGACTTTAAAAAAAAATGAAGTAATCTCAAATGCAAGTGGAAGACCGAAAAAAAGCTTTGAAGAATGCTGTTCGCGGTCACAAAGGAAAAAAGTTCAAGAATTGAAAAGTAGTACATACATCCAACTTTTGATAAATGCTGCTGCTTCTTCGCACGAGAATAATACTTCTCAATTATTTTTCAGCCCTGATGAAGCCTTAGCTCTCTTTGTTCAAACCAAGCTAACGAAATATCAGTATGAAATCATAAAAAGAGCAACTGACAAAATAGGACACAAAATATTTCCACCATATAAAAATAAATAGAGTGGCGCAACAGCTCTTGAAGAGCCAAGGCCTAAGTGGCTTACTCTCATTCAACAATTCTCTAGGTGCGTGTGAAGAATTGAGGGGACCTACAATTTTACGCCGATTCCGAACGGCAAAGTTGAGAAGCACTTTTTCATGACAGATGATACTCTTGGAAGTTTTGTCAGCTCTTCGCAAGAGGCAGTGTCCGTGAAAGATGAAATAAAAACTTTGGGCCTGAGTAGGATTCGAACCCACGACGTTCTGCTTAGCAGCCAACGCACCTAACCACTAAGCTACGGACACTACCACCATATTATAAAATCTTAAAAGCTAAATTACAGTGCTATCCTGAAAATATTGAAATAAGTGAATTATATGCCCAAATACCCTTGCAAAATTTGCTTGACCATACCGCCAAAAGACTGTTAAATGATTATGAGATAAATGAAATCAAAAAACAAGACACGAATAGTCTCACTCTCATCACTAAATGGGGTTGTGATGGCTCTTCAGGTCAGAGTGAATTCAATCAAAATAATGAAGATTGCTCAGATTCTCACTTATTTATGACATCTATAGTACCACTCCAATTACATGTCACAAATTCGGACAGTATAATTTGGTCTAACCCTCGACCATCCTCAACTTGGTACTGTAGACCATTAAAATTCCAACTGAAACGGGAAAGCCTTGAACTTATTCGAGAAGAAAATATTAGGGTATAAAATGAATACAAAAATTTGCATGAAACCGTTGTTCATATTGAAACTGTTGAAATCAAAATTAAACACGAATTGCATTTCACAATGATAGAGGGAAAAGTTGCCCAGGCAGTGACGAACTCTTCTTCTTCAAGCAATTGTCATTTGTATATATCTGCTTTGAAGATCAAGCCATCTAAACAAGTAGCCCTAAAATTAGGAATTTCACCCTTGCATGCTCGTATTCGTTTTATGGAATTTGTGTTACATTTAAGTTATAATTTAAGTTTCAAAAATTGGAGAACCTCAAAATATACCATAAAGTTAAAAAATGAAGCGAAGCAAAAAATTCAAAATGAATTTATTCAAAAACTTGGTATTAAGGTAGATATAGTTAAACAGGGAGTGGGTACGACCAATGACGGTAATACAGCACGTAAGTTTTTTAAAAACGCTGCTTTAACGGCTGAAATTACAAACGTAGATTTAAGATTAATCGAAAAACTCAGTGTTATTCTGGAAACTATTTGCTGTACTCATCCTATCGATCCTGATAAATTTGGCGCATTTGCAGAGGAAACGGCAATTTTGGCCATAGAATAGAATGGAGGAAGCTCAAAAAAGTCGAAACAAAGACTATAGATATTATCGAAGTCACAATACAAGAAAATATTCTCGTATAGCAACGAATGAAGATGTTTTGCACCAAATGCTTGTCCAAAATTACACATCTTAGACCCGAACCAAAAACAAAAGACTATATTCCTCTAAGTGAAGCTGCACAAAATCTATTGTGTTGAAATATTTTTTTTTTTTTTGTTTTTATCTAATTTGAATTAATGATTAATTTTCGTTTATAAGTAAGATGTTAATTTGGATATTATAAATATGAAAATAGAATAAATATGTGCATATAAATTTTTAACAAAAAGTGTATTTTTTTATTCTTTCTGTAAGCAAAATAAATAATCTCTGAAAAGAAATGATGGTTTTTGAGTGGGATCGATGATTTTTCGTAGGCAGTTCAAATTTGTAGTACTGATCATTCAGTCCAAATTTCAAACAAATTGATGCACGCGTTTTCTTTTTATTGAATTTTTTCCACTTCCCCCGTAGTTAGAAACCACTGTGCGCCGGCCGATTCCTAAAATAATATATCTACTGTCCTTTTAGTGAGTTTGTAGAGGCCACAAACAATAAACAAAAAATACCCAATCTCTCTAAAGTTCCAAATTGCTTCAACTACTGTATTACTGAATTAAACATTTAGTTGATTTAATTAACTTGAACCAACAAACAAAATAAAATATATTTCTCCAAATTCTTATATAAATTGGTTTAATTTAAATTTTTATTACCTACGAGTTTTTTGTTAACTAAAACACATTGAAATGGTAATTTTAAGAGTTATAAAACGATTCAAAAGAAATTCAAGTTGTCTTGACTTGAAATATGTTAGCAATAAATTTATTATTCATATGAGATATAACATTATTAAGCGATCTGTTTTTCAAGTAGCTTTCATTTCGAATTCATAGCATGAACTTATTTCTTAGATGCCATAAGTTATTGAGGAGGAAAAAAAATTAAATGTGAATTATTTTGCTGTGAATGATATTATTCATTTGAAAGGCAAGAATAACTTGTGTAGCTGGACAGTCTACAAAATTCCATACATTCCCAGACTAGCAAGCAATAATATTTATGGCAATTATTTTTACATGTTGATAAAATTGAGTTTTTTTAATGGTTTTTCGATAAGAAAAAAGATGGAAAAGGAAAATATTCACTTAGAAATAAAAGAAGAAGAGAAATATACAGAACATGAAATAAATGAATTTTTACTGAATTTCACTAAAACAATTAATAATCATAGCTTTTATAGCTTTCATCTCGACAACTTTCAAAGTGCAATACAAGTGCGATAAAATACCATCTTTTGTAAACTCTTATAGCGGGGACTCGTGAGATAATGGTTTTCGATGATATCTTCTACTTTGAGCTTCTGGAAGGCCACACAAATAAAGGAATGGTTTCAGCAAATAATCAAGACATCGTAGACCTAGCCTTATGGCAAGAAGCACCATCCTGCTGAAAGATGTAACTTCCTTCAGGGGATTGAAGCTGAGGTATGGATAGAAGAAGTTGTTCTTCAAGGATATTTTGGTATTTTTCCACATTAATTGTACCATCAACAAACAGTTCGTTTAAGGCAGTCTTTATGGAATGCTTGAAATGCTTGAAAGAATTCTTTCGAATTACGTATCACACGTTTGCGTTCATCACCAAAACAAACCTCAAATAGGGACTCGTCATTCCAAATAACTGTTAGCCATTGATTCAATGTCCAGTTTCTATGACCTTTGGGCTTTGGCCCACTCGAGCCGTCTTTTCTTATTTCTCGACCTCAAAAATGATTTTTCTTTTGACTGAATTTAACGAATGTCTTCAGCTTTTGATAAGTTTAAAGTTTTTGCATTGTCCTCTTACATGAGCTTATACAGACACATTTTGGTTTATTCGAGCGTTCCATTCTGAAGTTAGAGCAGCTGCTGATTGCAGTCGATTTTCTTTAATAATTTTTAGGGTTCCGTATACAGATTGTAAACGAAACCTTTATAACATCACTTCGTTTTCTGTTCATTCGTCTTTCACAAGCGATATTTTAATACTGGAATACAAAAATCAATTCCAGCGAAAAATGTACAACGGCGGTTTGCGAAAGGTGCGAAAATTGCCATTTATTTTTTTTTTTTTTTTTTTTTTACACACTATCAGAATTGGTCGTATAGGCTTATAGCAAGCACCATCTTACGACCAATGGTTTGCCAACACAGGACTGTGTTATACCACCGGCTCATCACTTAGTGTGGTGTTAGTTGTTAGTAAGCACATAACGAAACTAAAACAAATAACACAACACACATAAATAATTAACATAAAATATAGACAAAAAACATTACAAAATCAACATAAAACATTAAGAAAGTGGAACACTGGTTTTCAAAATTATTTTAAGTTGATTTTTACTTAAATTAAAATCAAAAAGTTTTGAGTTCCAGTTTATAAGTTTACCCATACGTGTCAAAGGCTCATGCATTCCATAATTTGTACGGTGAATATGGATCTTAATCAGATCCTTACTACGGAGATTATAACCTCCCCCTCGAGAGCAAAACAAAATTTTACAGAGAAGGTCAGGAGCATCAGTGACTCCAGTTATAATTTGATGGAAAAATACAATATCATTATTATTTCTTCTCTGTTGTAGTGTTTGCATATTAAGGATTGACAAACGATTTTCGTATGGAAGGGTATTTAGGGGATCAATCCACTGAACACCTTTTAACAAAAAACGGGTAAAATTCCGTTGCACGGATTCCAGTCTTTCAATATGAACATCATATAAAGGAGACCACACCTGCGATGCATACTCTAGATGGGGACGAACCAAACTGTTGTACAAAACACAGGTGACATTAGGATCCCGGAATTCCTTTGCCCATCGCTTAATAAAACCTAACATAGAATTAGCTTTATTGACTATGCCGTTAATATGCTCAGAAAAATCTACATTATGTGTAAAAAGAACTCCTAGGTCCTTAACAGTAAAAACGCGAGCTAAAGTGTGGTTTGAAATGACATAGTCATAAGATGAAGGTGAACGTTTTTTAGAAAAGGTCATTGTTTGACACTTTATCGGGTTAAGATTTAAACTGTTCTTTTCACACCATAATGTAAAGCGGTTAATATCATTTTGAAGTGAAATGTGATCATTTGCGGAAGTTATATTTTTATATATCTTCATATCATCAGCAAAGATGAGAATTTCACTATTATTTACACATAACGGTGCATCATTGATAGCTAATATAAAGAGAAGGGGTCCCAAATGGCTACCCTGCGGAACACCTGATTTGGCCAAGTATGATTTAGAGTAAGTATTTCTGAATTTAACTTGATAAGATCTATTCTCAAGGTAAGAGACAATCCATGAAACTAAAAAAAGTGGGAAGCCATAAGAGTTCAATTTAAACTTGATAATTTCATGAGATAGTTGATCAAAAGCCTTCGAGAAGTCCGTGTAAACACAATCTACTTCTTGGCCACATTCCAAAGCATCTAAACATTTATTTAAAAAAATAACCAGATTAGTCACCGTGGATCGTTTCTGCATAAAGCCATGCTGTTGATTGCATATAATATTCCTACAGTTGAATGCCAAATTGTCGCACACTAATTGCTCAAACAACTTTGGAATACATGAGAGTTTAGAAATCGGCCTGTAATTACAGATATTGTTTTTGTCACCTTTTTTATAAACGGGAGTTATAAAGGCACTCTTCCATACTGCAGGAAATTTACTTGATTTCAATGAAAGATCAAAAATATTACGCAAGGGAAGTGCTAAGACTGACCTACACTTTTTAAGAACTACGGGTGGTATTCCATCTGGTCCAACAGAATAGTCTTCTTTAAGATGAGACATAAATTCTAAGATCTTATTATATTCTATTGTAATACTATTAAAAGACACTTGGGGGCAGTTTTGCAGATAATGGAAATAAATTTCGTCCACAACGACAGGAGAATCAATGAAAGATTGACTAAAATTTTTTGCAAAACCGTCACAAATGTCAGAAGTAGTGGTCAAGGGCACGTTATTATAAGTGAAGTTAATAGGATAACTGTCACACTTTTTCTTTGAGTTAATAAATTTCCAAAAGTTCTTTGGGTCTGATTTTAAAGAAGCCCCCATCGACTCTAGGTATTCATTATACAGTTCGTAAGAGAGTTTTTTAAACTCTTCAAACAAAGAGATATAAATGACTTGGTTTTCCACCGTCATATGCTTTATGTATTTTTTCCAGGCCTTATTTCTTTTGTTGCGAAGATGTTTAAGGTCCTTAGTATACCAGGGATGGTAAGGGGTGTTTGGGGGAATCGTCCTTTTAATTGGTACTGCTTCTTTTATGCAATTTAACAAAACTGAATAAAAACTCGAAATTGTTTCGTCAATATCATTAGAGATCGGTAAGTTTTCTATACCGGATTTGTTTAAACAATCCAAAAGCTTTTCAAAATCAGCTTTGCGAAAATCAAATGCATGTGAGCAGTCATGAGGATTACTATTTTCAAGTAAATGACCGCTCGTGTCAAGAAAAATGTCGAGAGGTGGATGGTAGTTATCTACGTTACATAAAGCAGAGGAGGATTCAACCACTACAGTATTAACGGCGTCAGATGAAAAAATGAATGTCGGAATCCGACCGACAAAAAATGTTTCAGTCTCGTGTTTTTCAATGCATCAGAAAAAGATATTGCCTTTCAATATATATATTGTTTTATTTCATACATACCACCTTTATCTGATTATTCCATTTATGATGCTCATATAAAAAATATTGAGAAAATTATTAAAAATATGGTGATTATGATTTTAATTTGTCGGATATTAAATGGCAATTTTCAAATGATGAGAATCTTATGTATCCTTATAATGTTAACAAAGATTTTGAATGTAACGTTATAGATAGTTTAACCATTTTGAATGTGCATCAAATTAATAATGTTTATAACTCCATTGGTCGCATTTTAGATTTAATTTTTATTGATAAGATATTAAGAATCTTGAAGCCCGCTTAGGTGAGGCTAATTTTAATCTTCTTGAAAACAGTGTTCATCATAAAGCAATTGAGATTAATTTCAATTTGTCAGTTTTAAAAGAATTAAGTTCTTCTTGTAATGTTGAATTAAAATACGATTTTAAAAATGCTGATTTCATGTCAATGAATAATTATTTTGAGTTCGTTGATTGGCAACTTGTTTTTAAATATAATGAATGAGAAGTAGCTTTTTCTGTGTTTCGGAACATTTTAGATTCTACCATTTCGCGTTTTGTTCCTACTAAACATTATAAGGAATCGAAAAGACCAGTTTGGTTCAATAAAAGTTTATCGAGGCTGAAAAATATTATGAGTAAGCTACATAAAAAAGTAAGATTTCCGATTCTTTTCGTCAGCAGTTTTATCAAACTCGAAGAGAATACGAATTTTTGAAGAAATTTATTTATAGACAATATCTGTGGTCTCTTGAGTCAAAGATTAAATCTAACTCTAAATGTTTTTGGTAATTTTTAAACACGAAGCGTAAATCTTTAGGGTTTCCATCTAATATGTCTTATAAAGGCGTCTCATTTGATACATTTAATGATATTTGCAACAATTTTGCATCTTTTTTTCAAACGAACTTTTGTGATTTAAAAATTGATTGTGATCAATTGGGTCACAAACATAATTATAACTATAATTTTGCAGCTGGATCTCTTTTTTTGTCTGTTGAGGATGTACTTGAAGCACTATCATCTCTTGATAACAGCTTTTCTGTTGCACCTGATAATATTCCACCAATTATTCTAAAAAATTGTAGATTATATCTTGCAGCTCCATTGTGTTATATATTCAACCTTTCTTTACAACAAGGTGTGTTTCTGGATACCTGGAAACATTCGTTGATTACACCTTTGCATAAATCTGGCTCGAAATCTTCTATTGAAAATTATAGACCAATTGCCAAACTTCAGCTTTTACCTAAGCTTTTTGAAGCCATTGTAAAAAACAAGCTTTACAGTCTGGTTAAAAATCTTGTATCTGAAAACCAACATGGTTTTATGAGTGGAAGATCCACTGTAACTAATTTATCTCTATTTACCACTTACTGTCTTCATTGTTTAGAAAACCGTTATCAGTGTGATGTTATTTACACTGATTTTTCAAAGGCTTTCGATCGTGTGCAGCATAATATTCTTATAAGAAAACTTGAACTCTTTGGTTTTCATTCATCACTTTTGAATTGGATTCACAGCTATTTAGTTGGGCGTAAACAATATGTCAAGATTGGCAATGTTTTGTCAAAAGAAATTAATATTTTTTCCGGTGTACCCCAAGGCAGTCATCTTGGCCCACTACTTTTCGTTCTCTTCATTAATGATTTGCCTAGCTACATTTCAAATTCGAAGTTTTTGTTATATGCTGATGACCTCAAGATTTTTAAATGCATAAAAACACCATTGGATGCGTCTAGTGTTCAAATGGATCTAAATAATATAACTAGTTGGTGTAAACGAAATGGACTATTTTTCAATGTAAATAAATGTAGTGTTGTGACATACTCAAGAATTAATAGCCCTATAAGTTTTGAATATAAAATTGATGATATCTGTCTTCAAAGGTTTATGAACCAGAAAGATTTGGGTGTTACTTTTGATTCTAAGATGACTTTTTCAATCAACATTGACCAAGTTTATCTAAGCATTCGATGTTAGATTCTTGATGAGAACTTCAAGAGTTTTTTGAGTCCTTCGCTCTATTGTTAGAACTATATTAGAATATTGTTGCATAATTTGGAACCCATATACTCATATAAGTTCTTGCCGAATTGAAAAAATCCACAAACGATTCACTAAGTTTGCGTTACGAAAAACTTTTAGAGGAGCTAATCTTCCGTCTTATGAGACAAGGTGTACCTTGATCGATTTAAAATCTCTTGAATTTAGAAGAAAAGTATATTCTGCTCTCTTTGCGTTTGATGTCTTAAACTCCAATATAGATTGCCCGATGCTACTTTCCATGTATAATATTTATGCTCCTTCTCGTTTTTTGAGACCTAGAGATGGAAACTTCTTAAATGTTCCTTACCACATTACAAATTACGCTAAACATAATCCAATCACAAATTCTTGTATTGATTTAAATTTCTTTGACGTTGTCATTGATTTTAATAAAACTAGATTTAATATTAAGAAAAATATATTGAACTCATTGTAATTATTTATGTATGTTATTTATTTACACAGGTCATTATTTAATTTCAAATTCTATGTTATTAATTTTGTACATATATTATTATTAAAGTCATTATAAAGTTTCCTAACTTGATTGACGATAAATAAATAAATAAATAAATAAATATACATAAAACGTTCGGTGTCTCAAAGACGAAGAATAGGAAAAAAAGTGAAAGGAGTATGCAAGAAATTTTTATTGTTAACTCTACTAATACATCCAAATCCAAAAGCCAGTTTATACCGCTGGCTGTGACGTAAGTTCAATCAAGGCTCAAGCAGAGAAAACAGCGCAATGATTAAATATTATACAAATCGAATAATGTATGATTAATGAACTAGATAGATAGATAGATAGATAGATAGATTTCAGTGGCGATTCCTGGTCCTCATCCTTGGTTTACCTACGACTCTCGGGAAAGTTAAGACAATAATAAAAAAAAAAAAACTCTTGTTGTTCAAAAGTTTTTTTTTTTTATTTATGATAAAATTTTTAGTAAGAAAAAATGTTTATTTTATCTGGTGAAAAATTATGAGTTAAATGAAAACTAAAATACGAAAATAAATAATAATAAAAAAAAGTTATAGTAAGCGATTTATGTTTGCAAAACAAACAAAAATGATTTTACAAAACAAACGGAACACAGAATTGATATCAATGCACGTATATTTTTATAATGGTTAAAGAGATGAATTAATTGAAAAAAATAGTAATGAAACGAATATTAATAGTACACAAATATACTGTCGTACGTCGTACCTAAATAAATATTTACATTAATAATAAATAATAATAAAATCAGAAGTAAATAAAAAATGTGCACGACTGGGTCTTACGAATTTGCTCCTGTATGCTAAAACTAAATATTTATGATTACTTTTATGTTACAAAAATTGCAAAAAGTAGTGTTAAAATAAGAGATATACAAAAAAGAGATATATAAAAATAATTAGAATTTATTAAAAAATTAAAATTTGAAAATGTACCTCGTAAATACATATGATTCCAAAAATTTAAATGCCAAACAAATTTAAACCTTATTCTTTATTTATTGATTTTTTTTTATTGGGATATGAGTTTTTGCACAAACCTCTAATTTTCAAATTTGAAGTCAATCGGACCAGTAGATAAGGCTGTAGATGCCTGTAAACTTCCAGACAGACGGAATCGCCGGACCCACTTTTTTCGACTTCCATATCATCGCAATGTCATATCTCATCATCATCTCAAATTTTTTTTTTTACGAATTCAATACATACTTGCCATATATTCTTTATGTCGCAAGTAAAAATCAACGATAAGTAAAGTCTGCACGTCTCTCAAATTTTGTAAAGTTTTCGATTATTCTATCGTGAAAATTTTGGCTGTCCTAATTTTCTTCTTTCTTTACCTTTGCTATATTGACTGTCATATTCTTATAATAGATACAGAAAAATAAAAACAGTGACTATGAGCATAATCGCTTCGTATTGGCGAATACGTGCGTTGCGTTGTCGTACGTCGTCGTGCTAATTGATATAGAATAGAAACACTACGACTACAAGCACGAAAGTTGCTTAAGAGTTAAAAATGTGTATCTGTTGCTGTTTCTGTATTCTCCTTCTACGTTGTACGTTGTCGGTTGTCGCTGCCTTTTCAGTCGAAGGGAATCGCTTTTTTTTGCGCTTAACCTTCTCTTTATTTTTACAGGCGTTTAGTGGAATGTATGCGTCTATCTCTCTCTGAAGATTGTATGCAAATAGTTACCGCAAATTTTTGCGATATCAGAGATTTTTTGTGTATGCCAAATTCTCCTCAAAAGGAAGGGATAAGGGAATCACTTTTTTTTGCGTTTACATTTTTACAGGCGTTTATTGGAATGTTTGTGTATACTGTTTTTGAAGATTGTATGAAAAAAGTAACCGCAATTGTTTACGGTAGCAAAGCGGTGTATCTGGGTTAAAGGGAATCGCTTTTTTTTGCGCTAAACTTTGTTTTTTTTTGTGTTCAGGCATTTATTAAAGTGTTTGAAACTATAAATGTTTGAACCGTTGATTTGCCAAAGAATATTAAATATCAGAAAATACATTTATTTTTTGAAATTCTTGGTTTACCGCCGATATACTTGGTTACTTTGAGGAATCGCCCTGATAGATTTATCTATCTAGTTCATTAATTTAGATTAATGAACTATTTGGTTTTACTTTTACTTCAATTTTATGTATAATTCTTATTTTATTTCATTTTCCGTTTTTTTTTTGTTCTTAACTTCAAAAACTTAAATTAATTAAATTCATAAATTACAAATTACTAATTTCAAGAATTCAAATATACGAAAAATTTAGTTACATGGGTTGTATCTTACAACCGGTTTTACTGTTCTTCCCGATTTGATCATGTAAGGTATAGATCCTAAGTTGTTTGTTGGAGTTGATTCAACATGATCTGCAGAACTTTCTTTTGCGGTTGTTCTTTCAGTTGTAAGATCGATCATTTAAGTGATTGTTTGCTGCATGTTATTGTTGTTCTTGTTCTTCGGCTCATCAAACGTTCGTTGGGCGATAACAAATCATTGCTTCGAGGTGTGTTTCTGTAGTTGAGTAGTGCAAGATGAACATCTGACTGGTCTTTGTGGCACTTTTTTAGGAGAAATTTTGCCACCTGGACGAACTTCTCTGCAAGACCGTTTGATTTTGGATACCTCGGGCTTGAGGTCTGATGAATAAAGTCCCATTTTTTGGCAAACGCTTGAAACTCTTTGGAGGAAAATTGGGGACCATTGTCCGATTCCAATACAACCGGTATACCATGGACGGCAAATATCTTTTTGAGTTGGAGTATGACTTCTTTAACGCAGTCAAAGAAACCAGAATAGCTATCTGCAATGAGAAGATGTTCATTGTTTTTAAAATAAAATATATCTACTGCAATCATCTCCCAGGGCAGTTCAGGAATCTTTTTGATGATAATTAGCTCCTTCGGTTGAGAATGTTGTTGGCTTTGACAAATGCGGCAACGTACTTCTTGATGTCTGTGGTCATCTTGACCCAAAAAAATTGTTCACGTGCACTGTTGAGTGTTCGATCAATGCCAAAATGACCTTGATGGACTTTTTGTATCATCTCTTTCTTCATGTCATCTGGAACGACAACCTTGGTTCCCTTGAATAAAAGACTCTCATCGCTGCTGAGCGTTTCTCAAAAAGTCCAATAATTTCTAATCGCGTTTGAGACATGTTGAATTGAATCAGGCCATTCAGTATTTACATATTGCAGAATATCTTGTATATATTTGTGTCATTTGTTGTTGCTTCTTGTAGTTGTTTTTTTGTTATATCTGTCAATTGTAGAATTTCATGTACGTCTATTTCTTCTTCCTTTTCTGGGTTTTTAAAAACACATGTCACGGCTGAGTGTATCTGCTACAGATATATTGAATACACTACCTTTGGTTGATATTGAAGGACTTGGAGCATGATTTTTTGTAACTGCATAGGAGCGCTGTGTATCGGTTTCTTGAAAATCGTTTCGAGAGGTTTATGGTCGCTTTCTATGGCAAGAGGCTTCCCACTTCTGACACCATGTGATGAGAGAGATATGAAGAACGCATGACGTATGATAATCAACTGAACTTTATTATATATGTATGCTTTACGATAGTAACTAGACTAAGTGTTACCATTTAATAATAATAGTACATACAGTCCGTAACATTTGGATAGCCTTGTTGTTTTTTCTTGTTGAGAACCTGTTTTGAGAGCTCTTTGATTTTAATCCAAAAAATTATGCATAAGCTTTCATGGTGAGTGCGAGAGTTTCTGAGATCAAGAGAACGTTCGTCATTTTTTAAGCTAACGGGACCTTTTAAGCTTGTTTTGTATGCATCCGTTTAAAAATGAATTTATTTTTTGTAACAATAGAATAGCCTCATCTTACATTCTTACTTATTTAAAGCGAAAACAAGTGGCGCGATCATCGGAAAGCTATCGGGAAAGAAAATCGGTTTATTTTTTGTGGAAATAACATTGTTTTCTTTTAAAATGGGTAGAAAAAAATCTTTAAGTGCAACGGAAATTGCTAAAATACAGGTCTATCATGAACAAAACTTTTCTAATCGCGCTATAGCAAAACAGCAACTAAGGTAAAACTGTACAACACACTCATCATCCCAGTCCTGCTGTATGGTGCAGAAGCATGGACCCTGACAAAATCGGATGAAAGTGCCTTAGGCTGTTTCGAGAGGAAAGTTCTTCGGGTTATCTTTGGCCCCGTGTGCATTGAAGGGGAATGGCGAAGAAGATACAACAGCGAACTTTACGGGTTGTACAACGACATGGACCTAGCCAGAAGGGTCAAGGTCCAGAGACTCAGATGGCTCGGTCATTTAGAGCGAATGGACACCAATGCTCCGGCCCGGAAAGCCTTCGACACTATTCCGAGGGACGTAGGAGGAGAGGAAGACCGCGACTCAGGTGGCGCACTCAAGTGGAAGAGGACCTCAATCAACTTGGAGTGCAAAACTGGAGACGACTAGCTAAGGATCGAGCTAGCTGGCGGAGCCTGTTGATTGAGGCCCAAGTCCACAACGGACTGTAGCGCCACCTTAAGTTAGCCAAGAAAATTAATCGAAGTCCAAAACTTGTGAACAGCTATTTTAGAGATCCATTGTCTTATGGAAAAAATTACAAAGGCCGTACCTCAACCGTACTTTCAAGTCGTGATAAACGGAAGATTATAAGGTTAGCATCGCATTCAACTGATTCTCTTAGTAAGATCAGGTACAAAGATGGGGTAGAAGTGAGCCGAATGACGATTAGTAGAGTTATTAAGAGGGCCGGACACCTTAAGCGCCAAAAAAAGAAAAAAAAACACCACTTAACAAAGTGCGAAAACAACAGCGGCTAAATTTTGCAAGATCGCACATGGCTTGGAATACTGGAAGTAGTCAACCAAACGATTGGAGAAAAATGATATTTTCGGATGAAAAGAAATTCAACCTAGATGGGCCCGACGGAAACAATTATTATTTTCATGATTTGAGGAAGGAAAAGCTGTTTTTGGACCGTCACCACAGTCGAGAGGGAGGCGTTATGGTGTGGGGAGCCATATCATATTATGGAACCATTGATTTGGTTTTTGTGAACTGCAAAATGACTGCACCTTATTATAAAACTATACTGGAAATGGCTTTACCTCAATTTCAGGATATTTTTGGACCGGTACCGATTATTTTCCAGCAAGACAACGCGCCAATTCACACCGCTGGAATAATTAAAGCTTGGTTACAGGGCCAAAATATAGAACAACTTGCCTGGCCACTTTACTCACCAGATTTGAACATCATTGAAAATGTGTGGGGTTGGTTGACACGAAAGGTGTATGAAGGCGGGAAGCAGTACAAGAACAAAGAAGAGCTTGTTGAAGGTATAAAAGTGGCCTAGGCCAGTATTTCCCTTGACCTTTTAAAATCATTGTATGATTCATTAAAAGACCGCATTTTTGATGTTATTCAAAATAAGGGAGGTTGTACAAAATATTAAAATAATTTAATAAATAAAGAAAAACATTTTTATTAGCACAAAAATATTACACTTTTTATTTTAACTAATATACACAAAGTGATTCTATTCTAATGTTTCAAAAAAAAAGTAACATTTTAGTGCATCCAAACGAAATAGTCTCAGACATTTTCTGTTAGCTATTCAAAATTATTGAAACTAGCTGTCCCTGCAGACTTCGTACTGCCTCAATCAATAATCGATAAGGATAACCCTCTACCACTCTACCCAACCCACTACCTCCTTGTGCTACCCAGTACGTCTACTCATATCCGCTACCCCGTTACGACACTCCTCTGTTACGCTACGAATTATTTCTACACGCTTACCGTTACACCATTAGCCAGAAACCACTTCTATTTACCCGCAACGCGCAGACCATTTTTCTTTGCATTTCAATTTTCATTTTTCCATTTTTTTTTTTTACTTTTTCTTGCTTACCAGTTCCCCATCACAAATTTTCAAGTTCCCTTTGAAAACCAGTGAGTTTTCCGATTCCTTTCTAAAACCATTTTTAAATTTTCCAGTTTTCCATTTGAAAACCTCTGCACCTAATATTACATGGAACTTTCCCTTTGAAAACCAATGAGTTTTCCGAGTTTCATATCTCTCAATCTGAACACATCATATAATTTCATATGTCTACATCAAAAAGCAACAAAAAACTGCTGATCTTAAAAACAGGCACGTGTGAGGCTATTCAAATGTTACGGACTGTATAGTATTGTTACAGTTGAAGCCTTAAGAGAGGGTTTAAGGAATTACCTATGTATATTTCTCAATTGTCTAATGTAGAATCCCAATCCCACCATTGTTGTCGTGACTCTACAAGATCTTACTTTGAGCAAAGCTTTAGCCAGAAAAAAGAAAGATTTGACATCTATGAACTATGAGTGATATAGAATAAATGTAAGGAACTTTAGTGAGATTCCACAGGAGCTCAATGAAAAATATTTGGCATGCTTCAGTCACACAAAATGGAAGACAGAGATAACTGATCTTCAAATGTTACTTTCTTGCCTAAAGGCTAAAGTGTCACCATACGGTTACCACTTAAATATCTACACTTCTCACTTTTCTATATCAATAAGGAGGTAATAACCATTTCTTTTCTATTTGTTTTCAAGAAACTAGCCAAAAAGTGTTAAAATTTAAAAAGGGTGCACGATTTTTCAGTGTTTCAGGTTTTGAAAGTTATACTTTATAGCTTGGCTGGCTGCGAGAAAAAATTTAGATACGATACCTACGTCCCAATATTTGTATTCAGTTCAAAAGAACCAAAAAAAAGAAAATAGAAATTAAATAGAAAATACAAAAACACGAAAAAGCAATAAAACCAGAATAATGTGCTTCATTACTCCAAAAAGTCTTTCCTCTATTTTCGAATGAACCTTGAAAAAGTGGGCGGCAAACTTTCAAGAGTTATGATTATGTGATAGCATCGTTATGGTCTCAGTCTCAGTCTTCGTAGATGTAGTTGTAGTCGCAATTGTCGTTGCTCTCTGAACTGCAAGAATTCCCATGCGGTCTTCCTTCCTTTCTGCTGTCCACTGCCATGGCAATGTCCTCATTCCATAAAATCTATAATACACCCCATCACATTAGACGGGTAGGTGGTATAAGAGTACGAGCTAGCATTGAATGTTTGGAGAGTTTAATGTTGCTTAAATGGGTTCATATTTTCTAATTTAATGTAGCGAAAATGAACCAATGATTTATGAATCCTCTCGATTCTCCGACGGAGGTGGCACGCGACGGGTGGAGATGCCGACTACCGACGGACGGACGTGTAGTGTACAATGTACACACTAATGAAAATTTCGAGATACTGCAAATTGCTCACCCTTGCGAGAAAAATTGTTTCGTTTTCATTTTTTTCGTTTCTTTGCAAAAAAAAGCGTCGCAAATTGAATTGATTATTTCTTTCTGTTTTGTCGGGTTGTTGGAAGCATTGGAGAAAATCACTAGACTAGGTATCTTTTAATGGCAGATATAAAGTTTGGAAAATTATCCTCCTGCGGCCAAATGTCTAGACGAGAATATTATTGAAGGAAAAAGCGAACGATGCTGCTTACGGGATCTCTTTAACCGGTTTTTGTCGCTAGAAAATAGTATTGGCATTGACCATGACTCAGCCTCTTAAAAAACTGTTCTCCTTAATCGTAACCCCAAAAATGAAGAAAATTTATAATCCATTTAAAAATAAATTACCAATTAAAAATTAAATAAAAATGTTAAGGTCTCCCGAAGACAGCGAATTAAATTAAAACAAGATATCTGCCTTTCAACCATATTAATCTACTTGATTTATTCAGATAATTATCACATCATATAACCAGTATAGACGGCCATTAACATCCCGCGCCATCACAGAAGGCAATACCCGACAGCCAACAACAATAGCAGCGACGGACCATTCGATGGCCATAATGGCGAAATACACACAACAGCCACGCCTTGAAACTTCATTCAAGTCCACCAACACCATCATCTATCTGGTCATCAGGTCCGAGAGTCTCAGTTGTTGTGTTTTTTTTTTGGGAAGATGATTATTTTTCCTCCCCTACGAAACTTCCCAGAGAGCACTCAAACCGAACAGCAATGATCACCATTGTTTTCCCTTCATTCTTTCGGGCTTTTATTTATGACCCTAACTAATAGATAGATACAACAATAACACACAAAAGGTGTATCTTTTTTTTTTTTTATCTGAATCTGAATTTCTCGGATGATGTTGTTTTGTTGGTCATCTCTTTTTTACCTGTGTGTACCTGTGTTACCTTGTTTTACGTTTCTCACAACAGAAATACCTTCGGTGGGAAGGCCATATAGAAGAATTGTATCTAGATACACTTTTTTTCTAGTTCAGGAAGGTGGAATCGAAAGGTAAATGTGTTCATTTACCAGAGTTAGGTAGGTATAGATAAAAATGTATCTTTTGTTGTGTAGTTTGTTGTTTGAATGTGCCGCAAACGAGGCAATTTATCAATTTAACTACATAATTTGTTATACCAGAAAAAAAGAAATAGTTGAGTTGTTTTCTGAGAAGAACAGCAAAAAAAGCAACGAAATTGATGTTACGCAAGCCAGCTGTGGGATAATTTAATATAGGAGGTATCTAGTTTTTTAACATCATCACTTGTTAGAAAAAGAGATGTACAAGTGCCAGATGGTTTTGATAAAACATTTTTTTTTTTTGTTCATGGACTTCATGTTCAAAATACGCCGACAAAAAATAACTAAAAGAAAAGCATCTTGTTCACAAAGCTATAAGAATAAATTGCTGAGGCAATTTGGAACGAATAAAGCTTAGCTTTAGGTAGGTACATACAGAAAATGGATATTCTGAGGCTTAGATTTCTTGCTTAATTTTTTTATTAAGAAAAATTAAAGCTAAGACTCTCAGCTTACTACTAAGAGTGAAGGTAACTAACCCAATTGCTAACTTTGCAGACCTGAGTTGAGGGGCCATAGACAGAAAGAGAGATGGAATTTCCGGGCCCACAACCATTCAAAGTTGTTATGAGCAACGTATGATGTTTTTGTCTAATAGAATAGAACAATCTTGAACATCTTCGAAATTTAGTGATTTCGGGTTTCAAAAGTAGTTTTTGAAACAGAAAAAAAGGTTGAGACTAACCTATAGTTTGTATGAAAAAAAAAAAATTCTAAAAAAACTACTGGCTGATAGCATTTTTTTTTTTTTTTGAAAATGCGTTTGCTTCATTTCAAAGAAAAAAAAAATTAAAATGTTGAATGTGAGATGTAAAAACAAAACAGATTTGGATGGACTTTCTTTGTATGTTTGAAATTTAAAATAGGGTAAGACTATACAATACGCCCCACTTTTTTTGAATCTTCAATCTTCATCGAGGACAGGGGCAACTATGCTTAGTTTATCCCAAAAAAAGTTTTGGCGTGGGAAGCAATAGCTGTAGGAATGGTTTCGGTGGGGTATCAAAGAAGCGTCCCGAATGAAGGTGTCAGCAAGATCGGCCAATTCAGCAACCAAAAAAGCTATCAATGCTACTGGCAATGTGGTTATTGTGCCCACAATTGAGAGCAGTGATCTCCTTGTTCAAAGCTCCACAATTGGTGGAAGATACAATATTTATTGATTGCAACACTGCCTTACCTTTTGACTGCACCGGGTACCCGACTACTGACTCCATCTGATTTGCAGCATAAAAGCCCCACCGAAAACTATTCAGATTTCGTTTTGTATAGTCCCCAAGTGTCAGCAGCAATCGAGACGCAAATCGACAGCCAAAAAAAAAAAACAATTTCGGATCAGCTTCCAAATCAGAAAAACAGTCCGGCCCATCGTCATCGAGGAGCTTGCTTGCTGATTTGAAAAAGCTCGGAAAGAAGCCAACGGCAAAAGGAGATGTGATGAAGAAACGTCGCATTCAAATACGAAAAGAAAGGACCCCGCACAATTTGTCATGGGAAGTGGCCCTCGGCGAAATTGTCTGAAAATTTTAGTATGTTGTTCTCCTGAAAGCTCTTGATCAAAAGTCAATATAGGCAAAAAGTTAAAAAATAGGGCAGTTTTTGAGATATCGGGGTTTTTCTGATGACTATCTCAAACCCTCTATTACGGGAAAGTTACTCTCTGTATTTTGTTTTAAGCTGTTTTTAAGTGGAATCTGTAGGTTTTTGGGGTCGCTGATTCCGAATCTGATGTCAAAAATGACAATTGACAGACGAAAACTGTCAATTATCGCCCCAGCAGCGTTTTCGCCAAAAATGACTATAAGACTATAATATATAATATATTGTCAATCTGTAGCATTTTTTGAAGTAATAAATGAATTAGATACGTTACAACGTAAGATTTTCTTTTTATGTTAACGTGTTTCAATTGACCCCTACTTATTTTTTCAACCGGCCCTGGTAGGGGGGACAGTTGAAACAAATTGGCTTTTTTTCATAAAAATTGATGTATATTGCTTAAAAAGTGCACTTCGCACTCAAAAACACTTTGCATTAATAGAAAAAAACTATAATCTCACATCGCACCTTACTTCATCATGGTTAATCTTTTAAATGCCAAAGCTATGGAAAAAAGAACAAAAATTGTTTCAACAGTACCCAGTCTCCCCTACTTTTTCTGACTATAAATTTGCGCCTATAAGTTTTGACTAGAAAACTTCAGAGCCAGTCCTCGATTGACACAAAAACCCGTTCAGTCGCGTCTACTGCAGGAAAGTCGGTTCAAGGAAAAAAGAGACAGTAAATGGCTCAACTAAGAATTATTATTTGCTTATTAGCTAGTTTTATTGAACAAACAAACAAACGCCAATATTTTTAAATGTTTCTTCCCTTATTGTTGTGCCAAAAAGCTAGAGCATGTAGGGTTGGGTTTGAGACGAATTTCAAAAAGTCATAATTATTAATTCAAAAGAAAAGAAAATTAAAAATTTTCCTGAAAATTGAAACAAAACATGTTTTGTAAGTTTGATTTATCGAAACAGAGAAACGGTTAATCGTATTGATTCGAAGTTTTAACAAACATCAAGGAAATTTTGTGAGTTTTAATAACTAAGCCTCGATTAGTTGTATCACTAAAAACCACTAAAATACGTCAGTTTTCATGAAAAAGTTGAAAAAATCATTTGTTTGACCTTTTTTTTTAAAGTGATAGAAAAGATTGAAAAAAGCAATATTTTTATTTTTTTCAATTTTTTCATATTTTTGTGTAGAAAATTTAATAAATTTTTCAAATCTGCTTTCATTTGTTGTGTGAGTCAATTTTTCGCCAAAATTGTGTTTTTGCATTTAAATCCATTTTTTTATTAGAAAAAAAATCGTAGCGATCTTAAAAAAAGGAAATTAAAGCCAACGAAATTCTCAAATTGAATCTAAGATTCGTTGGATTGAAAAAAATTTTCCGCTCACTTTATGACAAATCAAAGTTTTTTTTTAAATTTTTGAAACGAGTGAACACATTTCTTACGCTCATTCTTTATTTCTTAACTCAAAATAATTTGAAAATAAAAATATATAACCTTGGAAAAACTTTTCATTTCACTTAAATTCGACTTTTTTCTACAGAGGTAGAGCGTTATAAAGGACTACTCAATTTTTGATTTTTTTTTCAAGTGTTCCTTTAATTTTGACAAATTTTATAAAAATCGGTCAGACCGTGTTGGAGGAGTAAGAACCCTAAAACTGGGACATGAGATTTTTATACATAGAGATATAATTGCAATTGTCAAAAACATGGATTTTATCGCAAGCAGCTTTAAAAGCCTTAAAATTAACCAGCAGGTACTAGGCATTGATGGACAGTTCTAAAAGTATATATTACGGCTGCAAACAAGCCAACCGTGGTAATTTAGGGGAAAATAGACAAAGACAAAATTTTTATTGGCTTATTTGGAAAAAAAGCTCGGAAGCAATCCCTAGACGTTCATTATTTATATTATAATAAAATATTGCAACAATTGTTTATTGATTATTTTAGGCCCCCAGATTGGTTAAAATTGTTTTATATCAACAATCGTAAAACACTTTTTAATAAAATTTTCTAATGTATAAGCTTTTCCGATCCTCAACACTTTTTTGGCTTTCCAATTATTATTCCCACAAAAACGAACTAAAATATATAGATACAGCGTATAGAAACCTTTACGTTCATTTGAAACAAATTAGTCACAAAATTCAAAAGTTAAAAAATCTGCACGTCCAACAAGTACTTGCTTAAAAGAAAATTAATCAAAGCAAAACTGGCCATAAAAAAGCCATCTATACTGGCACATTGCGCAGCCATTACACTAAGCACACAATTGACCATTCAAACGATTAGATGCATTCAAGTAAATTGTCAAAATACTCTCGACTATAATATCTCTATGCCAGTTCAGAACCCGCAAAAACCCTCAAATATTTATTGCGAACATAAGCTACCGAAAATTCACTAGCATTCCATTCAAATCGTAACCCTCAAAGACCTTACCATTTGAAGCATATTCCCCTTCCCCTGCTGATTCTCCTACCCTGCTGCGGTAGTGTTGTGCAAATTCATATAACCTAAGCCCCTCATCCTATAATATTGCAGAGCTGCATTACAGCCAAATTATTTGGCCGTTATCGCATTTTATAGCCATTAGGGTTACCTCATAATAAAGCCTAACATTTTCAGTTCTGGTAGCGATCCCCTCTCACATATACCTAAGTGAATACCCCATACGGGCTTAGTGGTTCACATACCGTATGTGTCTTTCTGGTTAGCCAAACTCACATAGATATATTGGACAGAAGTCCGCCCGAGGCACAGAGACACTATTTCGTCATTAAGTGCGGAATTACACTTTATTGCAAATTGCTTTTCTCTTCCTCATTTGATTGCAGTTTCATACAATCTCCGAATGCTGGAAGGCACATAGATACGATATATTCGTATAAACGCCAACCATAGTCGATGCGAGATGGCGATACGATTACAGCTCAAAACCAACCTGATTCCTAGTTTCAACAGGGCAGGGCAGGGTCGGTCCTGTGGTGATACACCTTAGCTGTGGATTCGATATAGACACAACGATACAAATATGGCTTCAGGACAACTAAACGGGGAGTTGGTTTAAAAGGTCATATCAATAAATTGCTCTCACCTAATCCAACGTGTGCTGCTGTGCTATTAGAAAATGTTGTTGTTGTTGTTGGTTTGTGCTTCTATATGAACATGGGAACGATGTTTGATTTTGTTTTATTTTATTCCATATGTTTGCCATTAAGTCTCCTCGCTCGCAATCCGAGTATAGGTATCGTTAAAACCCTCTCAAACACATATAGAGAGACTGCTAACAGCAGCAGTGGCAGCAGTGGGAGGCTGCGTAGCGCAGGTTTGTATACTCGTGTGTAGAAGCCCCATACAGGAGGACATTATAAAGATCTACGATTACATGATTTTGCATGTTTCATAGGATAAAACGACCATTAAACGGTATCAAATACGCATAAATATTGGCATTATCGCACGAGAATGGGCGCAGATACAATTTTCGAAAGTATTAATCTAGCAATTGCTTGGTTTGCGTAGGTACGTTACGTACACTCATGAAGCGAACAATATTCCTACGTTCGTAGTCGTAATATGTCAAGTATAAAAATTATATTTGATTGTATTAAAAGCCTCATTTAAACTTTAAAATAAAATAAAGCACGTCGGTAATAAATAAATTAATAGCATTTAAATCAGTTCAACATAAAAAATTGTTAAGTAAAAACGAAGTCATTTTATGCAGGTTTGTATGTACATTTTTGAAGAAATTAAATTGAGCTCTTATTTTTAAACTTTCTTCTTCACTTCTTCATAGTCAGATAGGAGTTATTAATAGTCGAATGGCATATTTATAATATTTATTGCAAGTTCGTTAAAAACTCCAGCGCTCATACAAATGTTTGAAGCCAAAAACCAAAAGTTTCGATTTTCTCAAAAATGGCTGTTACAATTTTTTAAAGACATCCTTGTTAATTTTTTCTTGAAACACTGATGTCTTTAATTCAAAAAAAAATATTTTTATATTGCTCCAAAACGGTTCCTCTCACAGAACCGTTTTTTTTTGTTTATTAGATTTTCTTAGAAAATAACAGTCCGATCAGCATCCTTTTTTTTAAGTACTCGTAGTTCATATATATTGCATAAAAAATAAAATAAATAGAGTGGCGCGACAGCTCTTGAAGAACCAAGGTCTAAGTGGCTTATTCTCATCAACAATTCTCTAGGTGCGTGTGAAGGATTGAGGGGACACCCTAAAAAATCGGTTGTAGAAATGATGAAAATCGTGGTTTTAATGATTGTATTCATTGTCAAAATTGACCTTACATCCAATGTTTTCAATTTGGCTAAGGCATGGTTGCTTAATCTATCACTACTTGTAGAAATCACAACTCCTGCTGTAGGAATTAAAACCGGAGAATTAAGAAAACAAAAACATTTTCTGCAGAAACTACAACACAATCAAAACTACAAATTGTCCTGTGATTTTTATCTGCATTCAAAATGAACGCCCTGTTGTCCGGAACACAAATTTGGCTGTGCTTTTCTCAAATTTTTGCAGTCAAATTGAATGCATTGTTTAAGTTTTCCTGAATTTTTGCAGTCAAATTGAAACCGTCCTTATCAAAATTACAACCTTTTGCTGCAGAAACTACAATATTCTTGTGAAATTTTCGTTTCCAAATTAAAAGAACAGACCAATATAATTTATGTTTCGCTTTATTCAAATGAAAGTAGTGTCCGTAGCTTAGTGGTAAGGTGCGTTTGGCTGCTAAGCAGAACATCGTGGGTTCGAATCCTACTCGGGCCCAAAGTTTTTTATTTCATCTTTCACGGACACTGCCTCTTGCGAAGAACTGACAAAAACTTTCAAGAGTTATCATCTGTCATAAAAAAAGTTCTTCTCAACTTTGCCGTTCGGAATCGGCGTAAAATTGTAGGTCCCCTCTAATTCTTTCACACGCACCTAGAAAATTGTTTGATGAGAGTAAGCCACTTAGGCCTTGGCTCTTCAAGAGCCTGTCACTCTATTTATTTTTTTATTTTTTTTTTATTAAAATGAAGTTTATAAAAAATTAAATAAGTAAATTAAGATGTTTATGAAAACATTAATTATTATTATATAAATTAATTAACTTTTTCCTAAAAATTTGAATCCATCATAAGGGTTGTCGTTTTTGTTTACGCTAGTTAAGGTGTATGTTGGTGTTGGTTAGATCTAAATTATTTTTCCCAGTCAGATGAGCCATATGCTTGGGAAGTTCTTCCAGTGCTTGGTAGTAAAATGATTTAACTTTTATTTTAAACCCAGTCCGGGCTGCTTATCTCGCTGGAACTGTGCTGCATTCTGAAAATTAAAATCAGTAATTATGTAGTTTTTATAATGAAATTATGTACTTAACTTGTTAATTTTACTATAAAATTCGATATTGAAAGTCACCCGCTTTCCACTTGAGCAACTCGTCTTCAAACTCTTACTGCAGACAATCTGGACAAATTCTCAATAAATGTTCCGAACTTAGTGAAAGTAAGCTTCTTTTTGAAAGCCGTCGACCTTTAAAATATAAATAAAGATAGTTTTCCATGTTTATAAAAAGACGTAAAATAATGAATTCCTTATAGGCAGGGAATTAAAAAAAAAAATCCACTCTGACTTTACTTTTAAATGTATGCAAACAAATTCGTAATTATGATAACTTACCAAATAAAAACGGCTCCACACTTTGACAATGACACACTGACTATCTGGAAAACTTTCGAGTTCAGAAGAAAACAGTAATTATTTTCACTTTCACATATGCCTTAATTGTTACTGTACTTTGAGAAATGAAAAGAAATTAAGAAAATCAATGTTCATATCCACTTTTGACACGTTTTAACAATATGACCGACCTGATTGAAATACGAAGCGAATAAGTTGATAACGGGACTATTCCTTCAATCTCAATACATGGCTGGGGTATTGATTGCGTTGTTTTAAATTCAACAACTTTAGATATGTACTTTCAATGCTAAACATGGAGAATGGATGGTTTTGGTGACTACATTGTTTGTAAATTTCAGCACATTCGGTTCTCATTTTCACAAATTTTTTGTACGTTTGATAGATTTAGATTTTAATATTGAGACACATACTATAATAATGAAGAATTGGCAACCAAAATTGACAACACGTTGTGAATTCTAGAACAGGAAATGGTAATCATGTTTACAATTTCTTTAAAAATGATAGCAAATCTGTAAAACCCAACAATTAATTGGTGAGTTTTTTTATCACAAAGTGTTATTTAAATATATAATTAAACCCAATAAGTTTTATATGTATTATTTATTATTGATTATAATTTAATTTATTATATAATTGAAATTATAAAATAAAATATACATAGAACAAAAAGGAGCCTAGCTGCTAAGGCTTTCAGCTCTGATAAGTTAACAATGTTTTTTTTTTTTTTTAGATAATGATATTCGAGTTTCGAAAAAAGTTATAGATCTTTATTATATTTTCATGGTTGATGATGTTTAGAGTTGAGTAGATGGATTGGTTATTGGTTAGCGTCATGTTAATTTGGTTGGATATGTTGCAAGTAGAGAGTCCGAGGAGATGGTTAATATCGAGGTTGTTGCGGCAATTTGGACATCGGGGCGGGTCGGATTTGTTCAAAATGTGTTGGTGGGTAGAAATTGTATGGCCTAATCGTAGCCGGACGAAAGTTGTGTTCTGGGTCTTGGAAGATGATGTAGGGTAGGTTGGAGCAGAGCGGTTGATATTGATCTTTTTATAGTGTGATGACGGTGAGTGTTCATTCCAGGTCCGAAGCTGTTCTGCGTCCGATAGTTTCTTAATATAATTCTTAATATCAAGTTTGGAGAACTCATTAAAAAGAAAAACCGGGGATTTAGCTGTCATGTTAGCTTGACGATCGGCAAATTCATTTCCTTCAATTCCTGTATGGCTGGGAACCCACATCAGTTTGAGAGACTCATCATGTTTCAGTATGAGGTTTCTTATATTGGTTATGAGGTGTGTATTGTGGTTGGGATTGATGATGGCTTGAATTGTAGAAAGGCTGTCTGTGCAGATGATGTGTTTATTCCGTAATTGTATTGAGATTTGTAAGGCTTCCAATATTGCTTTTGCTTCAGCAGTGAATATTGAAGAGTAAGATGGGAGGATCCCTCTTTCAAGTATTACTCCACTTTCAGTGGTAATAGCGAATGCTGTAGTATACTCAGTTTTTGATCCGTCGGTAAATATGGGATTCCAGCCCACGTCTTTATGCTGGTTTATTATTTCACGATAGTGTTGAAGGAAAATAGCATTGTTTGTTTTACATTTTTGATGGGAAGCGAGATCAAGTATAATTGAGGAGCTTTTAAGTTTCCAAGGTGGTGCTGATTGGTAAGAGAGAGGTTTACCGTTGAGTGGGATATCTAATTGTTTTGCTGCATAAATTGTTTTGAGGATAGTCGATGGTGTTCTTCTGGTTTTTTTGTAGTTTATTGCTAGGGTGATGTCTTTGTTGATAATGGAATTGTGAGAGAAGGCAAGTTTGGGGATCAATTTTATGAAGACTTCTTCTTGTCTCTGCTCCAAGGTTGGTAGGCCAGCTTCGGTCATGATGTTTAGAATTCGAGTTGTACGATAGGCACCAATACTTCTTCTTACGGCTTGATTATATTGTGGTTTTATCAAATTAAGAGTTGTTTTTGGGCATTTGCCATATATGCATAGTCCGTAGTCAATTTTACTGAGGATTAGAGACCTGGTGATATTGCATAGGGTGTTAATATGTACATTAAGTTTTGGACTTGATAGATAGTTAACAATTTGTGCTCTCTTAGATATATTAGATTTTAGGTCTAAGCAGTGAGGTTTCCAATTATTTTTGTTGTTAAATATTAAACCTAGGATTTTTAAATTATCTACATTTTCGATATTTACATTATTGTGGTTGAGAGTAAAGCTACAATAAAGTTTGCGACACACATGCATTGTCTTACATTTTTCAATAGATAATTTAGCTCCAGAGCTGTTACACCAGTTAAGAAGGTCATTGATTACATTTGACAGTGTGGTTTTTAGAGAATCAAGATCATTTACTTTACTTAAAATGTAAATGTCATCAGCGTATAAGCAGTGGTCTAATGATTTGTACTTTGTTATTATGGAACTTATTTCATCGAAGGCAACAATAAACAGTATCACAGAGAGTGGAGATCCTTGGGGTATTCCGTTGTGGAGAGGTTGTTGTGAAGAAAAGGTGTTATTAGCTTTAATGATTATTTTACGGTTTGATAGGAAGGATTTGATGTAATTAAACATCTTCGGACCTATTCCCCATTTTCGAAGTTTATCTAGTATTAGGTGAATACCGATCCTATCGAACGCTTTTTCGAAGTCGAGGGATAAGATTGTAACGTGGTTACGGGAGGATAAGGCGTTTGTAATATAGTGATCGATGTGAAGTAGAGCATCAAGGCATCCCTTGCCTGGTTTGAAAGCTATTTGGTTAAGGCTAGTAAGTTTACCGGATTCGATAAACCATAGGAGGCGTTTAGCCATAATTTTCTCAAGAATCTTAGACATACAGGGTATGAGGGATATAGGTCTGTATCCGTCGACGGCGTTCGATGGCTTGTTCGGTTTTAGTATTGGAATAACTGTTGCAGACTTCCAATTTTGTGGTATGTTGCCGGTGTCAAAAATATTGTTGTAAAGTTTAATAAGCCTGATTTTGATGGATGGAGTAAGGTTTTTTAGCATGGGGTAGGAGATACGATCTCTACTGGGAGTTTTACCTTTGAGGTTTTTGAGGCAACAGTCGAGCTCAGATATTTCTATTGGGGTTTCGAGGTGTTTGGCTTGTAGCAGGATATTGTAGTCTGTTATTAAAGAGTAATTAAGAGAATTAGTTTTTAGTGAGATGAAGAGGTTAGAAAAATTGGAGTTGTTGGAAAGATTGGACCAGGTAGTGGCGAAATAGTTAGTTATTACTGAGGGGGAAGAGGTAGGACCGTTGGGTGTTTCTATGCATTTAATTTGATTGGAGGTTGGGTTACCTGTAAGAGAGCGAATGTTGTGCCAGATTCTGGCAATAGGTGTGCGGGGGTTTATTGAAGCAGTGAATTCGCTAAGACATTTGGCTTTGGATTGCTTCATTTCTCTCCGGAAGATGGCATTAGCTTTTTTGAAGGCTACTAAGTTAACCTGTGTTGGTCTTCTCTTGAAAGATTGCCATGCTTTCATTTTATTATCTCTCAAAGTTTTTAAATTTGAATTCCACCATGGTACTATTTTTTTTGTTGGGATAGGATGCGTTTGAGGGATGCTGAAGTTTGATGCAAAACGTATACCCTTTTGTAATAAGGCAGCTTCCTTGTTGATGTTGTTAGAAGGTTCTTTATTTGCTAGCCATTTTTCTATATGTATTTGGAATTTTTTCCAGTCGGCCATGTCTGTTTTGAATTTGGGAACAGGGGAGGGTTTTGCATGTTGGTTTGAGGCATTTGAGAGTGTTATAACAATAGGGAAGTGGTCACTGTTGTGGAGGTCTTCTAAGGTAGACCAGGAAGAGTTGGGGAGCATTGAAGGGGAGCAGGCTGAAATATCTACGTGGGTAAGAGTTCCATGGGTCGAGAAATGGGTAGGAGAGCCGTTGTTAAGTAACATTATGTCGTTATTTAATAGGAAATTTTCTATTATAGATCCTCTGTGGTTTGTTATAGGAGATCCCCAGAGAGTATTCCAAGAATTGACGTCACCTGTAATTAGAATAGGGGTGTTAATTTGTGTGAAAATGTTTTCGAGGTCCTGTAATGTAAATGTTTGCCTCGGTAAGATATAGAGGTTGAGGAGAGTGAATTTGAAAGGTAAATTTACCTCGATGGCTATTGATAGTATATTATTAGAACTGATATTGATTCGTTTGTGTGGAATGTTTTTTTTTATAAGGGTAGCTACGCCTTGGTGATTGGATGTGTTATGGGCGAAGTTATGGAAATATCCTGTGTATGTCTTATGCGTGATTGGCAAAGATGCGAATGCACAATGTGTCTCCTGGAGAGATATAGCACAAGGTGATTGCTCTTTGATTAAAATGTTGAGCTCGTCGTAGTTGTGGATATATCCTTGTATATTCCATTGGAGAGCCTTGAAAGAGTAGTTGAACAGTTGAAGATTAGAGTTGGAAGTGGTGTTTTTGTTTACAAGACTCCGCCTATCCGGGGCTGGACACTCGGCGTCCCTGATGGGACCCCGACTGGGAAGCTCCGGACCGGCGGAGTCAAGATTTGGGAGGTTTAAACTGTTAGAGTTAGATGTTGTCATCATCTATCTCTATATCTGTTTCTTCGTTGTGATAATAATTGTTTTTTTGAATAAGATTTTGGGTAAGAGAAGAGATGGGTGATAGGTTAGGAGTTATATGTGTTTTAGTGTTTGTTGAGGAGTTGGAGGGTGGTGATATTGGGGTGAATGGTGTTATAGTTGTTGCTGCTTCTGATGAAATAGATTTGTTACCTGTAGAATGAGTGATCTCATTAATGGAGTCAGATGTTATGTTTATAGTATTATTAATGGTTTTGCTGGATGTTGCTTGGTTTGTAGTTTTATCATTAGTAGGATGTTGATTGTGTGTGGTGTTTTTTACATTTGGGTTATTTGTTGTTGTTTCTGTAGTTGCTTTATTAGTAGTTGCAGGTGGTGTGTTTTTTACAATTTCCGCAGTGGTTGGTTTTGCAGATGGATGTTTTGTTGGAGCGGTAAGCATGTGGAGAGTGGGGTTTTCGTTGAAGATATCCCAGGCTTCGCGTAATGTGCAGCGGCGAGACGATTTTATTTTATTTACCGATTTGTGACGGAGAAACGAGGAACATGATGGGTCGTAAGGTGTATGCGTTTCGTCTTTGCAGTTAATACAATACTTTCTTGTACAGTGTTCGTGAGGAGGGGGGAGGCAGCATTCTTTGCAAAGAGGTTGGTTCGTGCACCTTTTTTTTGTATGTCCTAGTTTTTGGCAGAGAACACATCGCATGGGATTCGCGATGTATTCATCAACTTTGCAGTTAAGCCAGCCTATTTTTATATTAGTTGGACGACGAATAAGGTCAAAAGTTAAGATTGCACCACCAGTAGGGATCAATGTGTCTTTGTCTCTTTTTAGAATTTTTTTAACATCGATCACTTTTTGGTTACTTAATTCACTAAGCAGTTCTTCTTCCGGAATGTTGGCAATAAATTTGGAAAAGATTTTTCCTTGGACTGAGTTGAGAGAGATGTGAGATGTAATTTTTACCGGGATGGAGTCTATGTTTTTGGCTTTTAGGAATTTGGCAGCTACGGAGAGACACGAAACTTTTACGAGAAGGTCGCCCGAACGCATTGGTTTTACTTCATGTATTTCTTTAGATATGTATTCCAGTCCGCGATTGATTTGGAAGGGATTATATGTAGAGAGTGGTTTGAAGGAATCACCATTCTTTTCAAGACCCGACACTACGATGTATCGCGGTATGTTGTCGTCGTTGTTGGTTATTATAGGCATTTGGGGAAAATCTTCATAAGTTTTTTTACGTTTTGTTTTGCTGTACCGGCTTAAAGGGGCTTCACAGTCCAATCCTCCAAACCGGTTGTAGTTTGAGGGGTTTGGGACCCCTCCCATTATGGACACTTTATTTCTGTATCACTATTATTCCTTATATGTAGCAAATAATTCAGAAATATGTACTATTTATATAGTTGATAAGATGATTTCGAATTAAAGAAATAAAGAAAAGAAAACACGTGGTTGAATTTGACAGTTGCTTTACTATTTTAACACGTCTGTACACGGCGTTTGCCAGAGAGAG
>CAKKXW010000003.1:11497386-11512165 GCA_920937365.1 Sphaerophoria rueppellii | reverse complement strand
AATTGAAACCGTCCTTATCAAAATTACAACCTTTTGCTGCAGAAACTACAATATTCTTGTGAAATTTTCGTTTCCAAATTAAAAGAACAGACCAATATAATTTATGTTTCGCTTTATTCAAATGAAGTAATAAAAAATTACATAAATAAATTAAGGTATTTATGAAAGCATTAATTACTATTACATAAAATAATTAACTTTTTCCTAAAATTTTCGATCCATCATTAGGTTTGTTGTTTTTGTTTACGCTAGTTGAGGTGTATGTTGGTGTTGGTTAGATCTAAAATATTTTTCCCAGTCAGATGAGCCATATGCTTGGGAAGTTCTTCCAGTGCTTGGTAGTAAAATGATTTAACTTTTATTTTAAACCCAGTCCGGGCTGCTTATCACGCTGGAACTGTGCTGCATTCTGAAAATTAAAACCAGTAATTATGTAGATTTTATAATGAAATTATGTACTTAACTTGTTAATTTTACTATAAAATTGGATATTGAAAGTCACCCGCTTTCCACTTGAGCAACTCGTCTTCAAACTCTTACTGCAGACAATCTGGACAAATTCTCAATAAATGTTCCGAACTTAGTAAAAGTTAGCTTCTTTTTGAAAGCCGTCGACCTTTAAAATATAAATTAAGATATTTTTATGTTTATAAAAAGAGGTAAAATAATGAATTCCTTATAGGCAAGGAATTAAAAAACAAAACTCGACTCTGACTTTACTTTTAATGTATGCAAACAAACTCGTAATTATGATAACTTACCTCATAAAAAAGGCTACATACTTTGAGTCAAATTGAAATTGCTGACCATCTGGAAAACTTTCGAGTTCAGAAGAAAACAGAATTATTTTCACTTTCACATATGCCTTAATCGTTACTGTTCAGTTCTTTGAGAAATGAAAAGAAATTAAGAAAATTACTGTTCATATCCACTTTTGACACGTTTTAACAATATGACCGACCTGATTGAAATACCAATCGAATAAGTTGATAATGGGACTATTCCTTCATTCTCAACAGATGGTTGGGTTTTTGATTGCGTTGTTTTAAATTCAACAAATTGGATGTTGAAAGCACAACTTTAGATATGTACTTTCAATGCTAAAATGGAGAATTGATGGTTTTGGTTCTCAATTGACTACATTGTTGTAAATTCAGCACATTCGGTTCTGATTTTCACAAATTTTTGTACTTTTGATAGATTTAGATTTTAAATTTGAGACACATACTATAATAATGAAGAATTGACAACCAAAATTGACAACACGTTGTGAATTCTACAACAGGAAATGGTAATCATTTTTTTAATTTCCTTTAAAAATGATAGTAAATCTGTGAAACCAACAAATAATTGTGAATTTTATCACAAATGTTGATAAATATATAAATAAAGAGTTAGTTGTATATTTGATTTCCAATTGTTGTTAAATAATTTACATCCTAGATTTTTTTTGGGTGGACCTACAATTTAACACCGATTCCGAGCGGTAAGGTTGAGAACCACTTCCTTTTTATTATATTTATTTTTTGTCATTAAATGTCTAGATACATTTTTCGGCAATCGACATAGGGATAAGGGTGAGGATATGGGTAAAAAGGAGACATAAGTCGAGGTAAGTGAGCATCATCAAAGGAATCAATGCTTCATTTTCCTTCCTTCCTTACCTAGCCCCTAGCTTTCGATAAAAATAAATAAATAAATAGAGTGGCGCGACAGCTCTTGAAGAACCAAGGCCTAAGTGGCTTATTCTCAGCAAAAATTCACTAGGTGCGTGTGAAGAATTGAGGGGACCTACAATTTAACCCCGAACGGCAAAGTTGAGAACCACTTTTTCATTTGGTTTTTTTTTTTTTTTTTTTTGTGATTGAATGTCTAAATTTTTTGGCAATCGACCAAATGGAAAAATGATGAGGATGAGAATAAGGATAAAAAGAAGACACAAGTCGAGGTAAGTGAGCATCTTTTCAAATCAAACCTTTTTCTTAACTTGCCTACTTAACTGTAGCACTCTCTGTTGAAATCGGGAAACTCTCCTCGGATGTTGATGACGAAGACCGACTCGCCATTGTATCAGTCTGATACAACCAAACGCTATCTTCGTGGCTGATAATGTCGAAGATAGCCCCTATAACGATCAACCAGCTTCATAGCGTTCACCATATAAATACCATCTACAGTGGACAGTTTGTACAGCCTCAACCTTAACACAACACACTAATTGGCGTTTTTCTTTTTTAGCTCTAAGCAGGGTGCGGAGTAGAGCCTGAGCTCATCGATCTCGGTCTGAGCAGACCTTTCCGATATGAACAAAATAAATGAAGCTCGTAGATCGCGCTCTGACCACGGTCTGATCGAAAATATAAACAAAAGTTGAGCGCTCAGATATGTCTGAGCTAAAAAAGAAATACGTTTTTTTTTTTTTATAGCTCCGTACCCTGCTCAGAGCTAAAAAAGAAAAACGCCTAATAGCTCTTATTTTTAGTGGCCCATGTTAGGTATACTGTATACAGTCCTTCTGAGAGAATTGAGCATTACGCTTTATTTACTTGTAAAAAATGTGCACGACTGGGTCGTACGAAGTTGCTCCTGCATGCTAAAACTATATATTTATGATTACTTAAATTGCAAAAAGTAGTGTCAAAATAAGAGATATACTTTAAGCAATTCTGATTACACTCTTACTTACAGCTTACACTTAACTCACAAAAAAAACTCAATATATAAAAACTAGCTGACCCTGCAGACTTCGTACTGCCTCAATCGATAATTGATATATATCTACCACAGTACCCACTACCTCTTAAACGCTTCCCGTTTGTGCTACCAAGTACGTCCAGTACCCATATCTGCTACCCCATTTCGACACTACAGAGTCTGGAATTCAGATTCATATTTTTGTTGTTAGGCTATCGCAAACGTATCTCTGTACTTGACAGTACGACCGAATTTGGGTTCGTAAGGAGTCCTGAAGCCGCGAGTTCTACAGTCTAATCTCTTAAGGAGATTTTCCCATCACGAATTCTCTATTTTCCCATTGTTAAAAATCCATTCAAAATTTGACTTGGAGTTTTCTTGCTCTTCAAGAGTTTTCCATTTTACCATTTCAAAACTAATGCATTTCATTTGAAAGAGTGATTTTGAGATTTTTGTTAAGTCAATTTTTTTTGCGAATCAAATTTTCCATTTTTTCAATTTTTTTTACTTTTTCTTGCTTTCTAGTTCCCCATCACAAATTTTCCAGTTTCCCTTTGAAAACCAATGAGTTTTCCGAGAACTTTCTATTTTGCATTCGAAAAATCATTTTGAGAGTTTCCAGTTTTCCATTTGAAATGCAATGCACCTACAATTAAATGCAATTTTCGATTTGAAAACCAAGGAGTTTTCCTTGTTTTTCATGAAGAACTTCTATTTTCCATTCGAAAACCCATTCTGAAATTTTCCAGTTTTCTGTAGAAACTATGTACATGCAATTTTCCCTTTAAAAACCAATGAGTCTTCCGAGTTCTTATCAAGATCTCTATTTTCTATTCGAAAACCCATTCTGAAATTTTCCAGTTTTCCTTTTGAAAACCATTGCACCTACAATTACATGCAATTTTCCCTTTGGAAACCAATGAGTATCCGAGTTTCTCATCAAGAACTTTCTATTTTCAATTCAAAAACCCATTTTGAAATTTTCCAGTTGTTCGTGAAGAATCCTTAACTCTCCTTTTGATTTTGACCGAGAACGAAAATGAACGAATCAATCGCAAACGAAAGAGGCCTAATTTTGACCGAGACCGAAATGTAGGTAGAGGTACCTAATATTCATAATGTGAAATGTACATGCACAGAGATTGGAAACTAAAATCTATGCTTTTTTTTAATATCGATGTTAAAATTTTCTTTTGTACAGAAAATCTTATTCAAGAATTCGGGTGTAGGTAAACATTTTCATGGAGAAAAAGCTTAAGTAGGAGTTCAGCCTTAAATATAATACAAGAGAATGAAGGAATTGAAATGAAATGAAATGAAATGAAATGAAATGAAAATTGGAGAGACATTTCAAAAAACTGATGTCGGCTGTCAGTTTCCTGAATTTAAAAACAAAATTTTCGAGTAAGTAAATTGAAATCAATGTTTTTTGGTATTTATCATTATTTCTTTTATTTTTAGAACCTCCTACTGCACAATCAGTGCCTAGAAGAACAATTGTCCATCATTGATAAAGTGAGATTTTTGTTTGTTTGTTAGTTTATCGACTACAAACATACAACCGACAAACAAACAAAAGTCTTACTTTATATATTAGTATAGATAATTAGAATTCATTAAGAAAATTAAAATTTGAAAATGTACCTCGTAAAAACATTTCATTCCAAAAATTTAAATTCCAAACAAATTCAAACCTTATTCTTGATTTATTGAATTATTTTTTGTTGAAAATCGTCCGAGCCGTTTTTTTTTTAAATTAATTTTTTATATATAGGTAACATTTTTCAAAAATGTCTTAAAATTAATTTGGATATGCAGTTTTTAAGACCATGTAAATATACATATTATATTCCAATCTGGATTTTTAAAATTGATCCGTTTTTGAGATAGAGAGTTTTGAAAAAAAAAAAATTTTTTTAAAACAAAATATTATATGAACAATATATACGTACCTTCGGAAAAAAACTTACGCTGATCGGACTTTCAGTTTTCGAGAAAATCTAATAACAAAAAAACCGTTCTATGGGAGGCACCGTTTTGGAGCAATACAATTTTTTTTTTTTTTTACATAGAATACATGAATGTTTAAAAAAATTAAACTCGAGGAAGTTTAAAAAAAAATCGTTCGAGCCGCTTTAGAGAAAAAAAATGTTTTGGTTTTTGGCCAAAAAAATCGTATGGTGGCTACCCTAAATGTTGATCTTAAAACAAAAATAAAAAATTGGGATATGAGTTTTTGCTCAAACCTCTAATTTTCAAATTTGAAGTCAAGCGGACCAGTAGTTAAGGCTGTAGATGCCTGTAAACTTTCCGACAGACAGACAGACGGAATCGCCGGACCCACTTTTTTCGACTTCTCTATCATCGTAATTTCATATCTCATCCTCATCTCAAATGTTTTTTTTTACGAATTCAATACTTGCCATATATTTTATATGTCGCAAGTAAAAATTGGCAAAGTACTTTGTTATTGAAGTAAGAGGAAAATATACGATCAACTGCGGAACAAACACCAAATTGTTTGTGTGTCTCTACCTTAAATTTTCCATAACCTTGTTGATGGTCCTAAATGTTTTCCAAGCATTGATCTTTCACGGTTTCTCCACAAAAAAGTTCGGAAAGGGTCGGCCTCGGCACTCAGCTCTAAGTTGCCCAATTAGTAACGCCGAATGAGCACCGTGCCGCCATTATGTCATGGTTTTTTTTTTTCGGTAATCCTGTAAATCCCAACAGTTCGGAAAGAGTAACTCTGATGACTGCTTGGCTAAGTTCATGTTTGTTTCGAAGGACTTCTAGGAGATTCTCGGAGACACTTAGTTTTTGCAAAAGACCTCTTGTGATCTTATATTACCGTACACGTTGGCAACAGCGAGATATAGTGATCTGAATCATAGTAAAGATAGTGGATTGATCAGGAAAATAAAATGTCCTTGATTCCTCCTTGAATCCGTTGTCGAAACGGCTGTTTTATAGGCCTCTTTCTGCCATTATTCTCACTATGCTGGTTAAGGCTACCAAAATCTATACGGCAGGGCTATTCGTTTCAAGCAGTTATTCAAAATATCAAAATACTCTTAATAACGTTAACATTTCATGAATGAACTTGCACTTGTTCAAACAAACGATTTAAGAAAGAAAATAGAAAGGCCAAATTGAATAAAACAAATACAAAGAAAGCCTGCATCTCGATCTATACTCTCCATATAACTCAACTATAACCCTTTTGATGTTACCAAGTAAACAAAAAACCGAAAACAACAAAACATTTCTACGGCATGCAAGTAATTGTTATTGAAATCGTAAATTTCGCCGAAACATTTAGTGCACATTAAATAGTGACACTAACTGGTAGTTAACAGAAGGGTCTTTCCCATCATCATGATTGCACTTTGAACAAATATTGATGATGTTGAAAGGTTAAGATACACACACCCAATCGATTTGCCATCACCGAACGTCAAAAACTCTCAACGCACAACGCACAACGCACACGGTTCGAATAATATTCCCAAAACGCGTAAAAATAATGAACCCAGAAAAAAAGAACATCATGCGAGTGTGAATGTGTCTATATTGATAGAAGGATTTCCTGCGTTGGCGTCGATATCCACTGTCAACATTGTCGAGGGTTGACTCTGTCAAATAGGGTCGAAGTCTCAAAATAGAACTCCATCTGAGCTATTGCTGGCTTATAGCAATCTGACTATCAATTCGATGAGCCAACATCTTCTTCCTCCGTGCTGACATCATATCCAAAGAGAGATGAAATGGAATGTGAGGAAAGACACTCGCCATCTTCACCCTCTCGACATTTCCGCAGCGAGAAGCAAGGACAGTCTGTATATATTGCTGCAGTATCGATCTACAGAGCGTCATATCGTGACGATACGACATGGCAATGGCGCGCTGCGCCGGTGATTTCTTTCCCGCAAATGGCCACATGAATCACCATGGAGGCCATAATTCTGTCAGCAGATAAAGCTATTACCCAGGAGCAGTGTTTTCGTTAGATTAAATGTGGAAATCCTTATATAGAACGTTGACGGGGTCGGTCGGAAGGAAAAAGAAAAACAACAATATAGCTAAGCTAGCATCCCTTTTGTGTACATAGCTGAAGGCTGAAGCCATGGATCTAAGGCAAGTGACAGGGATTGTGAATCATTCACCCTTGGATGTGCTTCCTGCCTGAGCGCCCTCTTTCTTAAGCCCGGACGAACAAGAACGAACAACGGTTAGGGTAAGGGTATAATGGCAATATATGGTGTGTATAACTTTTGTTGTTGTTTGTTTATTTCGCTTATCCTGTGGGGTCGGTTTCGAGGAAGGGGTGGTTTTTTTCGTCTTTATTTTCGCACAAAGGGGATGGAAAAAGCAATATCCATATATTTTTTTGCTTCCTTCTCCGGGTTTTGTTTTGTTTTCCTTTATTTTTGAGGCCATCAACGCTGAGTTATATTTTTCTTATTTTTCCTTATCTTTTCAAGGATTTTTTGCTGCCATAGCTCAAGTTCAGTTGGGTAGGTAGGTATAGGAATACATACAACGCCACGTCGTTGGCAAGGTGTGTATAGAACTTGTCTGCCTTTTTTCTTGAAAGGGCAGCACATTTTTTGCATAGCTTCTGCTGTTCTCAGCTCCTTGGTTTATTCTTCATCAGCTGCGCACCTTTGGAAGAAGATTGTGCTGATAGCAGGAGCGGAGCTGCGCTCAAAGCCCTTTGAGCAAAATTTCGATTCAATTTTCTTTAGGTATTTCGCAATTATACCTAGGTATACCTTATTCTGAATTACTACTAGGTAAAGTTATTCAAATAGAGAATAAAAAATATGCAGGGTGATTTACGAATGGTGCGCCAAAAAGAAGAAAAGAATCGTATTGGCGAGGGGTCTATTCCCTCTAGTTTCGGCGGGAAGAGAAACTGTCTAAAAAAATGACTTAAAACATAATAAATATTATAAAATAATGGTAGTACTTACGGGCTTTATCTATAACATTTTGAAAAGTCTAGAGTCTTCTTCTTAAACATTATGTTCAAATTAAATTGTTCGAATGAATAGTTCTAAAAAAAAATAATTTTCACACTTAACCAAAGCTTTTGTAACTGCTACCACACGACCCGCTTCTACATCTTTCGCTTCCGTGACCACGCTACTCACTATCCGCAATCTGCTAAATTATTACTTACCAGGTCGAACCAGGACCTCATCCAACAAACGTTTCCAGCCAATTCGGTCCCTAGATCGCTATTTTCAGTTTTGCACGCCAAGTTGGTTCAGGTCCTCTTGCACCTGTGTGCTCCACCTGAGTCACGGTCTCTCTCTTCTGCGATGTCCTTCCAGGTTGGATTCGAAGACTCTACGTGCCGGAGTATTATTTTCCATTCGCTCTTCATGACCCAACCATCTAAGTCGTTGGACCTAAACTTTTCTGGCTAGGTCAGTGTCGCTTAACAGCTCGTACAGTTCATGATTGAATCTTTTTCTCCATTCTCCATTTATGCAAATAAGACCACAACATTTAAGGACCAGGATTATGAGGCTTTTATGCAGTGACACTTTAGTAGCTCGAGAGAGAGAGAAATTTACTACTCGATGGCCTTCTAATCCAAAGAAGCAACGATTGGCAAGAGTGATTCTTCGTTTGATTTGAACCCTGGTATTGTTGTCTGAGTTTGTAGCGTATCCAAGGTAGACGAAGTCCTTAACTACCTCGAAGTTAAATCTGTCTATGTTGACGTTTGCTCCAAGACGTCGATGTTGGTAGTCCTTTCTTGTCGACAGCATTAACTTGGTCTTGTCCTCGTTAACCGCTAGACCCATCTTCCTGGCCTCCGTCTCAAGGCTCACAAACGCACCACTGTCATCATGGCATCACGCTTTGTTCTTCCAATTATGTCAATGTCGTCTGCATATCCTAGTAGCTGGACGGCCTTTTGAAAGATTGTGTCTCTGGTGTTGACGTTGGAGTTTCGCACAATCTTTTCAAGAATGATGTTGAAGAAATCGCATGACAGTGCATCGCCTTGTTTAAGACCGTTTTTGACATCAAATGCGTCCGTTAGGTTTTTCCGACCATGATGGAACAGCGTGAGTTTTCATTTGTCATCTTACACAGACGGACGAGCTTTTCTGGGAGGCGAAAACTAGACATTACTTTATATTGTTCGTCTCTACAGACGCTGTAATACGCGGGCTAGAAATCGATAAAAAGGTGGTAGGTAGCGTTTTCAAGTTCCTGGGTCTCCTCCAATATCTGCCGTAGGGTAAAAATATTTAATCGATGATGGACTTTCCGGGTCTGGAGCCACAAAGGCTTCAAACGGTTACCAGCATGGCAGACAAGATCTTGTGGGCGATGTTAAGGAGACTTATACCTCTGCAGTTGGTGCAGTTCAATGGATCTCCTTTCTTGAGGATCGGGCATACGATGCTGAGTTTCCATTCGTCGGACATGCTTTCTTCCTACCAAATTTTGCAGATGAGCTGGTGCAAGCTCTAAACCAAATCATCTCCAGCTGCTTTGTACAATTCGGCGGCTAGCCCGTCTGTTCCAGCGGCTTTGTTCGACTTAAGTTTAGATATCGCTATCCTCACTTCGTCCATGTCGGGTGGTGGAATTGTTGGCGTGCTGCACCCAAATTGAATGGTTCTGTAAAGCTGGCGGAATTTTGCTCGTCATCGACATTATACAGCTTGGAAAAGTGGTGTTTCCATATCCTCAGCACTGACTGTGGTTTCACTACGATTTTCCCACGATGGTCTCTACAGGCTTCGGTTCGGGTTGTATAATTCCAGGTGGTTTGTTTTACTTTTTTGTTAAACCTTGTTCCTGTTGTGACAATCTAAATCAATCTAAATCCTCAATCGCGCGATTTTCAAGCTCCCTTTTTTTCTTTCTGAGAAGTTTGTTATCCTCTCTCCTTTTCCGTTCGTAGAGTTCACGAGCTGCTCGTGTCCTTCTTTGAAGCGTCGCTTTGTATGCCTCTTGTTTAGCTGCAAGTGCTCGCTGGCACTCATCGTCAAACCAGGGGAACTTCAGAGGCGGAATCTCCGATGGCTGTATGGCAGTGTTGCCACTGGTTCTCTACATTTTGTGGCAGCAAAGGACATCTGAGGAGGACTTTCGGAGACACGATTGGAAGAAGATCTAGCAATCGCTTGTAGTCGTTTGACGTCAAATTTGCTCCTAGCGTTTTCACATGTTGACCTTGATTGGGATATGTGCATTGGAACCTTGGCTACAACAAGTTAATGGTTGGAGTCGATGTTGGCACCTTGGAATGTGCGGACATCTTGCATGCTAGAGAACTGTCGTGCGTCATGTGATTAATCATGTGATTTCTATGTCTCCTTTTGGAAATCGAGATAAGGGAATCGCGTACTTGCTACCGTTACATCTAACGACGCAGCGAAGTCGATTAGCCTAAATCCGTTATCGAAGGTGGATTTGTGTAGGCTATGTCGTCCGATTATTCCATCAAAGATTTCTTCTCTATCCAGCTTAGATCTCTCCAAGGACAATTTTAATGTCATAGCTAGGGCATCGCTTATAGGTCTTGTTGATTAGCTCGTAGAACTGTAGACGTTGATTTTGTTGCTAAATATCACAGTTGTTCATTTTACGAAGGCCCGTGCCATCCCACCTCATTTCTTCGATGGCGGCTATATCTGCCTGCTTTATAGCAGTCAAAGGCTTCGGCATGGGGTCGAACATTCCTAATTTCGCCGTATTCTTGAATAAAATGTTGGCTTAGTTGCGAAAATATTATATTGACGTCTGAAAAAAGTGATTGACTTTTCTTGTCAATGCGTTCCCTTAGTTCTAAGTTTTCCGCGCGCTTCGATTTTTTTTTTCATTTTCTGTCAAAAAGAGCGCGAAAAACTAGGCAAGTAGATCACTTATTTGTATAACGTCCTTGAAAACTTGTAAAGAAAAAAATAATAACAAAATGTGAAACAGTCAAAAACGTTCAAGCTCTATACCTTTATAGAAGCGGGTATGAGAACCTTTCCTCCCATGTAAAATCATACAATACAATTACCACTTCTTTTAAGCCTAAAAGTATGCAGCGAAAAATAGCTACCACGGTTTGCCAAGAAAACCGTTAGCATTGGTAGGCCCGTAATGCAGAACATTTCTTATAAAAAAGCACTTTTTTACCTTATATCGCTTTCTGGTACAAATCTGCCCCTGAGTCTCTCCCTCTTTTTCGAAAAAATATTCAAAAAGTATATCTACCTTCCCATTAGAAAAAAGAAAAAAAGAAAAATATTTACGCAACCTGTGAACGGTAAATCCCCATCACTGGCTCAAAGGAAGCAGGCAAGGAGAAAAAAAAAACTGAATAAAAGATTAAATTTAGATTTGCCGTGTGCTCGCCCAAACACAAACAAAATCATTCCGCTGCCTTAATATTCTATTCTGCGAAGGTATCTCGCCCTCTCTCTCTCTCTTCCTTTGGGTGAGGTAGATGTACAGCAGCTACGTGATATTATGATGATATTGAAGAATTTAAGGGATACAAATAAATTGGGAAAACTATGTGCAAGATGTGCCATTACTGCAGTAAAAACGCTTGTAATGATGACTCTAAGTGTCATTTGCTTAAGTGGATTACCAATAAAAATGAAAAAAAAATCGAACGGAACGGAGAAGAAGGTAGGCCGAACTTTGAGAAAAAAGAATATAAAGATGAAGAAGCCGAAGAGGTCCTTGGCATAATATAACCTGCGGCAATTGGCGATAAAATGCAACATTAATCTGATTTCTTTTTCGAAGCACGATGAGGACGACACAAACGACACAACGACGAAGGACACATCAGAGAGTACATTTAGGTTGAGCCTTTATTTTCGTTTTTATGCGTTTTCGATGCAAGGTGCTCGAAATGGGATATGAATGGAAATTTTTAGTGTTTGTTGTGATGTTACCATCTTCAACCTTCAATTCGACAAAATTTGTCGTGGGGTGAATGTTATTACAATTAGATAGGAACAGGGACAGGTTCAATATAACGATACAGTGTATCAATATCAATTTGTTATGCTATGGGAATTGAAATTAATTTGTAGTTTGCTTCTTGTAGAAGTTCTGAATGGTAAGAAAGTTAATACTTTTGTTTTGTTTCTCATTTCAGAACACTTTACTACCTAAACGTGTGCAAATATTATAGACAGATTTGCTGATAGGTAAGTTTTTTCAAATCATGTTCGATGAGAACAGTTTATTAATATTTTTATCAATCGAACGCCTTTTCGAAATCAAGGAACAGCAAGTGAAGTGGTGATCGGTATCCAACGCACTGTTCAATGATGATCCGCAATCTGTTGATGATATCCATACAGGACGACCCATTGCGGAATCCTCCTTCTTCGACGTCGTCGGGTGAATTTTCGAGATGTTCTTTTATTCGGTCCAGCAGGCAGAAGCTTGACCTTTTTTCCACTCTTCAGGAAAGCTCTTTCAATAAGTTGGTGCAGTAACTAGCTCGATGATAGTGGGGCTGCTCGTAAGAGCTCTGTAGGAATACCGTCAAGTCCAACCTCATTGTTGTTCTTCAATGCTTTGATGGCGATGACGATTTCTTCTTTATTGTGGGATAAGGTGCGTATTCGGGAGATTGTTTCTTTGGCCGGCTCATTTGATATAGGGTTCACTTCGTCGACTGGCGAAAACGCAATATAAAACCGTAGAAAAGTGTTCTTTCTACTCTTTGAGCTGATCCTCGTCCAAAACTAGCAGATATCCTTTCGTTTTTTTTTTTTTTTACCAAAGCAAAGATGCTGTTTAGGCCTCTTGATAGCAGTGAGCTCATTGGTAATTCTGTGGACGGTCCTACTGTTACATCTACTTGCTCATTCTTCTTCTTCTGTGGCGAGTGCGTTACGTGTACTTACGTGTGTGTACTTACGCTTATCACGTCACACACTACAGTTAAACATTCCTCATATTCATACGATATGCAGACTCAAGTGAATTCTCCCTGCTGAATGCGAGCTTTGAGTTTTTTTTCTTTCTTCAATCCTTACCCAAGTTTCTTCGAAATGCCAAGCAGTATTTCTTCACAACGTGCGGCCGACTATGCTTTTATTGTCATACATGAACACATTTTTCACCAATGGTTTTCGATGGATGAGTGATCCGTGCTGCTGATGGCGTTCAATCCTTGTGAAACGTGATCTCCTAGTTGTAGGCCGACGGCAATCTCCTGTCTGTCTGTATTAATCTTACTGTTGCAACCATCAGATGATGGTCTCTAGCTATTCCCTGCACCTCTTCTTTACGGACATCCTGGAGACTGCTCTTAAAAAGGAGAGTCATCGCGAAATTGTTAATTTGGTTGGAAGTTGATTGTCTGTTCGATCATGTTCTCTCCAATAACATGGCCGTTTGTGTTACAGAAATCGATAAATCGTTCATCATTTACAATTCGGTTGCCAACACCATGCCATCCCTTACATGTCTAGGTATACCTAGTGTTGTCATTGCTAACCTTAGCATTCAAGTCACCCATTACTATTATGTCGTCCCTTCGTGGTGTGCTATCATAAGCAGCACTCAAGCAGTTATTAGAGGCCTCCTTCTCCTCGTCAGAAGAGAGCATATTTGGGCGTAACACTTACACTGCAGTATGATGGTGACTTACATACTAACTGACTTACGACGGTGCTTCAATACAAATCGCACCAGGGCCTCATCCAACAAGTGTCTCCAGCCAGCTCCGTGCTCCGTTCGTAGTAAGCTGTCTCTGGTTTCATACGCAAAGTTGTTTCAGGTCCTTTACCACCTGTGTGCCCCATCTGAGTCGCGTTTTTCCTCTTTTGCGATGTCCTTCCGGCTTGGATTCGAAGACTCTACGGGCCGAAGCATTATTTTCCATTCGCTCTACATGACCCAACTATCTAAGTTGTTGGACCTTTACTTTTCTGGCTTGGTCAGTGTCACTCCTACAGTTTTTGGTCGAATCTTCGTTTCCCGAAGTGATTTCTGGAATCTTTCCAAAATAGAATAGTACAGTATTTCGGGTTGGTGACTTCTCTGGGCCTCGCTATCTAACTTTTTTCGACACCTTAGATGTCCGAGCTTATTCAAACTTATTCCAATTTTCTTTTGATAGGATTCGTTTCAACTGAAACTTACTTTTTAACCCGAATTACCTCCTTATCTATATATATAAAAGAACAGCCTAATTTTTGTGTTCGTTCACTAACCGGGCACACTGGTTGACTGATTTTCCCAATGTTTTCTCTAAATGCAAGAGGTTTTAGGGTAGACGGTTTAGCAAAAATAAAATGTCTAGCTGACCTGGCAAACGTTGTTTTGATATATGAAGTTTCTAGAGTATGAAAATATGTATTTATATCTTATTTATTCTTAGTGGATGCATATTTTTTAATTATATCGTTATTTGTTATTTATAACGTTTTGAATGTCGATGGAATGTGTCATTAATAAAATTTAATCAACACTAACGAACTGGAGGTATTCCACGTATAATTATTGTCTGAATGAAAAACATGGTGTGCTCAAATTTAAGCTACAAACAGACATTATTTAGCTTTGAGTCAATAGTGATTGCAAATGCCAATCTGATGGGGAATTGAATGCTTTCAAATTGAAATGTGCCAGTTGCTTACGAATAAACCGTTTAGTGAAAAAAGCATTTCCACAATTGAATTGGTTGCTCGACAACAATACTAAGTTAAGGACAATAATAAAATTGCATTGGATTCAGAATAATTGCTGAAACTATTGAGCCGAAGTTAAACGATCAACAAAAGTATGACACCATTAGATATGCAAGGTGTGATCAGTCTGAGTGGTGGTATATATTTTTGTGATGCACCCGGTGGAATGGAGAAATCTTTTTTGTTATCATTAATTTTAGCATCAATATGATCTGAAATTTAAAAAAGAGTTGGCTCTTTCTTCTTCTGGAGTTGTGAGCACATTATTAGACATAAAACTGACATTACAATATTTCAAAAAAGTTGGTAATGGCCGAATATTTGTGTGGGATGAGAGCACAATGGTTAATAAGACTTAGGTTACGTTAAAATAATAACAGGAATTGAATCATAACAAC
>CAKKXW010000003.1:11461547-11475624 GCA_920937365.1 Sphaerophoria rueppellii | reverse complement strand
CAGATATTCAATATGTATCACATTTCTTTCTGGTTGTCATTAAATAAAATGAATGAAATAGCGTTTTTATCTTTTTACTGTCTTTATTATCTTTTATACTACTTATAAAAATACTTATTTGTAATAATAGCTTTTCACTAGCTAATAAGATATTGTATCTTACTGTGTTAAGCAAACGATATTAAATTGAATTGAATTGAATTGAATTTTAATTTATTTCATTTTTGCCAAAGAGAAGACACTGGAAAAAAGAAGAACTTAAAGTTCTTTTATGAATCATAGGTTTATACTGTTCTCTTTTTATTTTTAATTTATTGAATTTGAACATTTCTGTCATTTTTCTATTTTTGCGATAAAGTAAGTAAAATAAATTACTGTTGGTCTTTCTTTACACTATGTATAACTTATAGACTACTGACCCAATTTTTTGTGGATTTGTAACCCACTCAAGTGGGTTAAAAGTCCATAATTGAGGGAATTAATTTGCCTAGCCGTTTTTGAACAAAAACATTCCAAAAGTTAGAGAATGACTGTCTTTATACATTAGAGAAAATCATTTTCTATTTGATTTGTTTCTTCCACTTTACCTTGAATTTTTTTTTGCGACAGCTGTTTGGGCACACAGTACCTTCTTCAGACTATATAGGTATATTTTACTTAACTAAAGCCTTTCGGCCTATGACCCTAACAACCGATTATGTCAGCCAAATAGATTTGATTTACCTATAGTTTGCGGAAATAATGCAACAGCAGGTTCTTCTAACCAAAATGTTTTATTAATGTAATAACTAAGAATAAATACTAATTTGTGACACCTCCCTGAATTCAAAGTAGGCAGATATTATATATAGGCCATTCCTATAAAAAAAAAAACAAAAAAAAAGTAAAAAATAAATTCAAGAAATAAATTCACCTTAAGCGATGTTTGTTTAATTTAAGATATATTGCGAATTTATGACGATTCAGCGGCCCACCATAAAATCCAGTCACAACAGCTTTACCCTATGAACGAGTCTCTCGTACAATTTACGAAAAGCAGTTTCTTATAGACATCAAGTGCGTAGGCTGGTTTGATACTGAACAAAAAGTATTGAAAATGTAAAAAATACAATAAAAATGTCAAATTTAATTTAGTCGAAAATGATTCACAATAACAACACACAAGCAAGTTCTGATGAATTCTAATTTATTCCTCCACAAAAAATACATAACCGCCATTGGGAATTTATAATGAGCACATTATTCATTCGACGCATAAATCAGAATCCGATATTCGTATACTCGCAGATGACCCTTTCTTCTATTCAATTCCATACCAACAACCGGCAAACCGGTATCACAAATTCATAGTTTCGTCCGCATAACAGAATTTATTATATAAACAACAATCCAGCTTAAATAGATTTATCTGTGTGCTATCCCATTAAAGGTCAACTAGCAAGCTCAAGAGCCCAACTGGAACCTTAGAATATTACAGCGGCAGCAACAACAACAAACGAAATCCTAAAACAAATGCCACTTAAATCTGGATGCAAACACTCGGTTGCTTTATGAATGGACAATGGCCGCCTATCCAGTAAAAGGACATGCACTGAATGGGAGCTAGAAAGACCATGTGGCCGAACAAAGGACATTTTCTATTTGGCTTTTTGGCTTTTGTTATCCCATGCATAATGTACCCCACTCATATTTACATACATGTTCGATACATAGACATACATAGGTATAAAAGTATGCATTTATGCATGCGACTATAAATAACCAGCCCATGGTGGTAGAACGTGCTGTTTCCATAGGACTTTTAGATTATAGCTGCATATGCACATCCACTGATTAGGGTGACCCACAAATTTAAAATATTTTTAAACTTTCTCATGTAGTTTATGTTGAACATTTAGAGCAGAAAAGAACAGAGAAGAAAAATTGATGAGTTGAGCTTTTTCCTTTAGCGATTTTGAATCAGAATTTTCAAGGCTCAACACAAATTTTAACTGTAGTTTCAGAGTCACTAGTTGAAATGTCTCTATTTATGTTAAATTAGGAAGGGAGGGAGAAGGTATTGTACTTAAATCAATGTCCCAGGCATTATAAATAAAGATAAGTAAAGTCCGGGCCTCTAAAGCTAGTCATTCCGCCTTTTCCATTGTTGACCGACCGATGTCAACCTTATTGCACATTTCAAGGTATCTTCGTTGAAATCAATAAGGACGTCACACTTTCTTTCCTCTTGAACTATCAAATACAGAGATTAGAACTACGCGAATATGAAATAGTCTTCGTCTTAACAATTCATTGCAATGTTCAGGAATTCAAAATCAATGTACCCCGGCACCTCATTTACAATCCCTTCCTTCTAACGTACCCTAGCAAACCCTTAATGGGTGCCGGGCGGTAAAGATCACCAGAGTTTTTCTTGTGCGATGTCAGCGGATAAACTAAGGTTCAATTGCCTATAGGCGTTTTTCAACCCCTCAATATTTCAAACCTCCAGCAGATCAGTTTGACCATAGATATGGAGTCAATAATTTTCACTGGTGGTTTGTCCGATTTTCGTAATCCGTGCCGAAGAAATAGAAGGCTGAAGGCAAACCAGTATCAAAAGAGCTCAATCTTTACTTTATTTTTCTTGCACAATCTCGGCAAGCGGATTTTCTACTCTAGTTTAAACTCTGGCGAGGTGCTCAGGGGACACAGGCTAGTTAAATGCGATTACGAGTTTTCCAGGAATCTTCTTAGATCCAGCAGCTCAAGCTTCTCGAAGCTAAGGACATCTCTCATGAGCCAACTGGACAGGAGCTGGTCCACGGTTCTCATGCAAATCCCACTGGTCTCAATGTGTGGCGGGGCATTCATCAAAAATGAAGAGCTGAAACAGAACAGCGCTTCTTATCTTCTGAATATTAAGGAGGAGTGCTTAAGGACCCTCGAGAAGGCTGAATTTATATTTCGTTTCGGTATTAGAATTGCCATTTTTAAGGATCTGCCGAGTCAGGAAGCAGACTGCGAAAACATGATAGCAAACTCATGACCGACGATGTCATCACTGCTGCTGAGGTTCCCGCCGGAACGCGTGCCAGTTGCTCCAAAGAACTTAACCTGTCGAAGACCACAAACATGGTGAATTTTTTGTCGTGATTTAGGCCTGCACCCATACAAAGGCCAATTTACCCAGGAGATGAAAACAAACGACTATACCCAACGTCGTGTTTCCTCTAATAGGGTTTTGGAGCAGTTGAAAATGTTTCACAATTTTGTATTGAAAAATCATATTTAGCGATGAAGCCGATTTTTGGATGTTTGTCGGATTTAGGACTACACTCATCCAAGAGAGATTAACGACACTCGACAATGTATGATTTTGGGCTGGAAGCGTACTTTGTTCTTCTTCGAAAATAATGTTGTCCAGGCCATTATCGTTCACGGCAACCGCTACAGGTTGATGATCAACAACTTCTTGTGGCCTGAAAAGACACAGTCGATTTTCTGCACGAGCGGTTTCATGGCATGGTTAAACCGCACTGAGTAACTTGCCCCGTTAGACTTTTTCTTGTGGGGATTTCTTAAGTCACAGGTTTATGCAGTCGCAGGTTAAAGCGAATAAACCGCAAAGTACCGTGACCCTCAAAGATAACATAATTGATGGAAGCCAGCGGTCAAATTCATGGAAGCTGCTTTCTCCTCTACAGCTCTACAGTTTGAACCATCGAACATATGTTATATGTCATATTATATGACTGTCATGATCATCTTATAGAGAGACAGAAAGTTGTAGACGATAAACTTCGATTGTCAAAAAAATCACAGTCTACAGTCCAGAAATAAGCATTGAACAAAATATCCAATTTTAATGGACCACTCCAACAAACCAAACAGATTGTACATCATACCAGAATATGCCTGCATTGTAGCATGCGGTATGCAAAGTGCTGCTCCAGCTTGGTGTCCGAGTATCTGAGCATACACTGACTTAAATGGTGCTTTTCATATTGCAGTGATTTACATTTAACACGACATAAATCAGACTTTGCCACCGCAGCACCATCAGAAGCAAAAGACCAGTGTGCTACCATATCGCCATCAGAGTGAGCATGAATCTATATATGTATGGTCAGCAATATAAGCCTTCTTGGTTGCATAAGTTGCAAGTTAAGCCTGCATGGGCTGGGGTTAACGATGGAATTTTCATAATCTAAAGCGTTTTGTGCATATGCGGCCCTTTAAAGGACCTTGTTGCGGTCTACTTTATCGACTATCGGGCTATTGGAAGTCCATTGAACAAGCCGTTTTCCTATAAGACAGCAGTTTGGCACTTTAAACCACAAAATGTGGTGAGAGCCAAATCAAATTTCGAGTTTAAATCAGGAATATTCAATATTGGCCTATTACTTTGGGATTTGGAAAAAACAAAATGAAAAACCAGCATTCTTTATATGCCGGGTCAACGAAAGGCTTGCTCCTATGGCTGCTTGTGTTGAATTTCCCTAACTTCCATTAACCCTTTTTTACGACAAAGGAAATGGAATTCCGTTTCATTATACTTTCTCATAATTCCTTTCAGATTTATTTATCAAAAATTACGTATTTCTACGACGTGTTATATTTGTACCTTGCCTACTTCCATTAAGGACACATTATTCCTTCGCAATTAGCAATTCCGCAGTGTAAATAAGGATCCCTTTAGTAATTTTCTTCACGTCATTTCTACCACATGCCATCAATATTCTCGTTTATATCAAAACAGAAATAATAATTAAAAACATGTAAATATATAATCGTGTCCTGCATAAGGATGAAATTCTAATTCTCAAGGCAGAATAACTTTCTGTGAGGACGACAGCGACAGCAGCGACGACCATGGCGACAAACTGAATATGAAAATAGTTTTCTTGTCAACTTTATTCGTGTTTTTGGTTGACGTTATTTTTTGTTCGTATTTTCTGTTTTGATTTATGGAATATTCTCACGAATAACAAGTTGGAATTCTTGCTGTTGTTTAACTTGGCTGTGTCTCCTTCTTGTTTTTTGATTTTTTTTTTTTTTTGTAAGATTTTTATTTACATAAATTTAACATACATTCGTGATATCGAAACTATATGAGCAATGAAAGGTGGAATTATTACCCACTATGTAATTGTATATGGCCATATAAATTAGGTTGGTTTCTTAAGTAGGCATTGTTAAGGATAAGAAAAATTTGTTTTGGAATGTTTAAGAATAGCTATATACATTAGTTTTTGCCACTGATCAATTTTTGCTTCCACAGCAAACCATGAAGTTCTACAATTTTTCACTTGAGACATATAGAATATATGGCAAGTATTGAATTCGTAAAAAAAAAATTTGAGATGAGGATATGACATTACGATGATAGAGAAGTCGAAAAAAAGTGGGTCCGGCGATTCCGTCTGTCTGTGGGGAAGTTTACAGGCATCTACAGCCTTAACTACTGGTCCGATTGACTTCAAATTTGAAAATTAGAGGTTTGAGCAAAAACTCATATCCCAGTTTTTTTTATTTTTGTTTTAAGATCAAAATTTAGGGTAGCCACCATACGATTTTTTTTTTAAACTTCCTCGAGTTTAATTTTTTTTAAAGTTCATGTATTTTATGTAAAAAAAAACAATCTTTATTGCTCCAAAACTGTACCTCCCAAAGAACCGTTTTTTTTTGTTATTAGATTTTCTCGAAAAATGAAAGTCCCATCAGCGTAATTTTTTTTTAAAGTACGTATATATTATTCAGATAATATTTTATATTTAAAAAAATTTCTTTTTTTGGATTTTTTAAAGATATTTTTAATTTTTTTTTTTTCAAAATTCTGTATCTCAAATACGGATCAATTTTAAACATCCAAATTGAAGTATAATATGTACATCTACATAGTCTTGAAAACTGCATATCTACCCAAATTAATTTTAAGACATTTTTGAAAAATTTTATATATAAGAAATTAATTTAAAAAAAAAACGGCTCCGACGATTTTCAAAAAAAAAATTAAAAAAAATCAAGAATACGGTTTGAATTCGATTGGCATTTAAATTTTTGGAATTAAATATAATTACGAGGTATATTTTCAAATTTAAATTTTTTTAATAAATTCTAATTATTTTTATATATTGAGTTTTTTTTTGTGAGTTAAGTGAAAGCTATAAGTAAGAGTTTAATCAGAATTGCCTAAAGTATATCTCTTATTTTAGCACTTCTTTTTCAATTTTTGAAACATAAAAGTAATCATAAATATTTAGTTTTAGCATGCAGGTAAAGTTCGTACGACCCGGTCGTGCACATTTTTTGTAAGTGAATTGAGCATTCATTTGAGACAGTGTATCAGATTTTCTTTTTCATACTTGTTCCATATTTTAAGAGCGGTTTTCTTCACTCATTCTCAACTTGCCTTAAACTCCGCAGTTGATAAACTCCGAAGTTGATATCAAACTTACAGTTGTATCGCAAGTTATAATTTCTTTCTCTTCACCTACTTTATTTTCAATACTTCGATATTCAAAAATTTCCTTGGGAAATTTGTGACAGACATGACAGTTTCAACTTTTGATTTAAAATAATTTTGCCGGTTTGAAAGCTTCCAAGTTTTTTTTTTTTAAATAAAAAAAGATAGAAAATTGTGTCTTACCATATACCAAATGGCACAAAAAATAAATAAACTGCCAAAAATTGTTTATACGGTTGAGGAAGAGAATTGGTTGATTACTAATGTCCTACAGTTTCGCGATATGGTCGAAAATAAGAAAACCGATGGTGTAACCAAATTAGAAAAGGACCGGGCTTGGAAAAGAATTACAAGGGCTTTCAATGTTGCTCCACCTAACCAGGTAAATTACATACCTTATATTTTGTTTTTGGTCTTTGTTCATGTTTTATCCGCCTTTTAGGAAAGAAGTTTAAAGTCATTACGGGAAAAATACCAAAAAATAAAATAAGTTTTGAAAAATCGCGTATTTCATTTTTCAAAAGATGCAAAACATACTGGTGGTGGGCCACCAAACTTCTTCCATTGAGCGAACCAATGCAAGAGTTATTCAATATGTTGATCCCATCAACGTATGGACTTTTGGCAGTGAATGGTGATAGTCATGAAATTCCTCCGAAAGCAAATTCATCAAGCCAACACATAGAATTTAATGATGTTGCGACTCCTGCCTTTGAAGTAACAATTGAAGACCAATTTTTTGTTTTTGAAAATGATGTCGCTGGTGAGGCAGACCTGGATAATGGGCAACCCATGTGTATAAATACACCGGAAAGAAGCGAAAAAAGTACCGTTAACCCTGAGCCAAAAGCAAATGGACATACCTAATAGAGACGAAGAAAAATATTGTAAGATATCCGAAGAAAAGCTTCAACATTTAAAAGCAAAACACGCCATTGAAATGGAAATCTTACAAAGCGAAAGAGAAAGGTTTAACCTGGAACGTCAGAGAGCTGCGTGTGAAGTTGAACGGGCTGAATTTGAACGGGCACGAGCCGAGTTCGATAGAGACCTCGCTGAATTGCAGAGGTCAAAAAATCAACTCGAGTACGATCGTGAACTCCATTTACTTCGCTTGAGCAATATGCAAAATGTACCTTTGGAGCGGCAACAAACTTCAGCTTCAACAGCAGCATCAAGAAAACAATATGTTTTGTAAATGTTTTTTATTTAATTTATAACCAATTAAAATATATGTAGGCATGTAATGTGTACAAATGAATGTACATGTGACGATTTTTTAAGTTTGTGTTTTAAATGCTTTCTGATGTTGTGCTTTATTGACGATTTAGCATGGGTTGGAAATATGATTGAACCAATCGAGAGCGGGTGTTAGCAACAACTGCTGTTGATGCTTGAGATTGAGTGGGAGATGGAACAAATGTAGCGGAGAGCATTTCTGCAAAACCATGCATTTCTGGTGGCGGTTGTGATTCCTTTTCATCGATTGGTATGTTGTGTAAAACAGCACAAGCAATTATGATCAACTGTATCGTCTCAACTCTGCAACTTAATCCTGTTGCCAACACTGGAAAACGCCTTTTATAAGTTCCATACGAACGCTCGACACAAGTTCGGGTACGTATTTGTGATTCATTATATAAATTTTCAGCATCATTGGACACATTCTGGAAAGGCGTGGCAAGATATCTAGTATTTGCATAACCAGAATCGCCTATTAAAATAAAATGGTCAAAATCACCTCTTTCAAATCGATGATTTAGATTTGATAAATTGAAAATTCGTTGATCGTGGGTGGAACTTTTTGAAAAAAAAAAACATTAAGAATTTACGTATTTTTTGAATACAATTCATACTGGTATACAACAAGCAAATAGTACCTGCCAACGAGCAACAATATCTATGATTTTCAAGTTTGCAGCGGCTTCTGTCTGGACATTAATGGAGAACCATCCCTTTCGATTTCGGAAGAGTTCTGGGCCAGTTCCGCCTGGTGATTGCATGCGGATATGTGTGCAATCTATAGCTCCAATTGTTGTTGGAAATTTGGCTATTGCACAAAAGTCTTGGGCTGCTTCTAATCGTTCCATGCGAGTCTCAGGCATACGAACGAATTGAACCTAGGAGAAAATGAAGATAGCTGTCATTCTGAAAAAATAAATTAAAATTTTAAAAACGATTTCATTTGTACAATTTGTTTCCAAAATCAACTAAATATAGTGGAAATGGGATGCAATCTTTCAAATTGTGTCAGGAATGGTTTAAAAATATCATTTAAGATGATAATCCGCATAGAAGTGAGTTTTGTGCCCATTTTGCAGGCATAAATTGTGAAGAATTGTGAAAATGTTTAATTTAAAAATAAAATTCACGTATGAACGTTTTAATTAAACAAAAATCATAGCTGTTTAGGTATTGATGTTCTTACTAATCTTTCTTTCTTGATTTCTAGTTACACCTGCATATTTCATCAATTTGTTTCCTCTTCACACTTGACCTTTGACTTAAATTTAAATTCTCAAATATCCACTTAAGACTCCATACTCTCTCATTAAATTCAATTTTCCATACGGTCAAAACAAGAACGATGCAAGTTTGTGTTCCCAGTGCAGCACTTGGCCAAAAACTGTGCATCATCATATTCAACTCCACCCTCTTGGCCTTGCGGCCAGATAAAGTTAAATTATATCCCTACAAGACGTTACTCATCGTCAACGACAGAACGAACGAGAGTGTAAGCTGGCTGTACAGTCACAATGCCGGACAACCCCATCACATGCGGGCATACCCATCAACATGCAATGACTGGCCCCATCATCATTTTCACTAAATACAAGACTCCGAGGGCCATTTATACATTTTTGCAATATTTATGATCATAATTTGGCAAACGTTTTTGCATCACATTAGAGGGAATTCTGGAAAATGTCCAATATGCTGGTTAACTATAGTTTTGGAAATTATTCAAGCTCAAGGGAATTTTAAAATTCAATTCTTTAGTAAACTCTTCACGAAACGTTGCTGTAACAGTAACAAAAGAAATTTTCAAAATTTTCGTAACCACCATTAATTTTAATTGAATGAAATAAAATAATTAATTTTTATTTTCCCGAAGAATCAAATTAACAAAAATAAAATCTTATATTAGCCAAATAGGTGTAGTGGTTTCCCTCTCAAGAAACCAGTCTCCACTGCTCCCAGTAACTCGTCTGTGTGCTCGCCACTGCTGCGTCATCGCGTTTGCCTGTCTGTCGGCTATTATCAGGAACATCTCGCACATTTTATGACTAAATTATAAAAAAGAAAAAATATCCATGTTTTGTATAAAGTGCGAAACTATAAACAAAATTTTACGACTGCCCCATGAGCCGGCCAGTCGAGTCGGTCGTCTACAGAAGCACGTTTTTAAGCCATAAAGATCCCGTCAACATTTTACGAGTGTAAACCTTCTCTTCAAGTTGAACAGCTCGAGAAGAAGAATCGTGAACTGATAAAGCGATTTGATTAAAAAACATTATATCTCCCCGCCTTCGATATTGAGCCGCCACCGTGTCGCTCTTTGTAATGATGGTTTGATGTTGGGGGACTTCATGGCTTGTACGTACAAAGTCACTGTTCTTCATATCGAGGATGTAAAACAAGAAGAATGCAGAACCTAGGATGTGCGAATAATTCCTTACACTATATTATTCTCTCCGTCATAATTGCATATTACTCTATCCCTCCTGGAGCAGCACATAATTTTTCTCCTTTTCCGCCCACATGTTCGTTATTTATGACAACGCCAAGTCCTTGTTTGGGAAGTACTTCGGTATTGTTACCTATGGTGGCATGATGCTGAGCAACATAAAGTTCCATTTCGTTCAGAGACGGGTTGGTGTTGGTTGGATATGTATTTCGTTGGTTAACAATGATGTGTTTTCGTAATAACGCATGATGTGAAGGGTTCAGGGCTGAATTAAATATCAAATAGTCTTTGAAAAGGCGCTTGAATTTCATGCGTCAGAAGATTATAATAGTTTTTCAATGAAATAAATTTATAGTTAAAGAAAATCTTATCAAAGGTCATCTAACAGAAACTTCCGAATATTGATAGTTGGTAGCGGCATAGTGAACTTGTCAAATTGGTTGTCATTTATAACCATGGGTTCAAATTTCAAGGCTTACATGGAAGAAGATTGGCAGACGAATTTGATGTTCAAAGTGGTGTCAGGCAAGGCTGCATGCTATATAACCAATCCTATTACTATCGAATTGACAAATCCATGTCATGTCATCCATGCTCAACTCTGACCTAAAATCTTAAACATCACTATTAACGAGACGATGTTAGCCTACTCGCTCATTGAATCATGGATCTCCACCAAATGACAAAAAGGTAAACACAGAAGCAGATACTGGAGGCTGAAAATCAATACGTGAAAAAGCCTCTGAAGCCAACCTTCCTCTCTATTAAATACGAAAGTTCTCATAAGTCATAACAATTAGTAGAGAAAGATGATAACTTCCAATATTTTGGTTGTCAAGGGATGGCGGTAGACATCATTCAGTGCTACTGTACGGATGCAGATATTAAGATTTTTCTATTCTTATAACATATCCAATGAAGATCTTCAAAGGACAACGGTTCAGCCTAGTGTTAATGGGTTGCTGATACGCTAGATCATATTGCAGGCCAGGCAATGTAGTTGAATCCGCGCACGCAATAAGCTATAGGAGACGACCCAGAAGCACATGACGTTATTCAGTTCAGGCAGAATCGATGAAACTATAGGCAAAAGCTGAAGGGAGGTGAAGACATAACAGAAATCCAAATAATGCGATTGTCAAGTTGAAAACAAACCAAATATCGATTTGGATGTGGGTGCATAGACTATACGGAAGATAGTTAGTTACAACTCTGTGAACGAGCTCAGGCTCAAAAACATTTACGTTATCTACAATGGAGGCAAAGGACGAAGACAATATGACCATAACCTGTAGGTATACACGTTCTTAGAGCTCCTCGATAAGACCTACTGCACAATGACTGATCTAAGACATTAAAACTATTCTTCGAGATGTGAATTCGTTGGAATACTAGCACAGCGCCATGTATGACAACTTTTCCAACAACTGATGTCCTAAATCAGTTGAGGTGCCGAACATTACAAGTTGCTATCATAACCAGCTAATACAAGAAACAAAGTCGAGGTCTAAAATCACCGGTGGTAGTGCCGATGCAATGAAACTCTAGTTTGACAATAGCGATGACCTTAACCATGACCTCGAAGAAAACACGAGGTACTAGCGATAATTTGGTGGGAAGAAGGAATGTCCGACGACAACGCGATGGCTGGACCCTTTTCTCGTTTCTCCGATTCTCAAATGAGGAGATGCTCTAAATTACGCCAACTATAAAGGCGTTCTTCTCGTTAATTGTATACTTTGTGAACGTTTGAAGCCCTTCATAAACCGCCTGGACAGCTACCTGTCGATCAGGAAAGTCAGCACTTGATCACATTTATAATCATCAACAGGTATTGGAATTAGAACCAAGAACTCCAAATGGACACCTCATTAACAATGTTAATGTTGTGTAACAGTCCCTATAGAGAACTATCTGTAGTGTCCGTAGCTTAGTGGTTAGATGCGTTGGCTGCTAAGCAGAAAGTCGGGGCTTCGAGTCGTACTCGTGGCCATAGTTTTTATTTCATCTTTCACGGGCACGGGCCTCTTGTGAAGAACTGACAAAACTTCCAAGAGTATCATCATCTGTCATGAAAAAGTTGAGTTCGGAATCGACGGTAAATTGAAAGTCCCCTCAATTCTTCACACGCACCTAAGAATTTTTGATGAGAGTAAGCCACTAAAGTCTTGGCTCTTCAAGAGCTGCCGCGCCACTTTATTTAGTTAAGTTAAGTTAAGTTTAGTTTATTTCGTCAAACAGAGATTACGAAATTCTCTTACAGACTACTTTTAAATAAATTTAAAACAGTTTTAAATAATATATTTACAAGTAATATTAACAAGAATGAGTAAAATAGGAATAAGTAAATAATAAAAACAAAATGTACATAAATAATAACATTACTTATTTAAGAAATAAAACACAAGATTCATTTTCAAAGTGGCTCTACCAACATGAAAGTTGAAATCAAAAGAATTGGATATGGAGTTTAATTCCTTAACACATCGAGTTATCGGCTCATTACTTGCATAATTCACCCTATGGTATCTGACATGGAGTAAGCTATACTGTCTTAATTGACGAGATGGTATATTTATATCAATTAGAGATAAGAGATAGGGGCATTTGATATGATGCGATAATATATCACTTAGGTATAAACAAAACTGAGAAGATCTTACGTCTATTCTCAAGTAATTCTAACCCGATAAGTAGACGCCTTGTAGTATATATGGAGGCATTTCAATGTTCCATCCAAGTTTCCATATGACAAACCTAGTAAATTTTTTTTGAATATTTTCTAATCTCAATGAATGAGTATTATAGTATGGGTTCCAAACCACACAACAATATTCCAAGATTGATCTAACATATGAACAGTAGAGAGATTTTAAAGTGTAAGGGTCAGAGAAGCAAGTCGAATTCCGTTTAATAAAACCAAGCATGGAATTGGCTTTGGTAGTGATGTATTCAACATGCTTGATAAAATTGAACTTAATGTCAAAAACAACTCCAAGATCTTTTTTATCATAGCACTACTGCCAATCGTGTAATTAAAGAAGAATGGTGAGTAAGAACGATAGAACGAAAAACATTGACAATTGGAAACATTCAAAGATAATTGATTAATCTTACACCAATCAGTAAGCCTATCAAGGTCATTTTGCAGAAGAAGGCAATCATCATTTTTTCTAATGCATCTGAAAAATTTAAGATCGTCAGCAAACATAAGACAACGCGAATTTAAGAAAAAGTCAGGTATGTCGTTGATGTAAATAAGAAAAAGTAATGGTCCCAGGTGGCTACCTTGAGGAACGCCTGAAGAGACATAAACGGGACTCGACAAACGGGACAGTTACAAATTGAATGCGTCCAATAAGGTACGATGTTAACCACTTCAAAATACTAGAATGAAAACCAATCCTAAACAGCTTATTCAAAAGTATTGAGTGGCTGACTCTATCAAAAGCTTTGGCAAAGTCAGTATAGATCACGTCTACTTCGTATCCTTTCTCAATATTATTGATAACGTAATTTGAAAAAACAGTGAGATTGGTGGTTGTTGATCTACCGGAAACGAAACCGTGCTGAAGAGGGGATATTATTTCTTTGAGTAAAAATGATAACTTATCTCAAACAAGCTTTTCAAAAAGTTTCGGAATCGTTGACAATTTACAGATAGGACGATAGTTACATATTTCCTGCTTGGGGCCCGATTTGTGAATTGGAATTATGAATGACCTTTTCCAATCAGAAAGAAATTCACCTTTAGAAAGGGAACAATTAAAAATATAGGTTAGAGGTTCTGAAAGTGCTGCAGCATACATTTTTAAGACAATAGGAGAGACTCCATCAGGACCAGGCTTCTTGTCTCTGCACAATTTTAAAAGTGCTTCTTCGACTTCAGAACTTATGGAGAACTATCCATATGACATATAGATCATATTGTAGATTTTACA
>CAKKXW010000003.1:11446181-11458494 GCA_920937365.1 Sphaerophoria rueppellii | reverse complement strand
TAGTAACATAAGTATTCCTTTATTAGATTTTGCCGTACAGAATTTTAAAAAACAGAATTTTGCGTGTCAGTATTTTGTTCATACAGTATTTTGACATACAGAATTTTGTATTTACAGTATAATGACGTACAGCATTATGTTCTTACAGTATTTTGACCCCACAGAATTTTGTCGTGCAGAATTTTGACAAGCAGAATTATGACCCGCTCCCTCAAAAAATGTCAGCTTCCGAAAAAGCGTGCTATTCAAAATAACATCTCTTATTGGAAAACCCTTTACATAGAGAAGAGATTATTTCCTTATGAATACAATGATGTTTGTTAGCTGTTTTTTTTTGAGTTATTAAAACTTAAAAAAAAAACGAGCGAACTAGATATATCCCCCCCCATAGCGAAAAGCTATCTACGCCACTGCATTAAGTTTGTCAAAGTTGGAAGTTTCAGTAACGTTGTGATGATTGATAATGTTCAAAATTATCACAGAATTTAAATTAATGCTATTCTGATTAATTTTTAATTTTTTATTCAAATTGTTAAAGAAACTGATTGATTGAAATGTTGATAGCTTTAATTACCATCCAAACAGAAAATACAACAAGTTTTATTGAGAGTCTGAGGAACTTACCTTTTAGTCACTTATAATTACATTTTTAAATAAAACACCTCTTGACCATTGTCCTGAACCCCTACCGTTTACGAAATCTATTTTCGTTGGAAATGTAACCCTTAAAGACAGATCAAAATCAACTTTTCAAACATTTTGGTGCAAACTGAGGCTACATGTGCCGAAAACAAGCGAGTTTACTTGCCCATGCAAAGGAACACAAAAAAAAAGAGAAGGACTCGTAAACTGTTGGCCAAAGTTAAGCCAGCTCCTATATCCAAGACATAAAGAACGCGAATGAACTTCGATGTGTAGACGGTGAAATGTTCGTGTTTTCTGAGAAAAGGTTGAAGAATAAAAAAAAATCCATTGTTGTACTTCCTCATCATGTCAACAAAGTGCTCAAGAGCTTAACTTAAATATATCGGAAAAAACAACATTGTTCTTCGTCCAAAATATATAAAAACATAGGTATACTGTACGACTTCGGTTCGAGAAAGCCAGTGTTAAGGCCCCATCGATGCATTTCTTGTAGATACTTTTATTTGTGTTAGCTTTTTTAATAAGAAAAAATTGTTAACGTCCATCAAGTTTCTCGGATAATATTGCGTTTATAGGAAAAATTTAGATCACCCTTGTTTCATCTTTCGTTCTATAGATGCTGCCGATGATGTTGAAAGCTTGCTTTCAGTGAAGTTAAGTGCTGCCGGTCTGGACAATAGATATTAACTCCAAATTTTTAAAAATAATTTTACCAAGTTTGCTGCCTTACATTACATATGCATTTAATACAATATTGATGTCTGGAGTTTTTCCGGACATTTGGAAGTCAGCAAAAATCATACCTTTTCCTAAAAATGCCAAAGGATCAGAGACCTATCCCAATTCTACCCTATATTTGTCTAAGGTCTTTGAGAGAATTTTACAGACACAAATCAACGCTTTCCTTACAGCTAACTCTTTGTTTACTCCTAAGCAATCTGATTTTCGGAAAAAGCACAGCTGTACAACAGTATTGCTTTGCGTGACTGAAGAAATAAGACAAGCGTTGGATAAGGACGATGTTACAGTCTTAGTCTAGCTTGACTTATCTAAGGCTTTTGACACCGTCAACCATGTAATTCTGTGTAAAAAAAAAACTTTTGAAGCAGATTAATTTTTCTGCAAGTTCCGCTAAGCTCGTTTATTCTTATTTGAGCAACAGAAATAAACAAGCAGTTCAAAAGTTCAAAGTTCGTTCGGTGATCCTAAAGGGTCAATTTAGGGTCCTCCACTTTTTTGTATCGATGTCAATGAACTTCTATGTCTAATCAAAAACTGTTTGTGACATCTGCATGCCGATGACTTTCAACTTTATTTCAGGTGTCCCCTTGGACTTATCGAGCATGGCGCCACTAATAACAATTTCAAACTATAATAGAGTGGCGCGACAGCTCTTGAAGAGCCAAGGCCTAAGTGGCTTCTTCTTATCAACAATTCTCTGGGTGCGTGTGAGGATTGGCAGGACCTACAATTTAAGGCCGATTCCGAACGGCAAAGTTGAGAAGCATTTTTTCATGCCAGATTGATACTCTTGGAAGTTTTGTCAGTTCTTCGCAAGACGCAGTGCCCGTGAAAGATGAAATAAAAATAAAATATGAAATAAAATAAAACTATAAAACTATGGGCACGAGTAGGACTCGAACACACGACGTTCTGCTTAGCAGCCAACTCACCTAACCACTAAGCTACGGGCACTACACAATTTCAAACTGGTCTCACTTAAATAGTCTTTTCTTGAACCCTTTAAAATCATAAAAATCATAATGCATATCAATTTCCAAAAAGACTCTTGATCTCTCTTATTTTCATTAGATTTTTTAAGTAATGGCCCCTTTTGAATACGTTGAAACTGCTAACAATCTCGGCATTAACTTTAATCGCTCTTAAACTTGGGACAACAATATAAATGGAATTATAGGCAAAGTTTATGGTGCCCTACATACTTTATGGGTAACCCAGTATTTTACACGCATGTTGCTTACCAAGACCTCGTTATTACCAATCCTAATATACTAACTTGAAATTGTTGTTATGATTGTAAAAGTAAACTTAATTTCGCTTTTAATAATATTGTTCGGTATTTTTTCGGCCTACGAAGATATGATAGTGTATCCAATTTTGCTACGCTGCTGCTAGATATGCCTTAGGCCTCGGCCACGCAGTAAGCGGCTGAGCGGCTGAGCGGAAAAAAATTAAAACATATGAAATCATATTCCGCTCAGCCGCTTACTGCTTGGCTGAGGCCTTAAACTTCGTAGTTTGTTGATACTCGCTGACATACTGCTTACACACCAACCACAATACTTTTTTATGTATTATTAGCTTATAACGTAACTATAAGATATTTTATCTTACAGTTATTAAGTATTCATAAATCAAATGAAATGAAATTTAATAAATAAAGTGAACGGAAGTTGCTGACCCACGGCGCATCATATACAGAGTGGGAAAAAATGATTAAAAGAAAAGAAGAAAATTTTGTTGATAACGTTCAGTGTTTTTGTTTTTAATTTTTTGTTTTTGTTATTTTTCTTATATTTAGGGGAGAGGGGAGCAGACAGCAGACGGGACAACTTCAGAAAAGGTGCTTAAACAAAAACTTTTTACTGCACAAAAAATTGTATTATAGTGGCAGCACCATAACAAACAACTGTCTGCTAAATATTGGAAGGGTACCAATATATAAAAAATTTCATAATAAAAGTGTTTTTCTATATGTATTTTTGTTTGCTCCACGATGTACGATTAACGATGTAGTATTTAAATCATAAATTTTGCTCACATTTGAAGTGAAAAGTACTTTTAAGTAATGTTTATTTGTTCTGTGATGAGATCCGAAAAAGATAATTAACAATTTACAATGTTATTACAAAAATTTAAAGTTTTTAGTTTTTTTTTGCATCTCGGGGCACTTTTGGTTAATGTTCCAAATGTGCCTCCCCATAGGGGTAGATTGGGACACTTGAAGACATTTTTAAAAATATTTATATATATACAAATATGAATTAAGGAAACTGCATAGGATATCATATTGACAGGTAAAACTTTAAACAGCGATATTTCTCAGGATTCGAAGGACACCGTGTTTTAAGAAAAGTAGGCTGCTTTTAGCAAAAAACTGTCCTAAGGTGCCCTCCTCTCCCCTACATATGTATCACAATAATACTAATATTTTTCAACAATCAATATCATGGTGCATCCGGATACAGATTTTAAAAAGGTTAGCTTACCTATAAAGTTAAATTTATGTATTATTTCTTATCTTGTTAATTTTTTTAAATTTTATTTGCGTATGTAATTTTTTGTAGATATAGTTAATTTTTTAAATTTTTTCTTAGGTAAGAGCTAGATTGGTACAACATATTAACATAAACATTCATTTTTTCTTCTTTCTTACTCCTAAATTTTATTTTGTTTTTTCGCGTTCGTAACAAAGTCCAATGCTCTTGCTGCAGTGACCTAACCCTTCGTAGAGCTAAGTTTCGGCGTAGCCTTGGCCTGGAGTCCTTCTTCAGCGCGCAATATGGGATCCTGTAGACCTAATATAGTGAAAGATTTTCTTAAGTTGAAGAATGTTGAGCAGCGCTTCAATTATCTACATAAGGTTTGCGAAATTTTTGTTTGCTACTTCAAAAGCATTTCGGTTGTCATTGTCGTCGTCAAAATTGATATTACTGGAAAGAAGCAAATCCTCAATTGGTTCATGGAAACACTATTGAATCACTGTTCGGTATGGATTATGGCACAGTAGCTTCATTGGGCCGTACTTTTTCAAAAGTGATGACGGCAGTGCGGTTAATGTGAATGGCGAGCGCTACCGTCTCATATTGACATCAATTTTACTCCCTCCAATTGATGATGGCGTCATAATTTATCAATATAGGATTGCGCAAAATGTCACATATTGAATATCATAATGGACTTATTGCGTCAAAAGTATGGTAAATTGTTGATTTCTCAAAATGGCCTCCACAACTAGCCGCTAAGATTGTGTGGGTCTATGTGAAAGCTTATGGGAAAAAACCTAGACTATTGACGAGCTCGAGGCCAACAGTCGAGCCACCAAAGCCGCCATTCCATCCAATTGTTTCTCCCGGATGAACACAATATGAAACCCAAGAAATGAGTTGTTTTTAGGACTAAGGGCGACATAATTGTGCATTTTTTCATTTTTTGCTTATTACTACTTCTACAATCTTGCTCAAATTTGAAATTTCGTTATTCCCACAACCTCCTTCCTTCTGATTTATTAATTTCTCCCCAACAATGAAAGTGGCTCAGCTGTTAATTTATTCCAATTTCATTAAACTAAACAAAACTGGTGCCTCCCATCATAAATATTCAAGCCTTAAAAAATTACTTTCTAATTCTCATATAACTACAGTGCATTCCCACATGGCATCCCTTATACATAATGCCATATCCAAATTAAACATAAATATCACTTTCAAATATTTACAACTTCAACAAACTCATACTCAGCAGCAGCAACCCTTTTTGGTATTTGTTGTTTGGTTTTGAGATGCGTTTAAATTATTTCAATGTCACTGGTATACGAAAAACCAATTTAAACTCTTAAGACCTTTAAGCGTCACAATCCCAACAAGCAAAGTCACATATTTACGAGCTTATCCTTTCATCCTATATATGCTACACATCTCTCTATTTGGTCTTGCTGCTTAAAAGCTTTTAGAATAAACAATGTTTAATTATATGCCACCACACATCTAGTTATAGGTACAGCACCAGCCAGCAAGATATCTCTCATTTGGTAACGTTGCCTTGTCGCCATCACCGCCCGCCATCGCCATGGCTAGAAAATTACGCATTCATTCCCATTGTTATCTATATTAGGGGCGGAATTCATTTTTAAAAGGGGTTTTGCTGCTTGACGGGGGATGAGCACTGAGTAGAGCAGTGTTGTGTTTGGATCCTTTTGCCATTTTATAATGTGCGTATGGGTTTATCATGCCCCTGAGATGGAATGACAAGCTTTATCATCACATCTCGTCCGTAGGATTAGAAAGGATCAACGGTCGGCCTGGCGTGTCTTTGCTATGCAGAGCGGTCGGTCGGTGGTCGGTAGAGGCATAGAGATCTGAATAAATATCTTGCTATAATGATTTCGTCCGTTCATCCTTTTAATCGCTGCAGGGGTTTAAGGTGAAATAACACACGAGCCATCTTAATGGCAATTTTCCTACACTTGATTTCTAGGTATTGTATAACGACTCCACCCTTTCGAGCTGGAAATAATATTTTGGTCTGTGATACCTTCATATTGTTTTCTGCTTGAATTTAGAACTGGATTGAAGTGAAAATAGTCTGGTCTATAATAATGAATAATACTGGTTTTCACTGGACTTGTAACGAGAGGCCGAATAGAAAGGAGGAGTTTCGGAGTTGTCACGCGGGTTAAGTCGATCCTATCGCCTAACATTCCAATAGATTGGATGTCCTGCGTTTAGCTGCAGGTTTCAGACCTGTAGGAGTGGAAATGAAGGCAAATATTTTCAAGAAATTTTGTTTTGGATCTGGTATAATCACGGACGAATGCGGTCCATTACGAACGAATCCGGTCAATCAACGGACGAACTCCGGCAATCATCGACGAATCCGGTAAATCTCGAACAACTTCGATAAATCATGGGTGAATCCGGTATAAATCACCGACGTGACTGTCCCGGGTCTGGTTAATCAACGGAACAAATTCGGCGCAATACAGACAGGCAATACAGGAGCAAATAAATCTACTGATGAATTCGATAAAAAGTGATTTTCGGTATATCACGGATGGATCCGCTCAATCATTGGTACGAATTTCGGGCAATCAAGGAACGAAAAATCCGGTTAATAAATAGAAAAAATTCTGGGATGGTATGTGTGGTAAGATTTCATACTACTGGTGGGGGGAAGTAAAGGGTTTTTCAATAGGGACGCTACAAAAATAGACCGATAGGGACAGCAAACGACGATGTATGTTTTTCCCGCTCTCTCGACATTTCTCTTCAGTAAGGTCTGCCATTTCATCATGAAAAGGTATACTATCCAACAACGAGTCGAAATTATTAAAATTTACTACCGAAATTCGGAGTCAGTGGTCAACACTTTAAGAGCGCTACGTACAATTTATGGTCGTCATAATCGTCCTGCCAGATCAACAATTGAGCGTCTAGTGGAATCCACAGGCTCAGTACAAAATGTTCCCGTGCCAGTGAGACAAAGAAGTGCCCGTAGTGTCGAGAATATTTCTGCCGCTAGCACATCAATTGCGGAAGACCCAAATCAGTCTGTCACACGTCGTTCTCAAGCGTTGGGCATCTCTGTGACGTCGATGTGGCGAATTTCGCGAAAAAATCTTGGCCTACATCCTTACAAGATCAAATTGACGCAAGAACTGAAGCCGCTTGATCACCAGAAGCGTCGTTTGTTCGTGAATTGGGCTGAGCAACAACTTGAAAATGATCCGGATTTTCATCGAAAAATCATCTTCAGATGAGGCTCATTTCTGGCTGGATGGCTTCGTCAATAAGCAAAATATGCGTTGTTGGTAAGGCAGCAATCCACATGTGCTTCACGAGGCACAATTACCTCCCGAAAAAATCAATGTTTGGTGCGGTTTACATGCTGGTGGTGTCATTGGGCCGTACTTCTTCCGTGACGATCAAGACCGACACGTTACTATGAATGGAAATCGCTACCGCTCAATGCTAACCGATTATTTTTGGAATGAATTGGATGATATGGACTTGGACGATATGTGGTTTCAACAGGACGGTGCCACATGTCACACAGCGGGCCAAACAATCGAATTATTGAGAACGATGTTCGACGAGCGCATTATCTCCAGAAATGGACCTGTGAATTGGCCGCCTCGTTCATGCGATTTAACACCATTAGACTTTTTCCTGTGGGGCTACGTACAATCTATGGTTTATGCCAACAAGCCAGCTACGATTGATGAACTTCGTACGAATATCGAACGTGAAATTGCAGCAGTATCGGCCGATTTATGCTTGAAAACCGTCGAAAATTGGGTTAAGCTTCTGGACTTCTGCAAGCGTGCCCTTTGTGGCCATACAAAAAAATTGAGTTCCGTACATAATCGCATCAAATGTACTTCCAGAACAATAAAGAATTTCATTAATATGCAAAACCGTTTTTGTTTTATTTAAGAAAACTTTTGTAGCGTCCCTATTGAAAAACCCTTATGTGTCCGGTTTGTATGGTCTTACACTTAACGCTCCGGAGCACATATCTGCTCACACTAGACCTTTTAGCTGGCAATTTATAGGCTGTCTGCCTACGATGTTATAAGTAGAAGAACAGGAATTGACAAGATTCATTGTCTTCCTAATTCTCCAACACAAAGTAATGTTTTTACTGACTGGACTATATGTCGCATAGGTCTTTTCGAGTGAAACCCTTTAAGTGCAAGTCGAAAAACCGGTTTGGTCTAGCATCAGAAATTAGACCGTAGAGACTATAGAGACCATAGAGGCAGAGCATGCACAAGTTTTCCTATACTTTTCACATACCTACCATAGATACGTGTCTCTATCACTGGGTAAACCTTTTGTATTCGTATAACTTGAAAAGAGATATCCTTACTCGTTTTAATGTGTTATTGTCTAATTATCAGGTAATGCCGGAGGACTTGTAAGAGTATCACTTTGACAATTTATATATTTGCACAACCCTTTACCTTTTGTACCGTCCTTACATTTTGTGGAGGTATATAACTGGAATGCCTTTATCTGGGGTTGGTTTTCATGTGTGAAATGTGATGTTGGAAATGAAAATGTTGCCTATAGAAGCAAACTCCTTTGGGATGTAATAAAGTATTTAAATTGTGAATTATAAATAAACAGGAATAAGGATGTTTTCAGCAAAATTGCATTTAGGGATTACACATATGACTTAGTTGGTTTTTCCTTGCAGCAAAAGGACATATTCGAATGTAACTCCTTCGAAATCGTATCACAATTTCAATGAGGGTACTACTAAGTGGTAAACATTGATTTACGCAAAATCTTTATTCATCAAACAGTTTCTGATTCTTACACATTATCGACAAGCTATCATGGCTTAAATGCCTCCTGGAACGCTTTGTTAATTTTTCTTCACTAAGCATATTTGGCACCGACACAAGAGAACACTCGGCCGGATAACGCAGTTGTTGCGAGACCATCCTTATCAACTTCCCAGCCATTTTAATGTCCATTTATTTCCCCGCGTCGTCATTTAAAATGATTTTCAGGCGTTTTTATAAACGAAAAGTAAACAAAACTTAAAATGAACTCAAAATTCTCCAGTCTCCATATCTGAGTCTCCAAGATAACTTGAAATAATTTTGTCCGAAGATTCATGACCTCAAACATGATGAAAGATTATTTTTCGCACGGTGAACACTTGGTCATCAAAGATCAAAAACAAACTCCATCATTGGTCATTCTCGTTGACACATTCCGAATCCGACGATTCGCCTGAACCCTTTTTGTTCGGTTAACATGTGATGTCAAACGGGAAATCTGCGTTTTATTTAATTTTTTGCTCGTCAAATTATACTCCAAAACATTCTTCACAAGCAGGATCTTCTACTTAAAATTCTCCAGTGGTGGCAGCAGCACTCAGACTGCGACTGCGATCTCAGCAAAAGACCAACCTCAGCCTGTGCCATGTACGGTATAAGTTGATTCAAAGAATTTTAATGCAAAGTTGGCTCCATAGTTGGAGCGATGTTGAGGGCTTATTTGAATGTTTTTGTGTCCCGTCCGGGCTGCCTGCCCTTTAAATGGAAGTGTCTTCAGTCGATAACCATTGCGACTATCCATATTTGCGCGTTCACTTGGACAGTATCCTGCGTGAAATCGCCAAAGGGAAGGATTCCGTAGGTAAAAACAGAATACCAAATGGCAATCCCTCGGCAGGCCTGCCTGGGCATGCGGTTCGCACTGCCAATCCTCTGTGTGATAAATCTGCAAATAAATCTCGCATTGTTTGCGGTCGCGACTTCAGCGGTTTCGTCTTCTTTCTGGTTGACGATCAAGTCAAGACGATGGTGATGGAGACTTGAACAACGCGAACTCTCTGGCCTTAGGAGAAGAAGACGACAACGATGGATACGACGACATTTTATCGTTGACATTAATTTTATTTTTTTCTCGTTTTGTTGGTTTTTATTTTTGATTTTTTGTTGGCATAACCTTTTTCAGTTGACTTCTTTGGTTTTTGGTGTTTCTTTTCAAGCTTCATCTTTACCGGCATTTTGGACTTTTTGTATGATTTTCATTTTAATGGGCTTTGTGTTGTTTCATCTTATTGATGGGATGAGAATCTCCGACAAAAATGGCTTTTCTGAGGAAGTGCCAAGTAAGTGAGTGGTTTGACGTAGGGTTGCCAGCTGTATAAGAGGGAGGAAGCTGAAAATTTTAACTTAACAATTTATAACATCATCGTCTAGATTTTTGTATTCCAATCGAATGTTCAATGAAGACTTCCAGTGGATGACGATTCAGGAACAAAATGTATTCTATTATAAGAACATGTGCCCATTGTTTGGTCCAGCTCATCAAAATGGAACTACTGCGTGATAAGTCAAGCAATGCAGTGGACTCGAAAAAAAAAGCTAGACGAGATGGCGCTAGAGTCCAGATCAGACCAGGACCTCATCTCACAAGCGTCTCAGCCAGCTTGGACTCCATTTTCGCAAGTAAAGTTCGTTGAGGTCCTTTTCATAACCTGTGCGCCTTACCTGGAGTCGCGGTCTTCCTCTACTTCTTTGTCCCTCGGGAATGGTTTCGAAGCTTTTGAGGTCCGTGTCGTTGTACAACCCTTAAAGTTCGCTTTCGAATCTTCTTCCCCGTTCTCCATCGATGCACACTGGGCCATATATAACCCGAAGAACTTTCCGCTTGAAACCTAAAGCACATTTATCCGATCTTGTCAGGGTCCATGCATCTGCACCATACATCAGAAAGGCTCGTTGCCGATCTGTCATACGCGGCCTTAAAATTCATAGAAAGGTGGTGGTGGCGATTTGGAGTGCATACGTTTTTTCCAGGATCTGCCGCAAAGTGAAAATTTGGTCGACGGTTGACATTCCTGGTCTGAAGCCACATTGATCAGGACCAATCAGATTGTTGACGAAAGGCTTCAGACGTTCATGTATTACGGCGATGTTCCTCTGTATAGCTGGTGAAGTTTAGAGGATTCCCTTCTGATTCTTCCGAAAATGTGCATGCTCCTATCTAGATCGTGACCTGCTGCTTTGAACAGCTCAGCAGCTAGACCGGTTCTAGCTCGATGACCTTGAGACAGCTGTTTTAACTTCCGGTAAAACTCCGAACTTCATTCCGCCTATTGGCTCTTTCAAAATTCTCCGGCGATCCTGTCTCTTCTTTTGCTCGTAGACCTACCTCACAAAGACATCTTGTCCTTTCATTTCCATATCCAAATCGCAAAGTGGCTGCCCTATGTCCTCGATAGCTTCACGAATTCCATCTTTGAGGTTGACGCTAGGCTGTTGGCGTAGACCTTATCTTGCAGGCGACTTCTTCCTTTGGGGTCACGAAAAATTTCATGAAAAGGATATGTTCCTGTAAGCATGGTAGTAGCGGCCATTTGTCTGATGTTGTGTTTCATTATTAACATACCTTCTTCTTTATAATGAAATAAACATCCGATTATTTATCTCAAAAAATGCCATTTTTCTTTGAATATCAAAATAACACCTCTTATTGGAAAACCCTTTATTTCCTTCGTGCCCACACAATCCCACTTGCTTTGTATTAATAATTCAGCATTGAGAAAGTATTTGCGAAAATTATGACATTATAGGACATGAGTATCTATAGTTTTTTTTTTTTTTAATTTTGAGAGGTTTGAATCTAGTCTTTTTTGGTTTTCGATTTTTAAAATTTTAAGTGCTACAATGATTTTAAGAAAAAGAAATAACATGGATTCGCCCCAACTAGAGACGCAGAATGGCTTTGCAGGTGGCATAAAAGTTCAATATGCAACATCGGTTTTCTAAGAATATAAAAAAAAGTTGGAAAAGTTTGGTTCAAACTTTTTTTTGATGGGACACCTAGACTTGTCCATACGTAAGGCGGAAGGCGTATCTCAAGAACGAGCCCTTGGAATGAACAAAGAAGAAGTTGTGATAATATTATAATGTACTGGAGCTGAAGGAGGTCCTTATAGAAAATGACTTGATAGGCAAGGTGAGAAGCAATGTGGATGAAACTGGATCTCAATGAAATAGACCTAAGCTCGTGGTGGCTGAAAAAGGGTCGAAGAATTTTGTAGCCATTACGAGTGCTGAAAAGCGGGAAACAATAACGGTGAGTGCTTGCTGCAATATCGAGGGATATTTCTTGCCTCCAGCATGTGTCCTTAAGGGAAGAAATAAGAAACCGATGCCGCCAGGTCAAGTTATTTTCACACGATACAAATCAGCCTACGTGACAAGTGAAATATTTTTCTTCTGGTTTCCTTCCTTTCGTGAAAAGGGTTTCCAAAGGAACCCTGTTTTACTAGGAAATTGGTCTTCTTTTTATAAAGTGAACAGTGCATCCGACTAAACATAGCACACTTTTATTGAACTGGACCGCCGTAGCCAAAGAATAAAGAAGGGAATTCCTGTGTACGACCTCCGTTCTTTATA
>CAKKXW010000003.1:11415745-11425870 GCA_920937365.1 Sphaerophoria rueppellii | reverse complement strand
GAACCAACTTGGCGTGCGAAACTGGAGACAGTTAGCCAGGGACCGAGCTGGCTGGAGAAGTTTGTTGGGTGAGGCCCTGGTCCGACCTGGACTGTAGCGCCACCATAAGTAAAGTAAGTAAGTGCGAATGTGCTCGTTCCACAAGAAGTGGTCAGTGATGCATATACTGATAATCTCGAGATGTTCGGTCTCATTGATGCAGGTGCCACTCATGGTCAGTGCCAAAGGGAATATATTTCGCTTAAGAGATAGAAAACAGCATTGGGTTTTCGAAGCATTAAACTCTACACGATTTTTAGTCTGCATTGTACAATGCTGTTTAAGTCAGAGCTTATTGAGCTTATCATATTTTGCCGTTGCAGTTCCACATCTGAAGAGGAAGGATGAGTCTGGAAACGAACAAGAAAAGCTAAGGGTACTACCGTCATCGAATCAATTGATTGCATAAGAATGAGAAAATGAGAAAGAAGGTGGGAGACTTAACGGAGCCCTGGGGTACTCCTGCATTTATGTTGTCGGTTTCCGACCTAAATTTGTCCAGTATAACTTGTATTGAACTGTTCGAAAGAAAGTTTCTAATCTACCGAACGCACGCATTTTCTATAAAAGAGCAAGATTCTAGACCTTATCAAATTCCTTTACGATGTAAGGATTTGTTTCACTGTTGGTGAGATAAACCATCAGATCAGGCAGCAACGAACTGCTAGCAAAAAGGTTAGCTTTCGCGAAAGACCTAACAACTGGAATGTCTTGTCAACGGGCGTAATAGGGACTGTGCAACAGGAAGAATTATTTCACCAACCCATAAAACGTACCGAATAGTCAGTTTTTGTGGATGTGAATAGCAGTTTTGTTTTTTTACATATCCATTTAACCGAAAGTCAGTTTCACTGTTTTTGAAAATTAGGATCGGTGGAAATCTTGATTTGGGCTCATTTACCGGATCTACGCCCTTGCTAGGAGATCCAGTGGTTCCAATTGGTTTACTGACTGAGAAGGCAATCTAAAAATATATCACTTGACAGCTGACAAATTAGCCACATTAAAATTGAAGCCAACATAAAGTTCTATAACTACTTACCTCTTAAAAAAAAAAACATCTAATTAGCGAACAACGCAACGGAACGACGTTTAAAAACGTTAGTTTTAGTTCATCTTACAAGTTCCTTTTATTACAGGACAAATTACCAAACCTAAAACATTTAAAAAAGTGGACAATGGCCTTATGTATGTTTTTAAATTCTTAATTTAATATGTGGTTCTCTGCTTGTAGGGCTATTCATTTTATAAGCACATAAACTGAACCAAAAAATTCACCCTATTGACTATTTTGGTTGTCAATTTGACAGCAAAAAAGTCTATTCCGACCTATTTTGGTAGTCAATTTGACTTCAAAATAGTCAATTTTCAACCGATAGCTGTGATAGTGAATAGACTAATTAGCGATCGATGTGCGATCTATCATCTAATGAATTTTGGAACGATGATACATTTTCAGGGTGTGAAGCCCACACTTAGTTGTTGACAAGACCTTAAAGGAGATTTAAAGAATACTTACCTATGCCTCCGTTTCCAGTTCAGTGATTCTTCTTTTGATGACCGGACATAAGAATCTGAGATTCTATTCCTTCAACTAATTCTTGCAGTTGAAATGGTGCGTGATACACATAATCAGTCCGGATATAATTTACGGATGATTCCTTCAAGTATTCTTATTCTTCCAACGCTATGGTGGAGGAAACCAGCAATGTTCGCACCAAAGACTTTTACTTGATCTGACTAGAGGCTTTATTTCTGAGTTAAATGGCCTTAAAAGTGATCTTCGGCTAAATAAAGAAATCATAAGAAGTATACTGAATTCCAGCAAAGTCGTTGAAATATCGAGCTCTTTCGTCCAATCCAAAGAACTTGAAAGGTCTCTTTATTCTATTTAGTATGCAAATAGAAACCAAAACCGTCTTAAGTGTACTTATTTCAATGGACACCTATTCAGCAAAAGCTGTGTACCAACTTGGTACTTCGAACAAGACTAATTGACTTCAAATCAAATGACAGATAACATTGACTTATCATCGCCTTTTCATTGTGTTAACGACCAAATAATTGTCCTGTTAAAGTCATGTTTCTATTACACACTCCAAGCCTACAGCTACATAGATTTACAAGGTAAATGCAATAAAATAAAAATTTTGTATATATTTTACAACCTTCATTAAATTAACAACCGCACAACAAGTCCATAAAAACCACAGCCTTTTGGAAAATGCCGCTTCCGTTTTTATAGCGCCTGTGAGTACCCCAAAAAACGTTTACGTTCTGACCGAATTTTAACATCATGCCCATGTCCATACAGAGCAGCAGTGGCGGCGGCAGCAGCGACGATGGCGTACATAGATAGTCGTAAATCCTGCCCCACAATTCCCTTGAAGTTTTTATATCCTTTTTTATATCTTTTAAAACACTTGATGCCACTGTACGAGTATTCGTAAACAAACTGTGACGATATGTCGTTCTCTCTCTCTCCGTTTTTTTCTCACTAACCAAAACTGAATGGTGCATATAATATCAAAGGGATTTAAGAGCTCTTAAGAGTAATGTTAGTTTTACTATAGAATCAGTATCATCACACACAAAAAAATGAACAAGTTCAAACGGTTTTTGAAGTATACAACAGGAGGGTAAGAGACCAAACACTATACTCGTATATTGTGGTTTTATTACACAGACGGTTGTAAAATAAACAATTAGCTTCTGTTTTTCTGGGTAAAACGTATGATGATCATCAAAAACACTTGTCGAACTGAAATTTTATCTCTAGTGAAACAGGAAACAAGAACCAAGCGCCAGGCACTTGGATTTATGACCGTTTTATAGACCATTTAAGAGCGCATTAAAGCCGGGGGGTTTTGTATTTTAAAACGATGTGTAAAATTAGTGTGGCAATAACATTGAGCTATTTGGGTACAACAACTTGGAGGATATAAAATTTGTGGGAGTTTTTATGGCGAAAGGGTATTTGGCTGGCTTTGATGTTGTTTGCTTTTCATCATGAAAGTTCACATCAAAGCTGGTTGTTTTGGAAAGGTGACGCGACATTCTTTACTTTGAAAACAATTCAAAAAGTCAAAAATTTATGGTGGAAGAATGGTAAGGTTAAAAGAAGTCACTCTTTGAAATGGAATATTATAGAGGCATATGCCAACTAAGGCAGGGTGGGCCTAGCAGCATCTTTCAGTGCATTCTACTTTCCAACCGAATTATGGCTATGTCGCTTTGATTTATTTGAGAAAAACCTCTGTGAGATGGTGAGTCTAACTTCCCGTTATCGTGATGTCTATTAATTGTATAAACTTTAAAAAGTTATACTTTCAAGGACATAATAAATTACTTATTCGGCTCCCAATCCATCGGGTCTTCCTTGTCTTCACAAACCTGGGGGCCCCAGACGTATACCCTCAGAGTTTTGTGAAAAAAGTGGAAAACGTCGGGTTCATATGGCTCACGACGCTTGTCTCTAATCTAGTCAGAGGTTGATTACCCATAGACGGGAAGTTTCTTTCTTGCAGTCTACAAAGTAAAAAGTGATGCGTGAAGCTTTAATAACAAAATATCGTTCGATTAAGCGAATCTGCCGATTGTCTGATCACCAAGTTTTACGATTAGTGATGGGACAACTCGGTTTGCTAACTCGAGTCAATCGAGTTAGCCTAACTCGAGTTAACTCGGTTTGTTTTTTTTTTTCAACTCGAGTTAGCTAACTCGATTTGCCAACTGGAGTTGAACGGTCCAACTCGGTTCGCCAACTCGGTTTGCCAACTCGGTTTGCAACTCGGTTTGCAACTCGGTTTGCCAACTCGGTTTGAAATTCGGTTCGCCAACTCGGTTTGAAAATTCGATTCGCCAAATCGGTTTGCCAATTAAGTTCGGCAATTGATAAAAAAAACCTAGTTTACTTGCTTCGAATTTTGTAAGTGTTTTTTTTTTTTTTTTAATTTTGATAATATAAATATTGTACAAAAGGGCAATTATTTACCAAGTGGTAGAATTTCATTATCAGCGGATGGCATTGATAAAAACCTAATTATTCCATTTTGTATGTGTTTTCTAGACCGGTTTTCGGGAATATCCGGTATTATTCAGAACGAAATATATATATAGCGACCTTGAATCGTACCTTATCTTTCTATTGAGCCATCGACATTCAACTTTCATCAACGGATGGCAGAGATTTTGACGGATTAAAAACCCGGTATTTTCGGATTTTTTTAAAAAATTCATCAGTTTGTCAAGCACCAGCACGTATGTTGCCTGAAGGAATCCCCATGTTCTTGCCTAATGATCGTTACTAGTGATGTGCCGAACCATAAATTTTGTAAACTGAGTTAACTCGAGTTCGTTTTTTTGCAAACCGAGTTGCAACTCGGTTTGCCCAACTCAAGTTGAACGAGTCAACTCGGTTTGCCAACTCGGTTTGAAAATTCGGTTTGCCAACTCGGTTTGCAACTCGGTTTAAAAATTTGGTTCGCCAACTCTGTTTGCAACTCGGTTTACCAACTCGTTTTGCAACTCGGTTTGCCAATTAGGTTTGAAAATTCGGTTCGCCAACTCGGTTTGCAACTCGGTTTGCAAAAAAACGAACTCGAGTTAACTCGGTTTACAAAATTTACGGTTCGGCACATCACTAGTAATAGTAACGATCATTAGGCAAGAACATGGGGATTCCTTCAGGCAACATACATGCTGGTGCTTGACCAACTGATGAATTTTTTAAGGGGTCGTTAAGAAGGTTTTGGTATATTGGCCTTGAATTTCCGAACAGTGTAATGATTGGTCTCTAAAAATACTGGAGTGACTAGGGTAATGCCTAGTGGTACTCGAAGTCGATGAATGGAAAATCTGTATGTGGATATCATGGTAGAAGGTGGATATATCACTAACATAGATGAATGGAACCGAATTGCTACCCGGATGAGCAAACCAATTAGTCTTGCTGGACTGGGCACGATCTTGTCAATATGGATTATACGAGAGCTCCGAGAAGGCTGAGGAACTGTATATGACGGTCAGTCGTCAGTGGTATGAAAGCCTGATGGCGAATGGGCCTATCCTATTCCTAAGGCAAACGTTAGTAGCAATAGTGTCTGCGTCCATAGTGGGTCTTTTGTAGCGTCTGTTTCCCATATAAAGCGGCCTGTTTTCATATCCAAAAAAAAAAAAACTGCTAGGCCTGTCGAATCGAAGGCTTATGTATATGATGGCATTCTTGCGTCATAAGTTATTCGTCGATTTTTCTGTTGCTCTTCTTTGTATACCATCCAAGACGCTTCATAAGATTCCTGCAGCACCTGCCATAAGATGGGAGTTGAGAGTTATTTCAAGCTTTGGACGAATTTCTTGTAGATTACATATTTGAAACCCAATTTAAAAAGTCAACTAAATATACATTTTCCTAATCTCGAGTAAACTTCATAACAAAAATTTACCAAATATAAAGGGTTTTTCAATAGGAACGCTACAAAAGTAGACCGATAGGGACAGCAAACGACGGCATATTTTTTCGCGTTCTCTTGACATTTCTCTTCTGTAAAATTTGCCATTTTATCATGGAAAGGTTTTTATCCAACAACGAGTCAAAAATATTAAAATTTACTACCGAATTTCGGAGTCAGTGCTCAACACTTTAAGAGCGAAAAATCATCTTCAGCGACGAGGCTCATTTCTGGCTGGATGGCTTCGTCAATAAGCAAAATATACGTTATTCTTCAGGCAGCAATCCACATGTGCTTCACGAGGCACCATTACATCCCGAAAAAATCACTGTTTTGTGCGGCTTACATGCTGGTGGTGTCATTGGGCACCAAGACTGGCACGTTACTGTGAATGGGAATCGCTACCGCTCAATGCTAACCGATTATTTTTGGAATGAATTGGATGATATGGACTTGGACGATATGTGATTTCAACAGGACGGTGCCACATGTCACACAGCGGGCCAAACAATCGAATTATTGAGAACGAAGTTCGATGAGCGCATTACCTCCAGAAATGGACCTGTGAATTGGCCGCCTCGTTCATGCGATTTAACGCCGATAGATTTTTTCCTGTGGGGCTACGTCAAATCTTTGGTTTATGCCAACAAATCAGCGACGATTGATGAACTTCGGAAGAATATCGAACGTGAAATTGCAGCAGTATCGGCCGATTTATGCTTGAAAACCGGCGAAAATTGGGTTCAGCGTCTGGACTTCTGTAAGCGTGCCCGTGGTGGCCATGCAAAAAAAAAATGGAATTCTATACATAATGGCATAAAATGTACTTTCACAGGAATAAAGAATTTCATTGATATCCGAAACCGTTTTTGTTTTATTTGAGAAAACTTTTGTAGCGTCCCTATTGAAAAACCCTTTACATTAACTTAACACGGGAAATCAGAGTCATCGTGTACAGCACTCCGTCTTTCTAACAATCCACCATGCCATACCGAGGAAGAAAAAGGAGGGGTAACTTACATATAACACAAGAGAGAACACGATGGTCACCTATCTTATAAGATTTAAGATTGTCAACCATGTTTTTATTGCTTACTTGGTTTTGTGTCGCATGCACCAGTCCCACCATACCGCACCACACCGTTGAACAACAACAACCACTCTTTCTTTTACCTAACCTGAAAACATACGGTACAAGAGGTTAAAGTATTAATGGCCGACATGCGGAAAAAATCTGAAATTATTATTTTTGTTTGTCTGTTGGTATGTGTTCTTGTTTTTGTGAAAAGACGACGAACAACCCATAAAAGGAAAAGGGGCAAGGAAAGAAGGAAATGTAGTTCATCGTACTGTGTGTGCGGCTGAAGAAGGCGAGGTAAGCAAAACAACAGCAACATGCACATTTTTGTAAGATAGCTCTACCTATCTGTGGGCTTGCTGAGTCAACACTTGAAGAAGTATCTAAATATCTGCATTTCTTGTGGATGAATGCATCAAGACGACATTTCTTTACTTACGGTCGGTGTGGTGGCCATGGCCCAAGTGAGTTAGGTAGGTAGAGATACAATTTAACTATGCACAAGGATTAGACCAGTGTCGTAGATTATATTGATTGCATTCATAGATTGCACTGGTTTTTTGTCAGCGTAGGTTCTTAACTATTAATGTAGCCAGCCGTGAGCTGGATGAAATGAGTGACCAACGGGATATATGCGAGTCATAGAATGACTGACAAGGCGAATAAACCGCTATCATATACTCAAACTAACTAGCTGTTTTTTTTTTTTGCAACATTATTTAGATTCTCTTTTTATTTTGTCATTAAGGTTACAAAGTAGAATGTTTCTTATGGCATGAAAAGGACATTGTCGAGGAGATAGAGGGATTTCAGAACAAAATTGACGTTCGGAAGTCTTACAAAAGGGGAACACTATCCACCAAAGGTTTCTTACCTTGAACCTCAGCCAACTTGGTGCTACGTAACTGGAGGCAGCATCTGAGCTGGCTGGAGACGCTTGTACTTGTTGGATAAGACCCTGGTCCGACCTGGACCTGGACTGTAGCCAACTTTAGTAACTCAGATTGCCGGACTTCCGAAAGCTGTTTTGCCGATTGCGTTACACAGAAAAGAAGTCTTTATTGTTTGAAAATACCTATAACTTTTGTCTCATTACTCCAAGAGTTTTGCATGCATCACTAGCAGGGATATACCGCTGTACCACTGACAACATATTAAAATGCATTTCTTGTGTACCTACTTACTAGTTAGAAGACCCTTTCTTTTCCTCATATTTTGTCAACGGGTATGGCAATGTATCAGAATAGGTGAAGACTATTTTGTCGTTTTTAATCAATATCTGCTTATACTTAAGTTGATTGTGAACAAAATACAAATAAACTCAAGAAAATGCTAAGCAGATTTTTTTTCCAGCCTTAAGAATAATATTTCGTAACCGTTTCTTAACCTCATTCAATCGAACTTCTCTTTCCGCTGCGACTTATTAAAACACTTATCAACCCTCAATCCGATTTACCTGGAAAGATAAATGCAACCCGCCGATTAATCAAACACAGAAGGAGAACCTGAATATCAAATTTTATTTTTCATAACGAAGAGCAAAAGTCTGACTACCACTCGAGCTCGAACACAATCATGTGCGTGTTGTATTTTGTACGCCATCATAATTTGATATGGAGGAAAGGATATGGTTGTTTGCATGGTATGCGATTGTGAATCAAAAAAACCGAACCAGAAAAAAAAGAAGGCAGAAACAAGAATACAAAACACGAGCTAAGGCAATAATTTAAAGAGCCATCGGCTTCTTGGGAAATCGATCTTTAAGTCACAAAACGAGTTTTATTTCATTTTTTTCATTTTTTTGTTCGGATGATTTAATGCGTCACTGCAATTTGGGATGATTTCAAGAAGCAAAGGTATCCGTACCTAATTTTTTGTTGGGTTTTTTAATGGCCGAACATTTTTGCTCACAAGAAAAACTTAAAGAATAACAACGAGAATCGAGATACCTTTGATTATTTCTCTTTACCTGTTGTAATTTTGAGCAATTATAAATCAATGTTCAGCACTTTAAACTGCTGAATCGTTTAAGGGTAATAATATAGGGAATCGGGTTCAAAAAGCGAGAATTGATTTCATTAAGATTTTATGGTATGTAAGGTTTTTCAATGAGTAAAAAATGGATTTTCTGTACATATGGCTGCCGCTGGTGATTGCAAAGGTTTATAAGTCGAATATGTAAGGTTATACAGGTTGAGGTTATTAAGGATTCACTTCTTGTATGGTATTTAATGAAAACAAGAAATTCAAAATGAGGTAATGGTCATCACATCATGTGCATATTGGACAGGCAGCTGAGCTTTAGTAGAACATTGTTCTCGCACTCATGTAATCTGGAGCAGTGTTGGGACCACTAAGGATGTATTTCTACCATTTTTTTCGGATAACGTGAATTCGCTCATTGCAAAAGTTGTTTTTGAAAAAATTAAAATGTTTAAATAACTTTTCTTGAGAGATGAAATCTTAATAAACAAACAGCAAAACACAAGAACGACTTAGAAACTATCTTAAATCGAGTATTGAACTATGTTCCTCTTACCCCATCATTGACGAAAAGATTGATACTTATTTACCTACTTAGGCTTTCAGAACTGTTGAGTCCATGGGGAACCAACCCAATATTACGTCTTCGTATAAAAGAGTCAGAGATTAGAGTCAATAGATTCCTGACGGGTCCTCTCCCATGAAGGGCTTCTTTGGATATTCGATTGGGCCAGGATGTTGTGAAGATTATCAATGACTATGGTTTGCAACTCATAAAGCAGCAAAGATACGAGATCGTAGCATCTTTCTTAAGCTGAAAGCGTTATTCCTCCATACATTGCATTCTAAGAAATTTTTGTTGAAAATTACTCCAATTATTGTATGCAACTGGTCCGTTACAATAATTGTAATAATTTTCAACACGAATTTTCGTGGATTTGTATTCAACATTTGGTCGAAAAAAGCAATTGTTTAATTTTCAACAAACTAAAAAGTAAGCATTTTCATAGATCGTATATCGTAGCTCGTAAATCCCAGATCGTCAGTTTTTAAGCAATATTTGCTAAATATTAAACAAATTTATATAAATTTCTCCGGATTTGTTGAAAAATCAACAAATAATGTCCAATTTTCTTCAAAAATAAGAAAACATCGAACTTTTTCAACAAATAAGTTTAAAAATAAACAATATATGTAGAAAATTAAGCTTTTATTTTTAATATTCAACTCGTTTTGCTGATATTTCAACAAAAAGATCTGACTTTTCAACAACTTTACTTAATTTTCAACATTATTGTTCACCAAATGCAGGAAGTATTGTTGGCTTTTAAGCATACTTGTTTAATTTTAATTGAAGTTTGCTGAAAACTCAATTTTAATTATCTGTTGAATATTAAATAGAAATCTTTAATACCAATCAAAATGAAATCAGAAATTCAACATAAAATGATTAGAATTCAACATAATTGTTGAAAAATAAACATATTCTAAAATTTATTCCCAAAAGTTTGCTTAAATTTAATCAACCGTAGTTGATTTTTCAACAAATTAACCCTATTTTTCAGCACAATTGCT
>CAKKXW010000003.1:11398818-11410324 GCA_920937365.1 Sphaerophoria rueppellii | reverse complement strand
TTTTATATACAGATATGAGAGAACACTGTCGCTCTTTTAACGTTGACCTACTACCATTACCAGAGAGTAAATATAAAGCAATCTAAGTCAATTCATAATCTAGAGGAGGAGTTTCAAAAAAAAAAAAAAATAATAATTATAGCCGAAATCTAAAAGTAATGAAACTAAGAATACATAAACACTATTTTATTAACAAAAAAAAAGATAATTCAATTAAAAAAAAAATGATGAGCCCCATATCTGTAAATAAAAGAAAAAGAAAAGCATTGGTTTATGTCAATGAAAATTAAAATAATTTACATTACGATAACATAATAAGGTTACATAGTTATGTTGTAATGAAAATCTAAAGCCGATATTAATAATAAAAAAAAAAAAAAACTTTGAGGAGGAGATCTAATACTTAACTGAATCTAACGAAATATAAATGAGAGACCATTACCATCATCCAGTTGCAATTTTCTCGCTGTCACAAGAGAGTATAGACATATATTTTAAAGAGAAATGTCAATTATTGTAGAAAATTAAAAACAACTTGGAATTATTAAACAATTTAGTTGATAATTCAACATAAAATTATGTTTTTTTCTAAAAAAGGTTGAATTTTCAACAGAAATGTTTAATTTCCAACAGAAATGTTTATTTTCCCACAGAAATGTTGAATTTCCAACAGAAATGTTGAATTTCCAACAGAAATGTTGAATATCCAACAGAAATGTTTAATTTGTTTCCAACAGAAATGTTTAATTTCCAACAGAAATGTTTAATTTCCAACAGAAATGTTTAATTTCCAACAGAAATGTTGAATTTCCAACAGTAATGTTGAATTTCCAACAGAAATGTTGAATTTCCAACAGAAATGTTGAATTCCCAACAGAAATGTTTAATTTCCAACAGAAATGTTGAATTTTAAACAGAAATGTTGAATTTTCAACAGAAATGTTGAATGTCACATATTTGCAAGATAAATACCACAATGGCTTGGTTTAATTCCGAATTGTTGTTGTATTTAACATTGCAAAAGAAATTACATGTTAAATACAACAACAATACAGAATTAAACCAAGCGGTTGTTGCATTTATCTTGGAAAAAAGTAACACAAAAAACTAAATAAGATACCCAGTAATAATAATAATAATAATAATAATAATACAAATATTTCACCCACCTCACAATTTTCACTTTTTAAAAACACTAATTCACGACTGTTGTTGAAATGCACATTGAAAATTCAACATTATTACGAGATTATGAAAACGGTCAATTTAAATTAAACCAAAACTGTTGAAAGAGAGAAAAACGATATCTGTAAAAATACGATCTGGGATGTTGAATTTTTCTATTCTCTTCCTTTATTCATAATATATTTGATTTATACTGAACAAACTTTAACGATTTTTAAGCAAAAAAGTTTAATTTTCCGAAAAATCTGTTGAATAAGAGAAAAAAATGATTTCTCGTAAGAAAATACGGTGTTGAAAATTCATCTCCCCTCTTAATTTTAAGCAATCTATTGATTTCCCCACAAAAAGATATGAATTTTCAACAGCGATGCTTTATTTTCATCGAAAAATGTTTAAATATGTTGAAAATTAAACAAAAATTCTAAATTTGATTTATTTTCAACAACAAAATGCTTATTTGTCAACAAATGTTGAAAATTGCTACTATTTCATTTCGATGCTACAATAATTGTAGCAAAATTCAACCGGTGTTGAAAAACTTTAAACACTTATTGTAGTAAAATTACTATTTTTATTTAGAGTGTGGGCAGGACCAAAGCCGCCTTTGCTTTTCCACTGCGTAAGATGACGTCTTGTTCGGTTCCGCCTTTATGGAGATGATAATTCTAAGTTAAAAGATGCCCTCCACAGTAAATCGCTTATTACCAGCAAAAATAATAATGGCGACAAAATTCAGCCGCTGCGGATCTCAAAAACGCCTGACAACATATGTACCATCATGCTGAACGTGAAACTTAGATCCAACATAATGTTGCTTTCATAATAGCAATTGGTAAACGGGATGCCTCTCCTCCATTAAGCTTTCCAGATATACTCCCTGTTGACGCTTTCAAAGGCAGCAGATGCAGTGGTGATCGATGTTCAACGCACTGCTCAATAATGATTTGCAAGGTGCTGTTGTGATCAATACAAGAGGATCCAGCGCGGAATCCTACTTGTTAGGCATCGAATGTAGCCTCTATGTAGATGTTTTCTGATACGTACCAGGATGATCTCTGTTACTTTTTTGGCAACAATAGGGAGAACGCAAATCCCTTTCCAGTTTTCGTACTTTTTAAGGCTTCCTTATTTTGAAAGCTGGGTAGATCATTTCCTTTTTATACTCTTTGGGGAAACTTTCGGTGGCCCAGGCAACGCTTATGACCGGACGAAGAGGATCGCTTGATAATGCTGGAACCGCTTGTAAAATATCTGATATGATCTCTTTACTGGGGGATGAGGTGAATTCGCGAAAGACTTGTTTATCCTCCGTATTTAGCAAAGTGTTGGTTACGGTAAGTCCCATGTCAGCGCCTCTTCTGTTACATTCATCTTAGAGATTACTTCTTAAACGTCGAAAAATCACAAAGTGACCAATTTGGTTGTAAAGTGCTTCCCTGTCTGTCGACACAAAGACCCAGCTAACTTTATTATTAGATGCGTGCTCAAACATTGTGCCACCAATTAACAAAGCAGAAGTCAATAAACCTCTCAACGTTGCCGTTGCAACTGGTGACTTCATGAACTCCCATATCCCCGCGTGGGTTGTGGTTATGTCGGCACCTAGTGGACGGTAAGAGCATTCTTTCTCTTCATCAAAAAGTGTAATGGCATCAGGCCGTAATCTTCGCTGAAACTAGGTTTTGTGATTCTTTCTCAAAGTGGCTCTCATGAAATAATGCCCCTAGTTGCCGTTTTCCTTAGGAGTAACTCAACTCAAGCACTTCCGGGAGCGCGTCCAGAGTAGGGGCAGGACAGTTTTTCGCGTCGGTGACTTTTATTTACCCGATTCCAACCATGGCACTACGCTTAAACCTAAGATATCAATTTGTACTGTACCGCATAAATTCTCCCTGGACTCCCTGCGTCCAGAAGCATCTCATGTTTCAGAAACCAATATACATATGTCCGGGTATTAAAGCCAAGAGTTGTCAACGAGATATTGTTAACTATCCATCGTAAGTGTTGGTTTCCATAGCGACAGCGATTCCAGTTACGAAGAGTGCTGGTCAGCGTAACCTATCCTGAAGGGTCAGGAAATTTCACCCTTGCAAGTTTAGGTAAGGATTTTGTTGCATTGCTGGCCTTAACCAAGTTTTAGGCAACCACCAACTATATGATCTGCTATGCCGCCATTGGACCCAATAAATAATTGTATGTCAGTTTCAAACGTCTTAAAAGGTTCAGACCCAAATTTTATAAGAAAAGAAAACTGCTATGATTGTTCACCTTTACGACCTCATGGGAGCATGAGAGTCTAGACGCAGTTCATGTTTCCATATGAATGACCCTTTACCTCCAAGAAAATCTGATTATTCTCTTGTTCGATTTGTCACAATTTGTTCACTGTTTCACTCTCCATCGCAGAACATTTTTCAGCAGATACACCCCTTACTTGGCCATCATTGTTTACTTTACAGCTGCATTTAAACGTTCTGCAATGAAAATTGTCATACGCCATCGATGTTAACATTTCGTCACCACCAACAGAATTGTATTTAATGAAAACAGTGTTTTAATGACAGACTTTAAACAAAACAGCGGAAGAAACTAATAAATTGTTTGCCACTTTAGCGGCACCAGCCAATGGCAACAATCGCACATCCTCGTTATCATGGGTGTGCCTCTGCACTTTGAGCTGTTCAGTGCGAATCAACAATCAATTAGACGGTTGTTCTCAATACTTAAAGTCCGGTCTTGTCCCCAGTAATTAATCACCATTAAAAAGGTTTCCACAACCAATCGCTAAAAAAATGGAGATAATAATAAAGAGGGCCAAAAGTCTCCTGTCCGGGGCCGCAACGCATATTATAATTCTTTCATTTTAGACCTTTAATCTTCGCACTCTGTGTGCGCTTGTTTATCAACGTGTTCGATCGGAACTTCATTTTCTGAAATGAAAAAAGCGACAAGATGGTAAAAACAAATTATGGGGTAAATAAATCAATGGACTGGACTCTTGGGTGTCTCGAGTGCAATTGAAAAGCCCCACACGCACCACATATTGATGCTGCACGCAACTGCTTACATTTTTCCCCCTATTCAAGATGCATCGGAGAAAAATTATAGGTTGATAAACTGCAAGGCGTACAATGGAAAAACTATACATTGCAAAGCTCTTCTTTTTTTTCTGACTTATTTTTTATCAAAAAGTTTAACAATAAATTATAAGGCATCTGAACAGGGCATTTTCGCTTGGCGCGCATGCAAAATGAAGTGAACATCGTTTAACGTAATATATAATAATTTGGGGAAAAAAATTAAATCGATTAAGTTAAGTTCGATGGCCCCATTTTGGGGCGCAAGATGATGCTGCTGGCAAATGTATAGGAAAGTGATCGTTTTAATAAAATTGCAGACGCGCAAAATTCGTTTTCGCAAATATGCGATACATGTGCTTGTGCATATATTGCGGAGTGGAGGAGCATCCACGCAGCGAAAAATGCTAAGATAATTATACCAGGCGCGTCCTATGTGATGTATAATTACGCATTTAGCAAGTGAGTGCAACTGAATTATTTTTTTTTCTAGAAATAGGCTCCTATAAGTCCTACAGCGCGGAGATGAGCGACGATGTCGAGTGTTTTTCGCAGCGCAGTTGGTAATTGCATTTCAATTGGTGGGATGCTGAAATTGCATGTGGCGATTTAAGCGAAATAATACTGAGTTCGATTTTGTGAAGAAGGTTTACTTTTATCAAGAAGAATAGCATGCAAATGCTTTTGCAAATTGGATTGTATTGATTTAGAAATGGGCATGGAATGTAGGTATTCGTATCGCAAAGCGAGATCCTCTAAACTGCGCCAACTACAGAGGAATCAGTCTACTAGGCATCGCCTACAAGATAATCTCTCCCGTAATATGTGAACGTCTGAAGCCTTTCGTCAACAACCTGATTGGTCCTTATCCATGTGGCTTCAAGCCAGGAAAGTCAACCATCAACCAAAGCTTCACGTTGCGGCAGATACCGAAAACGAACTATGATCTCCAAATCGATACCCACCACCTTTTCATCGATTTTAAGGCCGCGTATGACAGCATCTACAGAGACGAACTGTACAAAGCTATGTCTAGTTTTGGCGTCCCTGCCAAGCTCGTTCGCTTCACAGAGGAGGTATACCCAGAGTCGCAACTCAAGGCATTTTACTCTCTTTCGACTAAAAAAATTAAATTTGATAAAATATACTACCCAATGTATATGTATAGGCTTTTCAATGCATTTCAAATGGGAGGCCGAACCAATACATTTGCAATGGGTAGGCCTGTGTGCTGGGCTCAATAAGGTGAAAAGCCTAGGCTCAATTTGAAAAGCCTGCGCTCTAAATTCAAAAATAAGAGTCAGTTAAATTCAAAAATTTTAAAAATAAAAAAATAATTGTATGAAATTCATGTTTTAAGTATTTAAATAACAGTACAAAGTGCAGTGCATAGTGTTTTTTGCTTTTTAAATGGAATTCAACTATGATTTACGAATAAAAAACAAAACAAAAACACATTTAAACACGTTGGCAGAGTTTATTTCACCCTTAAAACAGTGCTGTCATGTCGTTATTGAATTTTTTTCACCTCTTTCACAGATTCACGGACACGAAAAATAAGAGTAAATTGAGAGACTCACCACAACATTTTTTGGACAGTGATTTTTTAAAAAAGAGAGCGAGTTGCGACTCTAGGTAAATAGATTCTCTATGGTTCGCTTGTGCAAAATGATGATGGAGAACTCATGCTACGTCGTCAAGTTTGGCAACGAGCTTATGAAATATTTGGACGTAAAAAAAGGATTCAGACAAGGCGATGCAACGATTTCCTTAACATCGCTCTTGAGAAGATGGTGAAAACTCCACCGTCAATGCCAGAGACACGAGATGTCAATGGTGCCTTTGTGAAAATTGAGACATAAGCGGAAAAAGCGGTTTTAGCGTTAAATGACGGAAAAACGAAGTATACCTATGTGCCCTACCCAACATCGACGGCTCAGACAGAACGTCACAATAGACACTTACAACTTCGAGGTATAGAGTTTGTCTACCTTATTTACTTACTTATTTACTTACTTAAGGTGGCACTACAGTCCGTTGTGGACTTGGGCCTCAATCAACAGTCTCCGCCAGCTTGCTCGGTCCTTAGCTAGTCGTCTCCAGTTTTGCACTCCACGTTGATTGAGGTCCTCTTCCACTTGAGTGCGCCACCTGAGTCGCGGTCTTCCTCTCCTCCTACATCCCTCGGGAATAGTGTCGAACGTTTTCCGGGCCGGGGGATTGGTGTCCATTCGCTCTAAATGACCGAGCCATCTGTGTCTCTGGACCTTGACCCTTCTGACTAGGTCCATGTCGTTGTACAACCCGTAAAATTCGCTGTTGTATCTTCTTCGCCATACCCCTTCAATGCACACGACGCCAAAGATGACCTGAAGAACTTTCCTCTCGAAACAGCCTAAGGCACTTTCATCCGATTTTGTCAGGGTCCATGCTTCTGCACCATACAGCAGGACTGGGATGATGAGTGTGTTGTACAGTTTTACCTTAGTTGCTCGAGTGAGGGCTTTTCCACTCAATTGCTTTCTAAGCCCAAAGAAACAGCGATTAGCAAGAGTGATTCTTCGCCTGATCTCGGCGCTGGTGTTATTGCCCGTGTTTATAGCGGAGCCTAGGTAGACAAACTCCTCTTCTACCTCGAAGTTATATGCGTCTATTGTGACGTTCTGCCCGAGCCGTCGGTGTTGGGTGTCCTTTCCTCGCAGACAGCATATATACTTCGTTTTTGCCTCATTTACCGCTAAACCCATTTTTTCCGCTTCTGTCTCAATTCTCACAAAGGCGCCATTGACATCACGCTGTTTGGTTCCCATTATATCAATATCATCGGCGGCGTACGCGAGAAGTTGAACAGATTTTTGGAAGATAGTGCCTCTGGTGTTGACGTTGGAGTTCTGCACTATCTTCTCAAGAACGATGTTAAAGAAATCGCATGACAGTGCATCGCCCTGTCTGAATCCTTTTTTGACGTCGTAAGATTCCGTAAGCTCGTTGCCAACCTTGATGGAGCAGCGTGAATTCTCCATCATCATTTTGCACAAGCGAATGAGCTTGGCAGGGACGCCAAAACTAGACATAGCTTTGCACAGTTCGTCTCTGTAGATGCTGTCATACGCGGCCTAAAAATCGATGAAAAGGTGGTGGGTATCGATTTGGAGTTCATAGAACTTTTCCAGGATCTGCCGCAACGTGAAAATTTAGTCGATGGTTGACTTTCCTGGCCTGAAGCCACATTGATAAGAACCAATCAGACTGTTGACGAAAGGCTTCAGACGTTCACATATTACTGCAGAGAGGATCTTGTAGGCGATGTTTAGTTTTTTTTTTTTTATTTTTTTTTTTTTATAATGAGCACACACTCAAGGGGTTTTTATACCCTTTTTATGCCATAGACACAGTGAGTACTTTAGGAAAGAAGGAAGGGGTTAGAGAGGAGGTGCCGGTGTGCATTGGTTTTAAATTCCTGAACATTGCAATGATCGGGAAAAACAGAGTGTGGAAGAGAGTTCCACATTCGCGTAGTACGGCTAAAGAACGATTCTCTATACTTGAGCGTACGACCGAAGTTGGGCTCGAGTGTAAACTGATGGGCATTCCTGGAAGCGCGAGTATTACGGGCGAATTGTTTAAGGGGAGGAATGCAACTGGCTATTTCTCTAGAGCACTTACCGTAGAAGTAACGATTAAACAGGGAGAGAAACGAAACGTTACGACGGTGGTCTAAAGTGGTGAATGCATCAGTGATCTCTCTATCACCAATCATTCTTACAGCTCTTTTTTGAATTTGAATCAGCGTTATACAATCTACAGAAGTGGTAGAAGTGGTCTTTCCAAAGCCCCAGCACTGACTGCGTTTGTACTATGATGTTCCCTTGTTTATCTCTGCAGGCATCGGTTCTTGCTCGATGACATTGAGCCAGCTGTTTAACCTTTCGGTAAAACCTCCGACTTCATTCCTGCTGTTGGCTCTCTCAACATCCTCAATCTGACACTTGATGCTCTCTCATTTTTCTCCTGAGAAGCCGGCGTTCCTCTCTCCTCTTTTGCTCGTAGAGCTCACGAGCAGCTCTTGTCCTTCTATGCAGCGCCGCTTTGTATGCCTCCTGCTTGGCTGCATGGGCCTGCCTGCATTCTTCGTCAAACCAGGGGTCTCATTTTGGTATAGCTGTGTGAAACCCAGCACATTAGAGGCGGCATCTCTGGCAATTTGCCACTGGTCTTCGATACTTGATGTTGGCTCCAAAGGACTCCTTAAGAGATTACTTGACACTCGATCAGAGAATGATCTGGCGATCTCTTGCGATTGTATCCGTCCGACGTCAAATTTTCTTGCAGCATTTCCTTGTTTTGCCCGTTGTCGGGATATTCGTAGCACTACCTTGGCTACGACGAGGTTGTGGTCCGAGTCGATGTTAGCTCCTCGGAAAGTTCGAACATCTAAAATGCTGTACAAGTGCAATGTGATCGCAATGTGATCAATCTGGTTGACGGTTGATTGATCAGAAGATCTCCATGTACCTTTATGGATGTAGAGATGCGGAAACCAGGTGCTTGCTACCAAAACATTTCGCCCCCTTGTCTACCTAGGCTCCGCTTTAAACACGGGCAATAACACCAGCGCCGAGATCAGACGAAGAATAACTCTTGCTAGCGCTGTTTCTTTGGACTAAGAAAGCAATCGAGTGGAAAAGCCCTCTCTCGAGCAACTAAGGTGAAACTGTCCTGCTGTATGGTGCAGAAGCATGGACCTTGACAAAAACAGAAGAATGTGCTTCCACTGTTTCGAGAGGAGAGTTTTTGGGGTATCTTTGGCCCCGTGTGCATTGAAGGGGAATGGCGAAGAAGATATTGCAGCAAACTTTACGGGTTGTACAACAACATGGACCTAGCGAGAATGGTCATTGAGAGCGGATGGACACCAATACTCCGGCACGGAAAGCCCTCGACACTGTTCCCTAAGGACGTAGAAATAGAGGAAGACCGAGACTCAGGTGGCGCACACAACTCAATCAACTTTGAGTGCAAAACTGGAGACAGCTAGCTAGGGACCGAGTTGGCTGGCGGAGACTGTTGGTTGAGGCCCAAGTCCAGAACGGACTCTAGCGCCACCTTAAATAAATAAGTAACCTTTGATTTAATTTTGAGGCTTCTTTAATCCAAATCCACTAACTTAGCCTTCAGTCATACACTTTATTAAATAACAAGCAAAAAAAAAAAAACAAAAAAATATGACTTGATTTCATTCAACTCAAATACCAATTCTGTTTATGGACAAAATAACTCAAATTCATTATGAAAACAATTTGCTGCTCCCTAACTTCGAAGCCACAGTTGCTGCCCATAAAATTTATTCGATCAGATTGTGCCATAGCGTTCTTTTTATGTCCATGGATATTGAGTGTCGGTTATATTTTTTTATTTTTGTCTTCAATTGAAACTCCTTGGAATTAAGAGTCAGAGTGTGAAGGCTATTTTCTCTTTTTTGGGAGCATTCGAAAAAAAATACAATTGCATGACCAATCCATGCAACAAAATGAACTATTGACTTTGAATCCCAGACTCTCTATTAGAGCATCAGCAAAGGCTAAATCCAAGTACCTTCCTTATCTCATGAAAAACAACGAACTAAAAATAGAACTAGAAGCCTCCTAGATGGTATCTCGCTTCTCGCGCATCGCAGGCCCCAAGCATTTTCTTCTGTTCTTTCTTATGATCCATGAATCCACGCCGCCGCCGCTAGTTGAATCTTTCAGACGAGTTAAGTTGAAGTGGGTAGAAACATACGATTGGGGTATATGAACTGATAAATGTGGGGCCTTAACATATGACTGATGCTATAATGGCCTCGAGGTCTTGCATTGAAAGTCTAGCGCCATAAATTATCTGCCATGAACTCCTACAATTGGGAAGAGGAATATCTTGGATCATTTTTTTGTTTGTATTTTTAAACAAGAAGCTAAAGGGGTGTATCAGTAAACGCGACAGAATTTCTTATGTGTTTCTAAGGGAACGAAACTTGAATTCCTCTTGTTGATTAAGTGGGGATGTACGTTTTTACATTCACAATTTATTTTTAAACAGATAAAGAATGGTTGAAAAATAATATCTATGAATGTTGGTTTATCAAATCAATTTTCGTTTAAAAAGCTTTAAAAGGGGGGTGAGGAAATTCGGAATCACGATTAAAAATCTTCTGAAATGAAATTTCAAAAACATGTCAATTAACGTTAAATCCGTTTAAAAATGACAAAGTTATTCAACATTTAAATACCGACGTAAAATATGGCGCACCTTTTAATTAATATTTCTGGATGTTTTTGGTAAATTGTGACCAAAATAGTGAATTTTTAATGTTTAATTTTGCAAAATTGTTCTTTTCAATGATTTTTTGTTCCAAATTTGATGAAACAAGAACAAGCAACTAACAAAATTTATTGGAGGCTAGCAAATGCTTAGTCAGTGAAAAGAAAATCCACCATTTCTGAGAAATTTTCGTGACTAAATAAATATTTGACACTTCCTTAGTTTAATTGCTCCCAGTTTCAAGTTCCACTTTCTGGATTTGAGGACTTAAAAATACATCAACGAAGTCTTAAAAAAGAAGAAACGAAAAAACTTCAAAAATATCACTTCGTTAATCGACAAATACTTCACACGTCAAAGTGCCATCAGGCCAAGATTAAAGCAAAGTGCATATACCCTGAACCTCCTCCACACCAACCAGAGCACAGTGTCGTCTTCGTAGGTCGTTGCGTTCGAATTGTGTGTCAGATGAATGCAGACGACACATTTTTAAATAAGACATTGGATATAACATTTATGCGCCTACTGGCAATAACTTACGCCCACTTGACCAGAATTGCAGTCTTTTTGTCGTTTGCGGTCCTTTATTTTACTTTTCTTGAGATTCATGTTTTGATGCGATCGACTGGGAGACGAAGCCGCCCGCCACCGCATCCCGATAGGCCGCGATGGACGCACGAAAGCGGTGTGTTGCTTTTGTTTTCATGTTGCACGGATATTAAATTCGTGTCGTTCGTTTTCAGATTTTCTTATTAATTTTGGATTTCTTTTTTTTTTTAAACACTACGGTGACGGTCGTAGGACGGTATCACGGTTTTGCGCCTGTATTACAAAAAAATAAAAATATATTTTCTTTTCCCTGTTTTGTATGAGGCGACAAGTCGTAAATCTGCTTGTACACTGCAGGCGGCGCGCAGATAAATTGTTAAAAATGGTGGTTAATC
>CAKKXW010000003.1:11313371-11329288 GCA_920937365.1 Sphaerophoria rueppellii | reverse complement strand
TTATCGTGTGTGTGAAGTGAGAGTTAGTGTGACCGTTAGCTCAGAGAAAAGTGCAGAGAGCCAGAGCAATGGCCGACGACAACGTGAAAACTGAACGTTTTCTCAAATACTGGAAAATTACCTGTATTGGACCGACGTCAGACCAATTATGGATGTATGAAAAAAAGTGTGGAAACCTCAATACTATAAAAATTGCCCATAAGGGTTATAAAACTTAGGAAAATCTATAAGCGGACTCAAGGGACCGAACAATATAAAAAGAAATCAAAAGGACCTCATGGAAAAGAAAACAAACGAACACGAAACAAAAACATATTCGTGCTTTCATAACTCCAAAGGTGTGAAAAAAAGTATGTATAGGTATTAACCAGACTGCAGCCAGGTTATGTCCATTAAAAGGTCATAAACTCTTTTGCAAGTCAAAAGTGCAACAGCAGCCGGTAACGAGACCGAGAGACGTGAAAAGAGACTCGATTGCCAGTGTGATTGAGAGTGAAGTGTGTGTGCTATTGTTGCACATTGCAGTTATTACGTGACATGCCATAAATTATGCTGAGCCTTTTAGTTGCGCTATGTGCTCTGCAGAATGAATGGAAAGGAACTGCTTAAAATGAACCGCGGATAAGCAACATGCAATTCGTGTTTAGGTTGTCAAGAAATATAGTGGAAGAGGGCAGACACCAGACTGGGGGGTTGAGCTAGGGCTTTCCTAAGGTATCCTTGCCTTTGGTACGATTAATATACAACTATAGGACCCCACAAGTTCAGCAAATTTATGTTTGGGGATAATTGATTGGACGTTGTAGGTGTGGGTGGCTGTTGAATTAAATTAAAGAAAACTTGTAGCTCGAGGTTTATTAAATGCATAATGAAAACATTTTATGCAGTAGGGTGGCCAGTTTCTTATTTTTCATATTTTTTTGCCTTTCCAATGAGCTTTCATTACATCTGATGCGACTTTCTTCTACTTTCTTCTTCTGATATGCATAGGATTCTCCGAATCGTCGGCATTTTGTTTGTCATTTTCAAGTTAAACCGAGGATCAAAAGCAGCCGACCGACGGTCGCATCGTCATCGAGTTGAAGTTGCTGAAAACTGATTTTTGTATAGAATAGCGAACGAAGTGACTGAAGGACACATCAAGAAGAGAGAGACGACGGTATCATTTGTAACGTCCTTCTGTTTTTCCTCCATGGGTAAGCCTTGACGTAGCGCAGCGGCTTACGGTGACTTCTACTATGAAGCTTACAGCTATGCGATCGCGAAACTTGTTTTCGACAGGTTGAAGCGGGGTAGGCTGTTGCTACTAATTACCCCTAATGAAGGAGTAATCCCACCAAGGCACACCCAACGAGCGACGGCAGCGAATGAATTTCTTTCCTTTTTTTTTATCAACGGTGGCGTCCAGTAAGACCGAACTCCTTGATGAACACCTTTACGGGCTACTTCGACTTATTGAAGCCCAGGCCGTAAAAGAAGCGGTTTTTCCGGCTCTTGCACTTGGAGTCACATCAAGTGCCTGGTACTCAAGGTTTGGGGTTGTACGTCGGATTGACTTCCCGACCACGTAGAAAGTACTTAGTTGCGAAACAAAAACAGCCTCGGTAACGGACGGATACACTGATGACGACCCAAGCAATTGTTTAAGGGGCAACGAATTTCGGATATACACGTGGAATGTAAGGTTCCGTAATTGACCGCGTGCTGCCGAACAATTAGCGTAGATACAACTGATACAAGGCATTAAAATTGCCTGCATGACTCCACTTCCAATAACGGATTCAGGCTGATCAATTTTGCTGTGGGGCGAAATGTTGTGGTAGCAAGCACCTGGTCCCCACATCTCAACATCTATAAAGGTACATGGAGATCTCCTGATCAATCAACCGTCAACCAGATTGATCACATTGCGATCGACGGAAGGCACTTGTCGAGCATTTTAGATGTTCAAACTTTCCGAGGAGCCAACATCGACTCGAACCACTACTTCGTCGTAGATTAGGTAGTTCTTCGAATATACCGACAAAGACCAAAACAAGGAAATGCTGCAAGAATATTCAACGTTGGATGTCTACAATCGCAAGAGATCGCCAGATCCGCCAACATCAAGTATCAAAGACCAGTGGCAACATTGCCAGAAAGCAGTTAGAGGGGCCGCCTCTAATGTGCTAGGGTTCATACAGCAACCTCTGGTTTGACGAAGAACGTAGGCAGGCCCATACAGCCAATCTAGAGGCAAACAAAGCGGCGCTGCATAGAAGGACAAGAGCTGCTCGTCAACTTTACGAGCAAAAGAGGAGAAAGGAACGCCTACCGTCTTCTCAGGAGAAACAAGATGGAGCATTCGAAGCGTCAGATCGAGGAATTTGAGAGAGCCAACAGCAGGAATGAGATTCGGAGGTTTTGTCGGAAGGTAAAACAGCTGGCTCAAAGTCAGCAATAACCAATGCCTGCAGAGGTAAGCAGAGGAACATCATAGTAGAATCGCATCCAATGCTGGGGATTTGGAAAGACCACTTCTGTAGATTGTATAACGGCGACGACGAACAAAATACCGCCGTCAGACAGGAGAGTGTCATCGGACACGATGATAGCCAACACTTTCGTGAAAAAAAAACCGCAATATCACGGCTGAAAACTGGAATCTAACAAAGCCGCTCTAGCAGATGGACTGCTACTGAGTTGTTCAAAGCAGCAGGCGACGAGCTAGATAGGAGCATGCACCAAATCATCTGTAAACTACGGTCAAAGGAATGCATGCCCGATAAATGGAACCTCAGCATTGTTTGCCCGATTCTGAAAAAGGGAGATCCGATTTCTTTAACATCGTTCTTGAGAAGTCCACCGTCAACACGAGAGGCACTATTTTCCAGAAGTCTGTTCAACTTCTCGCGTATGCCGGTGATATTGATATAATGGGAAGAACACAGCGTGATGTCAATGGCGCCTTTGTGAGAATTGAGACAGAAGCGGCAAAAATGTGTTAAGCGGTAAATGAGGGAAAACCGAGTATATGCTGTCATCGAGGAAGGACACCCAACACCGACGGCTCGGGCTGAACGTCACAATAGACGCGTATAACTTCGAGGTAGTAGAGGAGTTTTTCTACCTAGGTTCCGCTATAAACACGGGCAATAACACCAGCGCCGAGATATGACGAAGAATAACTCTTGCTAAACGCTGTTTCCTTGGGCTAAGAAAGCAATTAATTGAAAAAACCGAGGAACGTAGACGGAGAGGAAGACCGCGACATAGGTGACGCACATAAGTGGAAGAGAAACTCAATCAAATTTTAATGCAAAACTGGAGACAGCTAGATAGGGACCGAGCTGGCTGTCGGAGATTGTTGATTGAGGCCCAAGTGCACAACAGACTGAAGCGCCGCGCCATCGATGCTTCAAACGACAATGTTTAGAATTAAATATCCCTACACATCATGCTTTCAGAGCCTTTAAAGCCCCCTTAGACGGCAACACCATGATAGAACTATAACTCGTAATCGTCTTTCCAGAACTTTTCGACTGATCCGAGACTAAATGGTGCATAGGCAAGGGTACTCTGAATTCTAATATGCGTTTGAGAGGACGATTCCCGATGATGAAATCAAATCTACCGCGAAGCAGATGTGATGTCAAACAATCGAGGTAGGAGAAAGAACTGCTTAAAGTAATCGTGACGCAGATAAAAAAGTGAAAAGTGGCAAACAGGTGCAAAAGTCACGGCTCTGTTTGACACAACATAACTCATTTCTATCCGTTTTATCGATATCTTAACAATGGCACTACACGAGCTGACAGCAGTTAAGTCCCAAAACTCAAGAAAAAATGAAAACGAAATTTCAAGAGGCCACCCTATTGCATAATAACTCAACGCCCAATTAGATATGTGAACTAACAAACCTCAAATCGAGACCAAAACCGACACTAAGTATAATTTTCACTCTTTATTGTTTCAAGTTTCCAGACCTGTCATTAAGACACATTAAACACATCTTAAAATGTAGGTTATGGAACCAAAAACTGAACACTAATAAATTTTCATTCAACAAACAAAATAACAGTTATCATAAAAACGATTGTTTATTACCCTTCCACAAAAATTTATCACTTGAGTGCCATTTCCAAACAAAATAAACATTAAAATAGCCATTTCATTAAAATCCTATTCAAATATGGTTTTTAAAATAATTTTTAAAAATAAGAAATAAATAAATAAATTTATTAAAAATATTGCATATTCAACAAGACATTAAACAATACACGAAAATCTCAAAAAACCTGTTTTTGATTAAAATGGAATGTGTGTAAGCCCGCTTGAGCTTATTGTGTGAGCCCAAACCCCAGATTGATTAAAAATTCATAAATAAAATAACTCGTTTGATTTTTTCTTCTAAATTTACAAAAGAGAATGTTAGAAAGTCAATTTTGAAGAACACAAGGAAGCAAGAGAATGAAGATATTTTTGTTTTGCTCTAAATTGTTCGTAAATCCATTTTGAATGTTTCTATAAATTGGAATTTCGTCAATTAAATCAGCAATTCAACCGCACATTTTGATAAGACAAATGAGAAAAATAAACCAGTTAAGATTATCGTTATGGATTTTGAATTATTTTTGAGATGAACTTAAGCCATGAGGAGACGAGCGATTTTATTCAATTTAAATTGACTGCGAGCTGCGACTAATAGAGAGATACCATTCAGTGTCGGTTGGTGATGGGGACATTTAAATTTTTATTCGGAAATTATTGCTTTTACTCACCATTATTTTTGCTTAATGTTTGGAGGACAGATGGTCATTTCTGGAAAGATAAAAAAAAGGAATTTTTATATGAGTGAAGGTAGTTTATTTTCTAGATATAGGAATACAAAAAAATTAGTGAAAGAAGATCATAAATGAAGGGTCGTCGTTGCGTCTTCGCGTAAACGGTTCCATATTTGAGTAGTGAGGCTTGAGAACGAGTCTCTGTACTTGACAATTCACGCTTTGTTAGACACGTTACCCGTTCGTTATGTCAAGACACAAAGCGACCTATCGGAAGGTACCTGCTTAGATTGAAAGATCCTGAATATTGCAATAAATCTGGAAGACGAATTTTCCAAAACAGTGCCACGTTCGCGTAGTGCGAAAGAAGGAGAAAATGATTCGACTTTTTTGGGCTAAGGCTGGAAAAGTTAGGGCTTCGCGATACGATATACGATACCGATATTTTTCGATTGTATCGGTATCGTATCGAATAACAAATTATTTTATCGTATCGTTATCGAATTCGATACGATACCGATACGATACTCTATAAAATATCGAAATAAGAAAAAAATGTTCATTACAATTAAAGCGAGGCAAAAAGTGAAACGCAAGTAATTCAAAATTTATTTTATTTGATTATAGACTATCCGAACCCCCAATTTTAAATTGAAATCTGTTGAAAGCTCACAATCCCATCACCGTTCTAAGAGAAAAATATAGAACGGTGTACCTTTTCACGTAGTTTGTTTTTCTGGTTTAGGCTTGATATTCCAACCCCTAACGGACTTTCTTTTTATAGGTACATTTATATATATATGACTATAGATGAAGACAACCTTTCAACCACCTATTATATGAAATGATAATCAACCAGTTACTAACATGTCCCGAAAACAAATGACGCGTTTCGTTCTAGTATCGATGTTCGCCGGGTTCTTACAAAAGACGATCGACAATGAAAGCACGAGCGAACGCATAAAAAAACAATCAAATATGTTAAGTAAACTACTATTAGTAAATGCTATTGAAAGAAAATTTGAATTTTGAGCACGCAGTGTCAAAATAGAATTCTTTCAGTCGATACGATGTATTCGATAATTATCGGCCAGTGCTTATTGGCGATACAATTATATCGACAATTTTATAAACACATTTATCGTATCGATATTGGTATCACAGGAACTGAATATCGTGTCGATTATCGTATCAACCTTCGATATGATACGATACGATACCGATATTTTTATCGAATATCGTGAAGCCCCAGGAAAAGTGCTGTTTTCCATCTCAGATTAAGACCGGAAGAATTGTACGTATACTTCGATAAAAAAAAATAGTTCCGAACCACCAACATGCGTCGGATGCGGACGGAATTGACGATGACAACCCACGCAAACGATTTTCGGTTTTGCACTTGGAACATTAGGTCTCTTAACAGACGACGTGCTGCTAAACAACTAGCGAAAGCCCTTGACTGCTAAGGCAGATATAACTGCCATCCAAGAAATGCGATGGGATGGTCTTGACTGTGATATCTATTATGGCGACTGCTAGCGGGAACTAAATCGGCGTCTATTTGGATGTGGATTTGTAGTTGGGACTCGACTCAGGAGGAAGGTTTTGAGTTTCAACTCAGGTGAATGAGCGCATCACGACAATCCGCATCAAGGCTAAATTCACAAACAAAAGTCTCATCTGCGCTCACGCCCCCTCTGAGGTAAAGGATGAAGACACCAAAGACAGATTTTACGAGTTAATCGACAAGACCTATGAGCAATGCCCTAGCTAAGACATTGTAATATTGTCCTTGGAGATTTTAATGCTAAGCTGGGCAGAGCAAAAATCTTTGGTGGAATAATTGGACGACATAGCCTACACACACCACCTCCGATAACGGATTTAGGCTAATTGACCTCGCTGTGGGGCGAGACGTAATTGAAACAAGTCCGCGATTCCCACATCTCGATATTCACAAGGGGACATGGAAATCTCCTGATCAATCAACCATCAACCAAATTGATTACATTACGATCGACGTACGATACTTCTCTAGCATGCAAGAAGTCCGCACATTCCCAGGTGCCAACATCGACCCGGACCATTGCCTTGTTGTAACCAAGGTACGAATGCAGATATCCCACTTCAAACGGTCTTGTCTCCGAAAATCTCCTCAGAAGTCCTTTGCTGCCAGCACAAAATGTAGAGAACAAGTAGAAACACTGCCAAGCAGCCTTCAGAGATGCCGCCTCTAAAGTGCTAAGTCTTACACGGCCACCACAACGAAACCACTGGTTTGACGACGAGTTCCGGCGAACACATGCAGCTAAACAAGAGGCATACAAAGCGGTGCTGCAAAGAAGAACACGAGCAGCTCGTGAGCTCTACGAGCAGAGAAAGAGAGAGGAGGACAAACAGAATCGAGGAGATAGAAGAATGTCACGAGGTTCGAAAAGCACAATCTTTCAAAAGTCCGTCCAGCTACTAGCATACGCAGACGACATTAACATAATTGGAAGAACACAGCATGATGTCAGTGGAGCGTTTGTGAGCCTTGAGACGGAAGCCAGAAAGATGGGTCTAGCGGTTAACGAGGGCAAGACCAATTTAATGCTGTCAAAAAGAAATGAAAACCAACATCGTCGTCTTGGAGAAAACGTCAACATAGATTAAATTTCGAGGTAGTTAAGGACTTCGTCTACCTAGGTTCCGCTATTAACTCAGACAACAACACCAGTGCTGAAATCAAACGAAGAATCACTCTTGCCAATCGCTGCTTCTTTGGACTTAGAAGGCAATTGAGTAGTAAAGTCCTCTCCCGAGCAACTAAAGTGACGCTTTATAAAACTCTAATCATCCCGGTCCTAATTAATGGTACAGACACATGGACCATGACAACATCCGATGAAAACGCTTTGGGCTGCTTTGAGAGAAAAATTCTTCGACCTTAAATCAAAGGTGATGATCAATAACTGCTGGAAATCCAGGGATTGCAATATCTCTAGAAGTTTATTAATGAAAATTAAACTCGGTATATTTTATCGCTGGGTCATTGCGCCATTGGCACAATGGCCAACAAGATAGGAGCTTTTCCACCCAAATTCTGTAGGAGCTGTCAGGATGAGGAGGAAATAGAAACCATTAAACACCTGCTCTATGACTGTCAGAACCTAACTAACCGACTCCGTCATTTTGGGAACAGGTTTGTTAAAGAATTGGATGATCTAGGTCTCAATGGCAAATATGAGGAAATTTATAGGTAGCACAGGCTGGTTCGTTAACGAGCCGGTCTACGTTCATCGACAACTTTGAATAGCATCGATGCTAACCTTTATTTTTATAGGGGACTAATAGGCCCCCGTATATGCAACAGTTCACGCTGTGCACACCCCCATAACCTAACCTAACCTAACCTAACCTAAGGTGTCGTTTGTGGGATTTATGTTTTTCCAAAGTAGGTGAACTCCTTAACTACTTCGAAATTGCTGCTACCAAAAGTGACGTTTTGTCCTACGCGGGGGACAGATGTTCTTTTTTTTGTTGGTAGCATGTAATCCTAGGCCCAGTAGTATCGTGGATCAGGGCGGAACTATTAATCTTAAAAATATGAAAACAACATTGCTAATTTATTACAATCGGTCGAGTAGATTCAAAGAAATCGCTTGTGAAAGACGAATGAACAGAATACGAAGTGATGTTATAAGGGTTTCGTTTACACTCTGTGTACGGAACCCTAAAAAATGACAAATTTTTGAGAAACTGAATTTGGAAACAATAATTTTAAAATATATGAAATAAAGGAGGCACCGTTTTGAAATGATACAAAAATAAGTTTCATTACGTAATTTTTATCTTAACCAAAAAAAAAAAAACATTGAAAAACAAATTCGCGTAGGTATAGAATTCGCTCTCACAACTAATTTCCAAATATGGATCCAATCAAACCAGAACGCAGACAGACGGACGGGATATCTTGAACCACTTTTTCAACTTGTCTTTCATCGCGTAAAGTCATATTTGATTCCACAGAAACTACAATTTTCAACTTGGTTTTAATTGGAGAATAACGACATATCTTAGAAACATGACCAGTTAGCTTTTTTTTTTTTAAATTTTAGAACATTATTGACAATTAACATGGTATTTTCAAATTCACTGTTATCCTAGATAGATATAGGTTCATTATTTTAAGAAATAATTAATAATTCGGGAAAGTATTGTTTACTTACTCTTCCGTCGGCAGCAGTGCCAACAAGAAGTCCACCGACGCGACGGGTTTCTCTTCTTTGAAAGGACGAGTTAAAAGTCAGCCTCTCTGACAATGTGCCTGAATCTACTTTTGACTTCTAATCTTTCTTGTAGATTTAAATAATTCACATAAATGGCGTCACCGATTCAGTTTTTATTTCCTAAAGCAAAAATGTCTGCCCCAGAGGCCCCAATTAAAGAAAGAAAAACTCAAATTCAAATCATAAAGCAAAGCAAAGTGCAGAGCAATATTAAACCAAAAACCCCACTTCAAAAATTTGAATACAGAAAAGGATCAATCCAAAAAAAAAAGAAATAATAAAACTACAATAACTATTCAACCTGTTCAATTAAAACTTTTTGGCACGCACTAAAAACCATAAAAGTCATAAAAGAAACACACTCTCTCATATAAAATTCACTCTTTCTTGGCTACCGTCCGTTGTTCCCGCATACAATGTCGTTTTCTGGATTTGGATAACCCAAAACCAATACCAACCGTACATACTCTTGTGCTTGTGCTGTATTGCTATTGCTGGTGCATCTATCTCTTTTATGAGCAATTCAATTGTTGCCGCACGTGCAGAGAGAGACTCCGAGTAGATATCCGCATCGAGAAATTGAAAATACACCAAAAACCAACAGCAACGAAATTCAAGGGACCACCAAAAAAGCACCAAGAGGAAGAAAGAAATCCTCTGTCGACCCTCCTCGTCCACAACCCCATTGGAAACTTTTTTTCATTCATTTCAATCAGTGCAATGATTTTCATTTTTATGCTCGTTGTTACGATCTCGTTTCCACTTACTTAAATCCACGTTCTAACTGCACGCTTTATGTCCCATTCTGGCATTATCTCTCCTCTCTTCAGTGCTTTCCTTCGATTCGATATTGTTTTATATTTTTTGTGCTTTTTGTTGGAAACGATAATGAGGCCATCTCAGTCGCACTTAAAGTGGCTATAAAAGCAATTTCTCTAATGTTTTGTTGTTGTTTCTGAGGGTGCTTCTGGTTTTTAAAATAATTTTCTCTTGTCAGTTGGTTCGTCTGGTTGTACAGCGTCGGCGTTTGAGAATGTTCATACAAATACACAATCGATTTTTATTCATTTTCCCATCGCAAACACACAAAATTCACTTTTAAAAGAGAATCAAATTTGGTCACACGCGTTCTCGTTCTGGCAAGCGTGATTCGAGTGAAAGGGATGTATTGGAATGTTGATTGAGTGGAAGTGGAAGGCATTTTTTGAGTGAAGATGGTTTTTGTTCCCTTTTCTGACTCAACGTTGGCTGTGGAGAGCGAATTGCGACTCAGAGAGAGCGAATGAAGTTTTTAATGGGTTTGCCGTTTTTTTAGGTATTCAGATTCGGATATGGAAGAAACACTTACCACCATTATGGCACTGCTCTTGTTGTTGTTTCCTGAGTTATCGGTCGTTTCGCTTCACAATCATGGCTTCCGTGATGGCTTGGGGGCGTGGCTTAGCACAGTGGCGCACAGATAACACTATTTGTGGACTTATTTTTATCCGAGCATGAATTTAGAGATATTTCCCGTCGGCGGAATTTCAAAACTGTTTTAAACATACCGAATAAAGCACAAATAAATGAAACAATATTTTTGTAGTATTTTGGAATATTTAAAAATTGGAATTTTGTCAAAAATCACTGAAAAAAAAAACGAAATTGAATTCAAAACAAATCAAACAGCGGATGAAAATATCTCAAAGAATATAAAAGCCGCACTATGCACACTAAAAAGCCAGAAACATGGTTTTTCTCCGCAACTCACTGATGAGTTTTGTTTTGTATGAGCCAAACTCCCCCTCCTAAAAAATACAAAACGCCTCTGATGACGTCAATGCAAGAGACCATAGTATCTCTAACCAAGTGAAGCGCACAAAAATGTATATAAAGTCTGTAGCTATATCTATAGGAGGTTTGAACAATAATGCGAATGGGATATGGTGTATCTTAATTTGGGATTTCGGGCCTTGGGATATGTATTAAACGTAGTTCGCATGATTTCTCGATTATAATCACAATTTAAGGGAAAAGATACAAAAGTATCTATCTCATGTTTTTTTATCCAGTTGATGTATTGTGTATGGTTAAGATATTTAATGGGTTTTGGCTTTTGTCGAAGATTAATTCTTTCTTTTAAAATAAATAATGATTAGCTCGAGAGTGAGGCAGTCTTGGGTAGGTTGAGATACACTCAAAAGTTATAGAATTGAAATTCTAAACGATTAGATATTTATTATTCTTTTCTGGTGTTTTTTTCTTACAGCAGGTTATTTTTGAGATGTCAAGTAATAAATTTGAAAGGTCTTGTGATTTATTTGCTACAAAAATGTTGGTATTGTATCTTTTTATGCTCTTAGAAGATATTTTTGTATCTTTGAGTGAGAAAAAAGCTTGTAGGCGACAAAGGTGTTATTCTAATGCATATAACATGTTTTATGTATTCTAGAATATTTATGATGACTTTTTTTTGTCGAACGCCTCAATGTTCATTAAAAATTATAATTTGTATCTCAATGTCTCCGGAAGGTTAAGGCATGTTGAGTGATAAATTTGACAATTAGTTGTTTGAAAATTTTGAATAAAGATGGTTTTTCTTTCTTATGACTTTGGGACACGAAAATGTGTGAATGACAACATTTTGAAGTCAATTAAATGAACTCATTTTTTTTTTCAATTTTGAAAATCCAAAGCCTTTGTTGAGCGATTAATTTTTTTCACTGCTCTGGCAATGGCGTAGCTGCGATGACCCTGAAGAACGATCAATTTCTGTTTGTTGTTTTTTTTTTGCGTTCAAATAAACTCACATGTGCAGACTTTATGAACGCACAACATGACTTCGAGCTTTGAATTTCGTTGTTTATTTAATTTTATTTTTGCGGACAAAAAAAGAATTCCGCTTGATGAATGCAAAATGATTGAATTTCTTAAAAGAGGAAGTTGACAATGAATGGACGGAGTCACTGAATAAAAAATTCACAATGCATTTTGAGTCCATTGAATTTTATTGGTTTTTAAGTAGAAATTTTGTCTTGCTTTTTTTTGTGTTTGTTTGTGAAAACGTTTCAGTGGCAATTAATGTCACCGCAGACATCATCAGAATTCGATGAACTTGACGAGTTGAAAGGAAATGTCTGCGCTGTTTGTTTGTCTTCAAGTTTTGATGTTTTTGGACTTCTTTTATCTTTTGGGTATTTTTTTTTTAATTTTTCTATGTGGGATGAATGAACATGGGAATGTGATGATGCAGACAAAAGATGAAAAGACGTTGACAGAAATCTTAAACGAATTTTATTGTTTGGAATAATCGAAGCCAAAAATAGCTTAAATTCTAAGAAAAAGAAAAAAAAGAATCTTTTAAAAAAATGTTTTTTTTTTCACAGTGAAAGTTGATTTGACATTTTTATGCGGATACATTATTTTCTTTAATGTCAAAAGCGTTTAGACATTGTTGAATTTATTAGACTAAACGTATGCATTCTTGGCTGGATAGAAATTCTTACTTTGAAGAAGTATTCATAGATTGTCATTGGAAAATTTAGGCATTCATTTTATCTCTGGGAAAAAGGTAACAATTGAATTGAGAAAAAGTTTTAGACCGTCTCGAAGCTTAATGTCTGATCATAGACGTAAAAGGCATTGAAGTTTTAACTGGAGCATTGTAATTTATACATTTGCTTGGAAATTTCATGATGAATCAGCATGAATTAAGCTTTAAGCAAGATTGACAGTTTCGTGGTTTTCGAGTATTGGTATTGAATGCATTGGTACCCACTTCCCTTTTCACGACGAATGGAATTGAACTTTTTTGGGCCTTAGCTCGGGCCTTAGCTGTCTCCAGTTTTGCACATACAGTTGGTTTAGGTCCTCTACCACCTGTGTGCTCCACCTGAGTCGCGGTCTTCCTCTTCTGCGACGTCCTTCCGGGTTGGATTCGAAGACTCTACGAGCCGGAGCATTATTTTCTATTCGCTCTACATGACCCAACCATCTAAGTCGTTGGAGTCTAGCTAGGTCAGTGTCGCTGAACAGCTCGTATAGTTCTTGGTTGAATCTTCGTCTCCATTTTCCATTAATGCAGACAGGACCAAAAATCACTCGAAGAATTTTTCTCTTAAAGCAGCTCAAAGCGTTTTCATCGGATGTTGTCATGGTCCATGTCTCTGCATCATACATTAGGACCGGGATGATTTTGGTTTTGTAGAGCATCACTTTAGTTGCTCGTTAGAGGACTTTACTACTCAATTGCCTTCTAAGTCCAAAAAAGCAGCGATTGGCAAAAGTGATTCTTCGTTTGATGTCAGCTCTGGTTTTGTTGTCTGAGTTAATCACGGATCCTAAGTTGATTACTTAGAAGTAACATCTATCTACCTCGAAGTTAAATCTGTCTATGTTGACTCCCAAGACGTCGATGTTGGTTGTCCTTTCTTGTTGACAGCATAAACTCAGTCTTGCCCTCGTTAACAGCCAGACCCATCTGTGATCTTCCAATTAGGTCAATGTCGTCTGCGTATCCAAGAAGCTGGACGGGCTTTTGAAAGATTGTGCCTCTGGTTTTGACGTTATAGAGTTTTGCACAATCTTTTCAACTATGATGTTGAAGAAATCGCATGACAATGCATCGCCTTGTCTAAAACCTTTTTGACATCAAATGCATCCGTTAGATTTTATCCGCCCATGATAGAACAGTCACGCTGTTTTCCATTGTCATCTTACACAGACGCACTATAGGCTATTTTGTTGCCTAGAACTGAAATTTTACGATTGTTGGAAATATTGAATAACTTTGACAGATTAAAGCCGAATGTCATCGTCGAACACAATTTTTAAAATTTATAACATTACAATATTAACCATGAACAGGTCCATGCCCGCCGAACGCGCGAAAATAGTGAATATATCAATTAAATTAAATCGTTCAGTTGTTGCAACACAGCGTTACTTCTTCAATAATGCGATCGTTTTGTGCCTTAAACTGACGCTTTTCACCGCCTAGCTTCGAATTTCGAGAATCACGGCTTTAAAGCAAACCGTCCACATTCAAATCGACCATATATCTTTCTTGCGTCAAAAGATCCCAGGATTTCTGGTATCCAAAGGGGCCAGCAAGATCGCCCGATTTAACAGCACCGAACTTTTTCTTTTGTTGATTTTTGAAAGCAAAGTACATGTTAACAAACCGAAGGCTTTTTTCGACCTTAATTACAATATTCGAACCGATATAGCCCGAGATGCTGCCAAATAATGTCACGGGAAATGCCAAATAAGGAGCTTAACCTTGTATCCGAAGTGAGAGGCGCTAGAGTTCGTTGTTTCGAAGGAAGCAGATGTTTTTATAAGGTCGTAATTAAACCCCCAGAACAAGTAAACAACAACCTTTGGTCCTGCTGGTTTCATTTATTTGGAAAGAGTGCGCCAAATAACTTTTTGTTTTTTTGAAAATGCTATAAGAAAAAAACTACTGAATATTTTCTCAAATTTCTTTTTTATTAAAGCGTCAATTGTCTCTGGCTTGTGGGCGTAACACTTAACTTTTACGGAACCCCACAAATAATAGTTTCAAATCAAAGCTCCGAGGCGGGCAAACGACATCAGCTCTGCGGCTGATAACGCGATCTCCAAAAACAGGGCGTAAAACATCAAGTATAGCTTCGGCTGTGTGGCACGTAGCGTTATCCTGTTGCAACTAAATGTTGCCAATATCTTCCTCTTCAATTTTTGTAAACATAACATAGTTCAACATGATACGATAACGATAGCCATTTACTGTAACGGCCACTCCTTGCTCATTTTCGAAGAAAAATGGCCCAATTATGCCTCTTAACCAAAACCCGCACCAAACAGTGACTCGTTTTAGGTGTATCGGCTTTTCAATGTAGGTATGCGTGCGAGTTTTCTGTGCCAAATTCGGTTACATCTGAAAAGATGATTTTTTTTTGACAAAATCGGCATCTTCTCTAAGTCGATCGCAGGCCCACTTAGCGAAGCGAAAACGCATTGGATGGTCAGTTGGCTTCAACTGCTGAACCAATTGGTCTTTGTATGGCGTCATTACAAGGTCTTTATGCAAACTTTATGGTGTCGAAAACAATATCAATTTTAATTGAAAAATTGCTTCCCAGAACTCTTCAATCTGTTAACTTGTTAACTGTCAGTTATCCCCTTTATTGGAGCTCAAACCACTGATTTCCAAATTGGAAGTAAATCGAACGCTACGAAAGTTTTCTCAAATAAAACAAAAACGGTTTAGGATATAAATTAAATTCTTTATTCCTGTGAAAGTACATTTGATGCCATTATGTATTCATTTCCATGGTAACCACGGGCACGCTTGCAGAAGTCCAGACGCTGAACCCAATTTTCGACGGTTTTCAAGCATAAATCGGCCGATACTGCTGCAATTTCACGTTCGATATTCGTACGAAGTTCATCAATCGTCGCTGGCTTGTTGGCATAAACCATAGATATGACATAGCCCCACAGGATAGTCTAACGTCGTTAAATCGCATGAACGAGGCGGCCAATTCACAGGTCCATTTCTGGAGATAATGCGCTCATCGAACTTCGTTCTCAATAATTCGATTGTTTGGCCCGCTGTGTGACATGTGGTACCGTCCTGTTGAAACCACATATCGCCTAAGTCCATATCATCCAATTCATTCCAAAAATAATCGGTTAGCATTGAGCGGTAGCGATTCCCATTCACAGTAACGTGCCCAATGACACCACCAGCATGTAAACCGCATCAAACAGTGATTTTTTCGGGATGTAATGCTGGCTTGTGAAGCACATGTGGATTGCTGCCTGACCAATAACTCATATTTTGCTTATTGACGAAGCCATCCAGCCAGAAATGAGCCTCATCGCTGAAGATGATTTTTCGATGAAAATCCGGATCATT
>CAKKXW010000003.1:11197844-11312871 GCA_920937365.1 Sphaerophoria rueppellii | reverse complement strand
TATTGAATTCCAACAGGTTGTGCTGCATAAGGACCTATACAAATTTCGGGAATCAATGTGTTCAGCTCTTTCTGTAAAGTTCTGTAAATTTTGACATCCATTTTTTCAACAATATTGGAAAAGTTGGGTCGCAATTTATTCAATCGCTTCCCAGCTGGACATTCTGTAGCAACTCGAAACTTGACATTTTACGAAGAACTGCAACATCTCCTCGAGCTGCTGTCTCACAACGGCATTATATAACCGATAATTTGGTAAGGGCATCACTTTTTTAATGTATTTGAGATGCATCTTCAGCTTGAAAATATATAGTTAAAGGACTGGTCTCTATAAGTTGAGCATATAGGTATATAAGGAAAATGTTCAGGGAAGCAGAATATTTTTGTAATGAAATACCTATCTCAAACATCTTTTCAACCTCCTCGTACTGAAAAAAATCTCCACACTTCACCAGCATAGCATACAATCGACCTCATCATCGCTTCGAATTTTTAAATTTTGCACTTGGTGCCACGAATGATTGGGGGCAATTATAACGCCTTGGAGTACTTATATTCCTTTAACAAATCCAGTGCATCATTATCCCAGGTCCGTCTCTCTTCTTTGGCTTATCTACCTTATCTTATTGACTTTGATGTTCCAGAGACTGCAATATATTTGAAGCTTATTTATCATAATTTGCAAAATTTGAGGCAGTTCCGCTATATGACAATTTCGTCCGCATTAATTAGCGCTTTGATGTTTATACCAGCAAACGTTTTTCGTCCGAGAAGAGTCGATGTGATTTCATCTAAGAAAATAGAAACAAAAACGGGTTTAGAAAGCATCCTTGTAGGACTAAAATCGACCCTTCGTTACCGTCCATACCCTACCGCTGTCGTATTGTTTTCATAGAGCCATCTTAGTAGTGTCAACATTTTAGTGGGGATTTAAAAGCAGCTTTGCTTGAAAAAAAGAACAAGTAAGGGGTAAAATGCTCCATATGCGTTATCTAAAAAAATAAAATAGAGTGGCGCGACAGCTCTTGAAGAGCCAAGGCCTAAGTGGCTTACTCTCATTCAACAATTCTCTTGGTGCGTGTGAAGAATTGAGGGGACCTACAATTTTACGCCGATTCCGAACGGCAAAGTTGAGAAGCACTTTTTCATGACAGATGATACTCTTGGAAGTTTTGTCAGCTCTTCGCAAGAGGCAGTGTCCGTGAAAGATGAAATAAAAACTTTGGGCCTGAGTAGGATTCGAACCCACGACGTTCTGCTTAGCAGCCAACGCACCTAACCGGTGCCATGCCATTTGGCCATATGCCATATGGCCATATTTCAAAATATGGCCATATGACACTTTTGAATTGTGTCATATGACCATATTTTAGTATATGGCTATTTGTCGCTTTGGTAATGTGTCATTTGACCATTATGGCCAAATGACACTTTGAAACTTGTTCTTAAACCGCAAAAACAAAAACGAAAATACAATATAGCTATTTATGAACATATATGGTATGTAACTGAACTCAAAAACTTTATTGCAACGTTTTAATAAATAAAAAAAAACAAATCATTGAACAGAAAGAAACAGAAATTAAAAAAAAAAAAACAGAATTTTCAAAAAAAATACATAAATTTGTCAACACATACATATGTGTTGACAAATTTATGTATTTTTTTTGAAAATTCTGTTTAATTCAATAATAAAGGTGAGTTATAGCAAAATTACTTAATTTAACAATAAATTGAGGTGCTATTTTTAACAATAGTCCTACAAATAGGACAAAGTATGGGACTATTGTTTTTGATATGTTGTTCTGACAGCCTTGTGAAACACTCTAAACATAGTTTAAAGTGGTGACAGGGCTGCAGAAGAATCGTTCGAACATTCTCAACACAAATTACACATAAAACTGGTGTATCATCTCCATTAACGATATCTACGTTCGGCGTATCTTGTTCGTCTTCCTCCTCCGAACCGCCATTGTCGTCGAAACGAACAGTTTCTTCTGTTACCAACTTGTTGCTTTGATTGGTAAGCTGGTTCAAGAAATCCGTTATAGAAATAATTTTCTTGTCAAGTTTTTTTAACGATTCTGCGATCAAATCATTTTTGTCCTTAAATTTCTTTTTCGGTGGTTCAAAAATGGTGAATGTTCCATCCAAGGACATAAGTAGTTCTCGTGATTTAACGCGTTCCTCATCCAGTAAAACATCTAAGAACTTGAAAAAATTTCCTTTTTTGGTTAGCTTTCCACACAAACGACTGTTGTATCCCTCAAGGGCACTAGTGGTTCTCATGTGGCAACCATACACCGAAAAGGCGATGGAGTTTCCTAAGAAATGAATGTATTTCCTATGACAATATATGCATATAAATTAATATTAAAATTAAAATACCTTATTCATCCATTGTCGTTTGAAATATACCAAAAATTCTTCAAAACTGGATTGGAAATTTTTTTGAAATCGAATTTCGTTAGCCTCCGAGTACAGAATATCAAACGCAAGTGAAATATCCCTTGGTTTCATCAAAGGAAGTACCAAAAATTTGCGAAACAATCGGTGCGCTTCTTTATTTTTGTGTAGGAAAGTCACAAACTCTGGTATCTTCGATGCTCTTCTTCTTAGAGCCTGGCAATAGTGGAACCAGCAGTTGCTACACGTAGCTTCTGGAAAAACGACTTGAAGGCTGTTTCGCATTGCCTTTTCGTAATCAGTCATAAAAGAGGTTGGTTCAAATTTAAATAAATTGGCATCAATGTATTGGAACAAATGAGTGTATGCTTGTTCGGTTTTGTTACTCATCAGTACATATATAAAAGGATAAACCTGGAATATCAGCATCGATTAGTTAATTCATTTAAAAATTCCTAGTTTGTAGTTAGGTTATCTTGCTATGAAATTGTTCACATGTTGAGATTTTCTAAAACATTATCAGTTTTCGAATCAAAGATTTTTAATTGGATATCTGTAGAGTGTATACAAGTAAACAAAACATTCATACATTATATATACATAATGTACATTCATAATTCAGGGTTAAGGTACAATAATTGGTAGCGAGCGAAAAAAAATTTGCCCAAAAGAGAATCAATTTGGGGTGTGAAAATAAAAAATTCGCGCGAATTTTCGCGCCAATTTCCAATTAAAAATCTTTGATTCGAAAACTGATAATGTTTTAGAAAATCTCAACATACATTTCACAACAACAATTATTTTAACTTAACAACTTTGCATATGTTTTCAAAATTATAAACATCATCAATGATTTTTATTTAAGATTTATAAATCTAAATTTGAATAAAATGTAAACTTATGTAATCTTTACTAACGTGGTTATCATGAGCGAAGTGCACAATTATCAATTGTTTGTAGCCGCAAGCTGGTACAACGCTAAAAGTACCATCTAAAAGATAGTTCCTGCTCGAACCATTTTGCAAATTTTTAATCGCGGCTGCTATCGTCGGTGAAAGAAATATTGTATACGCAAAATTTTCTTCTATTATAGTGCTCTGATAGAAGGGCTTGCTGTCATAGCGGGACATTCCAAAGTTGTTCATTATATTCTCAGTGTTGAATAAGTCTAAGAGTTCCTTAGCATTAACCGGTGTTTTCGGAAAGATTTGTTTCTTATCCGAATCAAACTTCTCCTAAGCTTTCCAAACGGCACCTTATGAAAATAAATCATTTTTAAAATACGTATGACAAGGTGAAACCGTGTTGCTTTCTATAATGTAAATTATCGATCAAATTTGAATTAGTGCATATGCATGTGCATATGTTCATTCATACAAATGTTTAATACAGGAATATCAAAGCAACTAAGTATATTAAGGAAAAACTATGAATATCTTACCTGTGGTGGAAGCGGTTCACTTACACTAGCGTTTACCTCGTCGAAAACTTGTCGAATACCACTTCTTTTTAGTGAAACCTTTTCACATTCATTTTTAATTTTATTTATGTGGTTCATTTTTAATTTTAATTGTTCATTATCTGAATGATTATGCAGAGCACTTTTTTTAGGTATTCGTACCAAATTAACATTATTGAAGTCTACAACCGCACTTGCCTTACAATTTTTGTCATAACACTCAAAATATGTACTTGTTTTCGAATTATATTTTATTCGATAAAATTTGTCTTATGTCCGGAAATGTAAAGCAGTTTACTTCCTTTTTTTAAACCTTCAAAATATTCAAAATAATATACTTCAGTGCTGTCCGTCATGGTTAAGTCCACGCTGCACTTTAATCAAAATTTAGAAATGAGAAGATCGCAACTAGCTTCATAGTTAATGAGTAAGGTAATTGGCGATTTAGATCGTAACTAGAAGTCATGGTTGCCATTTTAATTTCAATCGGTTAGAAAATATACCAACCAAAAAACCAAATATGAATATATATACATATTAACACAAAGTACAAAATAAATATCATATAAATGTGTGTTGATATTGAGAACTAAAAACTAAAAATCGAAATTAGCAACATTGCAACCATGGATTGACTTTTTCACACTTTTAGCAACGGTAAAACTATAGGCGAGAAAAGTATTGAATATTTTAACATGTAAACGCAGACGATCTTGAAAAAATCAAGCATAATGGCCTTGAACTCATAAATTCATAAAAAAATACACCTATGTATGTTTTGTGTTTAATCTATATATATGGCCATTTGTCGCTTTTAGAAAGCGTTATTTGACCATATGGTTATATGACACAAGAAAATATGGTCAAATGACACATTGCCAAAGCGACAAATAGCCATATATCAAAATATGGTCATATGACACAATTCAAAAGTGTCATATGGCCATATTTTGAAATATGGCCATATGGCATATGGCCAAATGGCATGGCACCACCTAACCACTAAGCTACGGACACTGCGTTATCTTAAAAACAAAACCAATAACCTGGAACTTCACAGTTAATACTTAAAGGCGATATAGCGTCTTTTATGAGTGACTTAAACTATTCCAAGACATTACCTTCGATGTTGTGGGCCAGATAGATCAACGACAGAATTAATACTCACATTGAGGCATCTTGACAGAAAGACCAATTATATAACTTCAAATCTTAGTTTGTTTGTAATACCTAAGATTCATGAAAGCAAACATAACTGCAAAAATTATAAATTTATAATAGACATTCTCCGGTGGATTTGCCGCTTATATGCTGATTCCACTGACGCTATAATCACTAGATTTAGCGGAGTAGATTAGAAACATATCTCGACTTTAATGGAATTTAGGGTAGTTAAAACGTTATGTTATACTAAAAGTACTATTATTCTACGTTTTGATCTACGAATATGTACCCTAAATCACATAGAAGTCGAGATTTGTTCTTAATCTACTTCGCTAAATCTCGTGATTAGCGTCAGTGGAATCAGCATATTAGCTCGTATAAGCAATAAAGAACCTTACCCAAAAAGAACCTCGCTCCACAAAAATATTGATACATCGTAACAAACTAAATATGGGGTCGGAAAACGTTTGACGTAAGTGCAAGAACTTGCAAGCAGGAGGCTGAAACTGGATCACGCTTGAGGTGTAGACGAAGACCAACAAAATCCGAGCAATTTGACTATTATGATTTGAATCTTCTTAAGAAATCCTAAAGAACTGAACCAATATACCTTCTCCTAAATCATTGATTAAGATGTTTCTCCTTCCCCCGAGATTCAAGGTTTCTCATCAGATAAATGAAATTCAATACTGTTCCAAATTTCAGTTTAATTTCTACACAACGTTCGAACTCCAGATAATGAGAAATTTCAAAAACATGGCATTTTAACTTGAACTGGAAGTCATAGCTCTTAAGTAATTCGACCACATGTCACTTATCAAGGCGTAGCCAACGACCAAAAACCCATTCATCTAAGTTTCTGCTCTGCCTGACTAAAACATAAAGATGACAATATGACAACTTATAATGAAGGATAACACAATTTACATGGGACACATCCGAAACATCGGTTAAGTGGCAGCGCAGCGCGGTATACATTTATGTAAGTAATACGTAGATTCAACCAAGATGGCTGATGCAACTAGAAAAAGGAAATCATGTGTAACCACAGGAATCAAACACATGTTCCCACAAAAGGCAACTAGCAGCATCCCTTTTGCCAGCCTCAAATGGAAGAAATCAAAATTAATGAGTGCCAGACCGCATACTATGCATTTCAACATTTTTTGTCGCTGGTTAGAGAATGGGATGATTCAATATTCATGAATATTCTCAACCCTTTGACTCTGTATTAAATAATGTCTCTGGTTCCAGTGACATAATTACGAAGGATCCTTTAACAGCTGGTACTTTATGAGATTGTCCTGTTGACAGACCTATTCAGGGATAAAAGACAATTTTCACCTAATTCTCTTTCATACAGTCTAACAAAAGGATCAACAAAACACAAACAGAAAAATTAAATGAATCGCCCCTTTGACACGTCTGCGTCTTTTCGTTACATGTCTTTGCAATACTTCCAGGCGCTAGTTTCTAAATGGCCACCAATACTGGCAATAAATAATATTTCAGGACATGCAATCGCACTAACACACCGCCAAATAAAGCAAAATAGAAAGTTTTCTCCTTCTCTGGTGGTTTGTTATCACATGCAGCACATCTACCGCATCCAGGAAAGAGGCTGACAACAATCCAAAACAAAACGAAAAACAACTGTCTATTAGACTCTGGTTTATTCTGCAAGCAAACCGACAAAACTCTAAAAAATTCAAATCGGGTCAACAAAATAGGAATAGCAACAGAGCTCCTAAATGGCGTGACAATGACGCGCCCTAACCTACAAAATTGCTATGCCAAAGCGTGTAACGAGCGAAAGCGATGCTCAAAAATATTTTTATGATTTATTGCTTGCCGCCGCTGCTGAAGCAAAACAATGACCAGGAATATATGATTTTGTTTTCTACCTTTTGCACCTTAGGTACGTACCAACACATAAATCCTTGTGACGACATTGGAAATAAAATATATTGGTTCAAATCGAATGAAGGATCTCTTTTTTGTTTTATCCTGCAATCTCAAGGAGATAACAAGGTCCCTGACAACTTCGAATGGCAGCAAAGAAAGAAAAAAATTGCCAACAACTTTCTCAATGTGGTTTTAAAAAATCGAATAATTTTTAAGGACGAATTGCAACAACAACAGTTACTGATGTCTAGGATGATAGGTATAAGAACTCTGTCTTTTTTTATGATTTATGAATTATTTTGGTTTTTTGGCCTTCAAAAAAGTCATAATTCCACACAGTGTCTTTGTTGGTGTTCCTTAAATCCCACATTTATTACACAGCTATTAGGCAGAGGAAGACTGTTTTTTGTGACTGTAATAGAATTTGGTGAAAGATGTTCTCTTGCAAACAATGACAAAAAAGTGATGAAAAAATTGTTTTAGAAATCATGAACAGAAATTTCAAGTGTAAACTGTTAAAAATATGTTCATTGAGACGGAAATTTGGAAGTCATTACAAGGGTTTTGGAGGAATTTGCTTGTTTCAAGGGCATTTTGACAAAAAATGACCTCGAACTATGTTCAACGGAAGAAAAAAACAAAAACAATTAAAAAATAAATACATACATATACGATCGGTCAAATTACATAAAGTAAGGATGTGAAAAAGACATTTTTTGCATACTCTTTATTTGCGAAGAGCACAAAAGTGCGTTTTTGCGTTGACGATAGTTGACTTTAGTTTTCATGTCAAAAAAATATGGTTGATGTGTCATAGTTGAAATAGTTAGAAATAGTTGAAATCATCCAAAAACGATTTTTAGTTAGGTTTGGTTGATCTGTCAAACAAGAGAAAAAAAAACCAATCTTTTGAGGTTACATTTTTCTTTTCTTATGATCATTATAATTGAAATGGATAAAGAGACAACAATTTTCGTTGCTCTTTATTTGTTACAAAAATTCAAGAATGATCTTGTATGGTAGGTTCTTAAGCACAATTGAAATAAGAACATATTTATTTATTTTTTAACAACCCATAGCAAGAAAGGCAAATGGATTATTCGAACTGTAGACCACCCTCCATAAAAAAATCTTCAAGCTGTTCCAAGTAAGGCAGCTCCTGATATTCTCCTAATTGCTGCTTCCAGATTCGATGAAAAACTATTAATTCAATTTCTAGTTCGTGCTTTTTGATAAATAAACGGAGAAAGTCTTTATTTTCTGAAACTAATTAAACACTTTTTTTTATTGCCGACAGAATATGTACATTAAAGCAACGAAAAATGCAAACAACTAATTTGTCTGTTCGATCAGCTTGTTCTGCTGTGCTATCATTTCCATATGGACTTGCTCCAGATCAGATCGTCAGATTCGCCGATCAAATTTTTGATACGTCCTTCGGCGCCGAGTTTGTTCACATGTTCTTACTGATGGCTTCGTCCTTCTCCCGGACACTCTTGTGTAGCGCATTCATCTTCTCCTGCGACGATTCATTGCGCTTCTGCTCGGCTTCCAGCATTGCCTCGACTTCGGTCAGCTGGTTGTCGGTGTAGTGCATGCATACGCGAGTCGCTCGAAGTTGTCTTCGAAGTTTCTGAGCTTGATTTCAATAGCTGAAGCCGCGTCGATGGCGTTTGATAATTTTTACCGCTCTTCGTTGAATTCACGAAGCACTTTCTTGTTCTCCAAACTGAGAACGTCATGCTTCTGTTGAGTCTGGGTAAGTTTCTGGTGGAGTTCAGAAACGGAGTTCGACGACCTAAAGAATACATTAAACGTTATATGAGGTCGGTTTGGAGATGAAAAATCTTACCTAAGATTTCTCCTTCATCCTCTCCTGCTCTGCCTTTTCACAGTTGCTTCGCCACCTTCCACAGAATGTTTTTTTCTTTAGATTCCAGATTGACAATTTGCCATTAAACAAAAAAAAAAAAAACACTTTGACACATCAACCACTTTCAACTCACCTCCTGAGATGAATTGGGAATAGTTAGAAATAGTTACACTTTAACACTGACCGCAAAAACTATAGTCAACTATACTCGGCGCAAAAACGCACTTCAGTGCGAGCATTATTAGGAAATGGAGAGACGAAGATAGAGTACAGCATTTCACATTCGCGCAGTACGACTAAAAAAGGAAAATCTGTACTAAACAGTAGATCCGAAGTTGGGCTCGAGACTAAACTGGGTGTTCCAAGAAAAGAGAGAGTATTACGGCTGAATTGTTTAAGGAGAGAATGTAGATGTAGAAGTAACGATAAAATAGAGATGGTTAGGTTAGGTAAGGTTAAAGTGGGCAAATGGAAAAGGCCCATTGTGATACCACATGAATCTAGGGAATTACTTCTTACTAGTCAAACCATTTTGAACTTTTTATGAAGCGAAGAAGATATTTAATATCCTTGTTAGCAGTTCACTATGATCATCGTAAAAATATTCTCCCAGATGAAGTTTGCGTCTTAGGGAAAGAGCAGGGCATGTGCAGAGAAGATGAGAGATTGTTTCTTCTTCTTCTTCGTCCATACAGCTCCTGTAGATTCATTTGAGGCTATACCAAGCCGTATTGCGTACCTGCCTGTAAAACAGTGTCCCATGAGGACATCTATTAGATAGCTAATATGAAATCTGCTTTCAGATAACTAGTCTTTAGAACGCCTTAGGTCAAGTGACGGTCACATGAGTTTTGTGGCTGTGCACGTTGGTTAATTATACCACCTTGAGTTTGTTTACGTTGAGGCATAAGTTTATAAGTAGCTATCGGTGTACCCATTTTTAGCGAGTTCATCGGCTCTACAATTTCCTGTGATGTCTCTGTGGCCTGGCACCCAACAAAGGTGAATATTAAATTGCTGCGCCATCTCCATTAGAGATGATCGACAGTCGAGGGCCGTTTGAGAGTTGAGACACAGTGTCGCGTCGAGATACTATCAGAGAAGATGATATCACGTTTTCACTCAGCCAGGGTAAAACCTCTTTGATCGGTAAAATTTCCGCACTCGGTGATCTGGCGGTATCCTCTCCGAAGAACTGGGTATTAAAAATCCCTTAGACTGCTCCACAGATGAAGTTCAAGCTAAAGTCTAGCGATTAGACAAGCATGTAGATCTAAACAAGCAAGCAAATCTGACGAAATTATAAAAAGTTTGCAATTTATTGATAGCCAAGCAGCTATCAAGGCTTTAAACAGCAACCTGACTTAGTCCAGAATCTTTCGAGATTGCAAACAAGAGCTCGCAAGTTTTAACGACAATATAAACATCAATCTAGTCGTAATACCAGGGCACAGCGACATTCAAGGTAATGAAATCGCTGATGAACTGGCCAGGACGGGATCAATGGTGAATAAGTTAGGATTTCCTTCAGAGTCATGAAAACGGATATTCAAAATCGTTTTCTTAAAAAATATAACTAAAGATGAAAAAATCAACCAATTACAATTTCTCGAGACAGATATGGCCCACTTACGACCACAAACGTGTACCAAGGAACTTAAGAAAAAACCTAGGTCAGACATTGGCAGAATATAGTTGCCACTGTGCACTTTTTGTGTGAGTGCCCGGCCCCATGCCAGAACAATGTATTTGGGTACTCCTTTCTTACGCGAGCTTAGCAAACTCGCAAATATTAAGAGTAGGAACTTGATTATCTAGTTTAACAAAACCAATTGGATTTAAACACTCCAAAACACTATTATGCTTAAGCACTGTGCTGTATGTATCTTTTTATAATTTATTCTTTTTAGGTAACTTAGAGTTTATGGTATCAAAATGGCGCAATTTAAGCGCTAATTGTTTTCCTGGGCAGAGGCTGACAGTGGTAAGTTCGAAGTTTCGAAAAAATCGCTGCCGTTCAGGCGTCCGTAGCAAATGATCCAAATCAGTTAATTTCAATTCCATGGCGTTCTGAATAGCCAGCGTTATCGCATCATGATTACCGATTAGGATAGTGCTACAAGCCACAAGGCACACTTCACAATCACTTTATTGAAGGGTAGGTTTGATCGGCAAGTTACCTCAAGAAATGGGCGAGTCTATTGCCCGCCTCGTTCGTGCGATTTAACACCACTAGACTAGTTGTGTTCGCTCAAATAATGATAAAAATAAATATATAAGCCCGGTACTTAATATTTATAATTTTATAATGTTCTTTTAAGTTTCCAAGGGGAGTATTTTCGAGTATAGCAGAGTACGGGAGTACACTGAACGCAAGGGGAGTATAAATACTCTCTTGGTAGTATTTTCGGCAGCGCTGAAGAATACGAGAAATGTTTCTAATTCATTGAAAACATGGAACTTTTCGATTTTATTCAATGATATTAAATACGGAAAGGTTCCATGTGAATCAAAGTGTGCAAAAAAGTTCCATATAACTTAAGTGCATTTGATTTTTAAACGACATAAATTATTTAAATGGTTGCATGTAGAACATGGAACCCTATAGTATTAAACAGAAGTGCGAATGCAATGAAAGTTGAGCGTGTTTTTTGTCTGTAGGCCTGCCAATAATTTTTTGAAATTTTTTATTTTTCTTTTATCGAAAAGTAGGTCCAATTACGAAAATTTTGGTGTAAAAAAGTCCTTTTTGATATTTTGTATGACATGTATCCCTATAGTTCTCAGCCAGCGAATTAGAAACGCCGTGTTTACGCGAACAGTCTCCAAATTCAAGTTGCATTTAAAATGAACCTCAAGTTCTTTTTACTTATATAGACATATAGAATATATGGCAAGTATTGAATTCGTAAAAAAAAAAAATTTGAGATGAGGATGAGATATGATATTACGATGATAGAGAAGTCGAAAAAAGTGGGTCCGGCGATTCCGTCTGTCTGTCTGTCGGAAAGTTTACAGGCATCTACAGGCTTAACTACTGGTCCGATTGACTTCAAATTTGAAAATTAGAGGTTTGAGCAAAAAGTCATATCCCAATTTTTTTATTTTTGTTTTAAGATCAAAATTTAGGGTAGCCACCATACGATTTTTTTGGCCAAAAACCAAACTTTTTTTTTTCACAAAAACGGCCCGAACGATTTTTTTTAAACTTCCTCGAGTTTAATTTTTTTAAACATTCATGTATTTTATGTAAAAAAAAAATTTGTATTGCTCCAAAACGGTACTCCCATAGAACCGTTTTTTTGTTATTAGATTTTCTCGAAAACTGAAAGTCCGATCAGCGTAAGTTTTTTTTCGAAAGTACGTATATATTGTTCAAATAATATTTTGTTTCAAAAAAATTTCAAATTTTTTTTTGGATTTTTAAAAAATATTTTAACTTTTTTTTCAAAATTCTGTATCTCAAAAACGGATCAATTTTAAAAATCCAAATTGGAGTATAATATGTATATTTACATGGTCTTGAAAACTGCATACCCAAATTAATTTGAAGATATTTTTGAAAAATTTTATATATAAAAAATTAATTTAAAAAAAAAACGGCTCCGACGATTTTCAAAAAAAAAATTCAATAAATCAAGAATAAGGTTTGAATTTGTTCGGCATTTAAATTTTTGGAATGAAATGTATATACGAGGTACATTTCCAAATTTTAATTTTTTTATAAATTCTAATTATTTTTATATATTTTTTTTTTTTTTTAAGTTAAGTGTAAGCTGTAAGTAAGAGTGTAATCAGAATTGCTTAAAGTATATCTCTTATTTTAACACTACCTTTTGCAATTTAAGTAATCATAAATATTTAGTTTTAGCATGCAGGAGCAAGTTCGTACGACCCAGTCGTGCACATTTTTTTTTATTGAAAATGTATGCCTGTATGGTGTTTTATTTAGCTTTACTTTCGAAAAAGAAAAAGAATGACCCTTTACTTGTGATTCATTGCTGATAAAAATTGGTAGGAGTGTCCCATGTCTAAGCATACACGTCTTTTAGTTGCGAAAACTTTAACTAACAAGAGAGTAGGCCTTAAGGTCATGGCTAAACGATCAATGGCGGTATGAGAGTTTCGTACTAGTCCAGCCGGATACCGAGTAACTGCACTTCATTTTTAATCGTTGATGGCTGTCCGTGAGACCCAACGATGACCATTTTACGCCAATTCTTGCGCGTATCCCTCGTGGTCCCAGCGAACGAGATCCGAAACATAATTGTCTCGTGTTTTTGGACGTTTATTTTCAGTTTACAGTCATCGGAATATCGCTAAATCTGCTCGAAGTCACGTTGAAAAGAGTTCTAATGACTTCGACCTTTGGGTCATTTCGCAATTAGATCGTCGAATACACAATTGACTCTGAGAGGCTACCTCTCCGATAGCTGGAGTAGATGAATCCTGAAGAGAAGAACCAAATCAACAGCTCCACACAAATTAATCGTTGCAGACAATTTTTAAAAATTTTGTCTACACTAACAATGGTTTACTTATGCCTAGTCGGGTCAGCTATAAAAATAGAACCTCTTACCACAGTCACACGGTGTCGAAAGCCTTTTCTAAATCAACCAGAGCTGCACCCGTGAATTGTTTCCTTGATAAATTCGTTTGGATATCAGAAACAAGCTTAGACACGGCATGTCTCGCCTTGAACCAGAAGTCCCGAAATGTTTAGCCCCAGTTAGTCTTCCATCCATTCGCACCGCAACACAAGTACAAGTTGTTAACTCGTTGAAACGTTAATCTTGATTTATTTCTCAGTTAACCAATCGCAATCGCAGTCCAACATGAACCCTGACTCTAATCAACTATTTCTTTCTCACAAAATACTCCTATTTTAATTTCAATATCAAACACTCAGCAAACAATACTCCACCAATTAAAATGATTTCCATTTTATCTTTTCTTTACAGGCCCGTAACTAGACATTAACAACCTCTAAAACTGCTCGTAAAATATCCAAAAATCAAAATCACTTTCAACCAGAGAAGCACGACTGCTAGAAAAGATTTGCTCATAGAACAAAAAAAAAAAATATCAAACTGTCAATCTTACGTCAAAACAAACAGTTACAAGATTATTTTACTATCCTTTTTTTATGGCTTTTTTATGCGACCCTAGACAATAGCAAAGCAGTACATAAAATCTGAAGAGCACCCATAACTTTGTCCCTCTCGCTTGGAATCACTTGAATCAATGTCAATATTATGTGATGTCAAAAAAAAAGAATAAAATCAAACAAAACCGTCGCATCATCATCACGATATACTCAACTGATTGTCTGATCGTAAAATTGTCGTAAAAATGAAAACGACCTTAACCCTGATGATCATCGACTTTACGCGCAGCCGTATAGCAGCTAAAGTCTGACAGAAATGTGACATAACAATCAACCGACAAGTCAGACGCACTCTTTGTTCTCGATTTTATATTATTTTAGGTCCGTCTTTTCATTTTTATGGATTGGATTTGGATTCAAGAGCGACTGTTTGGATACCCAACAGGCAACAAGTGGCAAAGAGGGCGCTAAGTCGTAAAATTTAGGTCGTAAATGTCTGCGGAAGCTACGCGTGCAGATATTTTCTAAGGACACATTGATGATTCTTTTGACAGTCAATGTCAAGTGAGTGGTTAAACAAACATAAAATTGCGTTTTATCAGTTGTCATCGTTCCGACGAAACGATGATTCTTTTGTTCCGATTTTTACGACTCTGTTCGCACACGCTTGGAACGCGCAAGAACAATCAAGGGTTAGTATGCAAGGAGTCAAAATGGAACCCACATAGGCAACCTGTCAGATTATGTGGATTGTCGTCAAGTAGCATTTTTACGACTTTAAGGATGCTTCCTCGAAACTGGTATAGCAGACCTCGTAAAATCAAAAGGCGGACATCTTTTGTAAAAGCCAATGCAAAATACCCTCCTTCCAGCAACACTGCAGCCATCAACAACATCTTCCCATCCTCATCTTCACCATCGTCATCAAGTTGCCAAAACCAAAATTCAAACTAAAACCAAAACCACACCATCCACCATGTCGAAGAAGTTTAATTCTTGATTGCGCCCCCGGTCGGTCCGGCAATGAAAACAACAAACCGCCAACCAAAACGGCAGGTTTTATGATTTTTTTACGATTATTGTGCGATTATCGTTGAGCGTAAATGATTGCAATAAAAACTATTAAGTTTATTGAAAATTTCACTCAAAGTGTCGTTTTATTGCATTTTAATTTGATTCGATTTGTTTTTTTTTTCTGTTTAATTTTGTTGTTGTTGCTGTTGTCGCTGATGTTTGTTTTGATTTTTGTTTCTGTTGGATGGAAAAAGAAGTTGTTGTCGTCTTTGGGTGTTTATGACTTTTATGGATAATTTGAGATCGAGCGCTTCTGGAAATTTTGAATATTTTAAAGGGTGATCTGATCAATTTATTTGACAAAGAAGCAAAGGTAAGCAAGTCAATAGAATGGAGATAAAAATGTAGTCGATTGTGTTAAGAGTTTTTCTCAAGGGTAAGTAATCTTGGCTGTCAAACATCAATTCTTCAGCATTAAGCAGTAAGTTGATCAAAAGAACTGAAGAATTGAACTCTGGTTTTTATTTTTACACAAAAACTATAAGGCAGATATCCCTGGATAAAAATATGCTCCCTAAAACTTCAAATTTATTATACTAGCGCTTCTCTTCATTTTCAAAAAATTCTCATATCTTTTAATGGCTTCTTTCAAATAAGAAATATTATTTATTTGCCCTCGCTTCCGGGCTTCAAAATAGGTGTTTGTTTCTATATGAAAATGAGGTTACGTTGTCGGTTTGAAACCTACTCGTGTCCATTCTGTTTTTATTTCATCTTATTTCACGGATACTCCCCCTTCGGAAGAACTGCCAAAACTGAAAAGAGTATCAATCTGTCATGAGAAAAGTACCTACATATAAATATACTAGCAGTTGCCCGTGACTTCGTCCGCGTCTACCTCATGCATCGGCCAGAGGTGCGTCTTCGACTTGTGCATCATACCCGCATGGGAATTTTGTTGCGAAGTTATTATAAAACCGTTTGCCAGTTTTAGCTACACTTTTCACTCATGCTTTGCTCTTATTGTTCGTAATTTATAAGCGTAACGTTGTATATAGCTTGAAGCTTGAAGTCGTTGGGCCTTTACTTTTTTGGCTAGGTTAGTGTCACTGTACAGCTCGTACAGTTCTTGGTTGAATCTTCGTCTCCATTCTCCATTAATGCACAAAAGCGTTTTAGACAATCTCAGATGTTGTCATAGGCCCATGTCTCTGCACCATACATGAGGACCGGGATATGAGGGTTTTGTAGAGTGTCACTTTAGTTGCTCGGAAGAGAATTTACTACTCAATTGCCTTCTAAGTCCAAAGAAGCAGCGATTGGCTAGAGTGATTATTCGTTTGATTTCAGCGCGAGTGTTGTTGTCTGAGTTGATAGCAGATCCCAGGTAGACAAAGTCCTTAACTACCTCGTTGACGTTTGCTCCAAGAAGTCGATGTTGGCAGTATTTTCTTGTCGATAACATTAACTTGGTCTTGCCCGTACGTTCCGCTCGTTAATCACAACGCTCCACTGACATCACGCTGTGTTCTTTCAATTATTTCAATGGAATAATAGATTATTCAATACAAAAAGAATTGTTCAATTTTATTTAGCAGTAGCTAGGATTAGCGCGTCCAAACAATCAGAAAATGAATAATTTGTTGCCGATTTTTAAACATTTTCCACTGATTCCTATTGTTATATAGCCTAAGTCCTTTCATAATTAATGAATTATTCAACACAAAAAGAATTTATCGATTTGATTTTCGGCCAAAAACGGCCAATACAAGCTCTGAGCTCATCCAACGTGTGTCGTTATCGTCTTGTGGGCATAAACCAAAATCTAAGCGTAGCCCAAAAAAAAAAAAAAAATAGTCCATAAGGGCGTAAATCGCACGAAAGGAGCTAGCAATCCACTTCTTGAGACAACACGCTCAACAAATTAAATAATTGTGGCATTATCCTGTTGAAGTCACATATCGCCAAGTACATATCTTCCATTTATGTTTAAAAAATATAATAAGTAATCATTGCATAAGAACGTTAGCCAATCATAATAACGTGACGATCGTTATCTTCGACGAAAAAATAACGCCATCGACATGCAAACCTCAACAAATAGTTATGGTGGTTCATGAAACTAATTTGGATTGCCATTGCCACCCGACCAATAATGTACCAATTGATCCCAAAATTAGCTTCGCCACTGAAAATAATTTTTCGATGAAATTCATCATCTTGGCGCATCTTCTATAGACCCCAATTGGAAAACGAACGTAGCTTCATATGGTCCTTGGGTTTCAGTTCTTGAGTCATCTCAGCTTAATTCTTGTATGGGTGCAAACTAAGATCCTTTACGCGAAAACGCCATAATGTTATCTGAACGATGCCCAATTCTTGAGAACGCCGGCCGCGTAGTTGAAATGACTGATTTCGATCGTTTGCTACGGACGGACGCCTGACGGTAGCGATATTTTCGACACTTCGACTGGTTAACTTACTGACACGGCAGCATTATCCAATGAATATATTGGCTCAAATTTGTTGCACTAATGTCGTTTTCTATTGGACGTCCAGAAGCATTCGGCAGAGTCCAGAAATCTTCTGAAACCGTTCCATTGGACTGACTTTGACAGACGAAATGCCGCTAAGAAGAGCAAAACTCTTCTGTTTTGAAAACAAAATCGTCCGACGAATGACACATACATCATAATCCGGTTCCATTGGAGGTAGAAGGAGAAACGTCAAAGAAAGACCAATGAAAAACGACAAAAACTACTTGTTATTGCCGGTCTATCTACCGAGTACCGAATCCAAATTTCATTAGAAAGTTTTTATAAAATGGAGACGTTATTCGTTCGTGTTCTTTACCACGATTTAAATGTTGCAATTTTTGAATAAACTTACAATAACAGTTCGATGTTTAGTGAACGTAAATAAAAATATAGTAGCGCGACAGCTCTTGAAGAGCCAAGGCCTAAGTGGCTTACTCTCATAAGCAATTCTCTGGGTGCGTGTGAAGAATTAAGAGGACCTACAAATTAACGCCGATTCCGAACGGCAAAGTTGAGAAGCACTTTTTCATGACAGATTGATACTCTTGGCAGTTTTGTCAGTTCTTCCCAAGAGGCAGTGTCCGTGAAAGATGAAATAAAAACTATGGGCACGAGTAGGATTCGAGCCCACGACGTTCTGCTTAGCAGCCAACGCATCTAACCACTAAGCAACGGACACTACAAGTGAACGTACCTTTCACAAATTAAACTCAGAGTTGTGAAGTCCTCATTGGAAAACCCGAAAATATGTGTAAAAAAAGTAATTGGATCTGGATCGTGTTACTGATTAAGATATCAACATCATAAATCTGTTGCAGAAAAGTCACGAAAATTGTATACTATAAAAAAAAATATTATTTTGAAAATCTGCGTTAAAAAAAGTATCAATAATGATGTAAAAAAGATGGTGTTTTTAATTTCCATCTATAAAATGGTCTCAATCCTTTTGAGGGCACTCAACTGATCGTTATCTTCAATAGCAGCTGCCGATAATGGAAATTTAAAAGCAATTTACGTTCTCTTTCTTTTGGAACAAATTAAATGTAATAAAAGTTAAAAAAAAATTATATAATAAATTGATGATTGCGTTATTTAAATATTTAGTTATGATCCCTTCTAAGAACATTTATGTTTTTACTTATCAAAAATAACCATTTATAAGAAAAGGAAGGGAACACAAAACATAAACACATTACTGACCATACGAACGGTCATAAGTTTTGAAAGCAAAATATTTCCTTGCTTTTAAGAAACGTTATTTCATTAGGACAGATTCTTAAATCAATTTAGTTTTTAGCATTTTAGCCTGCGTTTTACCCGGAATAGGTTCATAAACTGAACAATTTCAAACAGCAGAAAGAAAATGAATAGCACTGTTTAATGAAGAAAAAAACAGATCAGAGCAGCACAGAACAGCACAAGTAAATGAAAACTGTCAGAACAAGTAAGAACAGAAAAGATCAGCTCCCTGTTTAATCTTTTTGACAGAATAAAATCAGCTGTTAAATAAATATTCCAGGTCAAATCATATTGAATAAAATTTTCATTTGTTGGAAACAAGATTCTGAATAGCTTTTTAGATTTTTTTTTTGAAGAATTTTTACTTGGGAGTATAGTAGACATATTTTTACTTCTTCGGAAAACTCGTCAATCGAGATAATTTCAAAAAATTGTTTGATTGGAAAAAAATTAAAATAATTTGGCATTTGTAATTTTGACATTTGATAGTTTTCACAAAGCTACACCAGCAAAAAAGTAGGGGCAGAAAAATGTGTACTAAACTGAGCTGAACAACTTCATGGAACACAACATGACAGATTGTAGAACAGTTTGGGGCAAGGTTTTTACTCATGGAACACACAAACGTGTACTTTTTGGATCTTTTCTGTACTTTTCTGTGCGGAGCAGATTCATTAAACAGACCTAATATCTCATCAAATTCGTTTTTTTTTTTTTTTTTTTTTAACACAGTATCAGAATTGGTGGTATCACTTAGTGTGGTGTTAGTTGTTAGTAAGCACATAACGAAACTAAAACAAATAACACAACACACATAAATAATTAACATAAAATAGAGACAAAAAAAAACATACAAAATCAACATAAAACAAAAAAAAAAGAAAGTGGAACACTGGTTTTCAAAATTAATTTGAGTTGAATTTTACTTAAATTAAAATCAACAAGTTTTGAGTTCCAGTTAATAAGTCTACCAATACGTGTCAAAGGCTCATGCATTTCATAATTAGTACAGTGAATATGGATCTTAATCAGATCCTGACTATGGAGATTATAACCTCTCCCTCGAGAGCAAAACAATATTTTACAGAGAAGGAGCATCAGTGACTCCAGTTATAATTTGATGGAAAAATACTATATCATTATTATTTCTTCTCTGTTGTAGTATTTGCATGTTAAGGATTGTTGCACTGTTGCTAACATTATATAGGAACAAGTTTATAATTCTTATCAAATGAATCGTTTTGTTCAATAAAGATCAAAACAACAGTGAAAAACAATTGGTTAAATTTCAAATTATTATAGTTGCAATGGAGTATTAATCTCCCTTGAATATTTTTTTATTCCAACATCAAACGCGTTTGAATTGATATGGTTATAGGTAGAAAAGGTACAAAAATGCTTTAGATAAATTGATGTCAAGATTATGATCAAGTTGGAATTTCAACTCTCTCTGTCAGCCTTTACGTTTGTACCAATAAATCAACAGATTTTTTATTTGAAAACTAGTGGTTTTTAAGAGGACTTGCGTTACTAGGCCAGTTAAATCAAATTTTTATTCTTAACAGACATATTAATTGAGAATGGGGAGTGGGATCTAAACCAAATCAGACCAAAATTTATATTGTTGATTTCAGATTTCAATCTTTTTGAACTTTTTGAAAGAAAGTTTCTGATTCAACGAAGAAGAATTTGATTTGAAAGAGGGAGCAGGAAATAGACTTTAACATTTAATGATCACGAGTAGAGCTGTTGCTGCGAAATCCCTTACTGCCCCTCGTTAAGAACCTTGCAGCCTTCGAAATCGGTCTTAATTCCATCTTTTTTGCAAATAAAAATAATCTTAAACTCAAGGTGGCGTTACAGTCCATTGTGAACTTGGGCCTCAATCAATAGTCTCCGCCAGTCAACTCGGTCCCTAGCTAGATGTCTCCAGTTTTGCACTCCAAGTTGATTGAGGTCCTCTTCTCTCCTCTTCTTCCTCTCCTCCTACGTCCCTCAGGCAGGGAGCATTGGTGTACATCTGAGTCTCTGGACCTTAACCCTTCTGGCTAGTTCGCTATAATATCTTCTACGCCATTCCCCTTCAATGCACACGCAAGAACTTTCCTCTCGAAACAGCCTTAGGGACTTTCATCCGATTTTGTCAAGGTCCATGCTTCTGTACCATACAGCAGAACTGGGATGATGAGGTTGTTGTAAAATTTTACCTTATAGTTGCTCGAGAGTGGGCTTAGCCCAAAGAAACACCAATTAGCAAGAGTTATTCTTCGTCTGATCTCGGCGCTGGTGTTATTGCCCGTGTTTATAGCGGAGCTTAGGAAGACAAACTCCTCTACTACCTCGAAGTTGTATGTGTCTATTGTGACGTTCTGTCCGAGTGTTGGGTGTCCTTCGTCGAAGACAGCATATACTTCGTTTTTTCCTCACTTACCGCTAAGCCCATTTTTGGCTATTCTGTCTCAATTCTCACAATGGCGCCATTGCCATCACGTTGTATATTCTTTCCATTAAATCAGTGTCATCGGCGTACGCGAGAAGATGAGCAGTCTTTTGGAAGATAGTGCCGATGGCGTTGACCATGTAGTCTTGCACTATCTTCTCAAGCACAATGTTTAAGAAATCGCATGACAGTGCATCGCCTTGTCTGAATCCATTTTTGACCTCGGAGGATTCCGTAAGGTCGTTGCCAACCTTGATGGAGCAGCGTGAGTTCTCCATCGTCATTTTGCACAATTGAATGAGCTTGGCAGGGATGCCGAAACTAGACATAGCTTTGTACAGTTCGTTTCTGTGGATGCTGTCATACGCGGCCTTAAAATCGATGAAAAGGTGGTGGGTATCGATTTGGAGTTCATAGGTCTTTTCCAGGATCTGCCGCAACGTGAAAATTTGGTCGATAGTTGACTTTCCTTGCCTGAAGCCACATTGATAAGGACCAATCAGATTGTTGATGAAAGGCTTCAGATGTTCACATATTACGGCAGAGAGGATCTTGTAGGCGATGTTAAGAAGACTAATTCTTCTGTAGTTGGTGCAGTTTAGAGGATCTGCCTCTTTCAGGATCCAGCAACTAATGCTGAGGTTGCATTCATCGGGCATGCATTCCTCTGACTATATCTTACAGATGATTTGGTGCATATGCTTCTATCTAGTTCGTCGCCTGCTGCTTTGAACAGCTCAGCAGCTAGACCATCTGATCGGCTTTGTGATATTGCGGTTTTCACTTCTTCTAGGTCTTGTTCACGGAATTGTTGGCTATCATCGTGTTAGATGAATGGCTCCTATCTAACAGCGGTGTTTTGGTCGTCGTCGCCGTTATACAGTCTACAGAAGAAGAATAATCACTAAATCCAATTAGCTACAAATTGAGTTAACACCACTTTAAAAATGTGCAATGACTATTTTCAAAATAATAGCACTTCAGGCACAAAACAACTCAACAAGTTAAAAATTAGTATTTATTTGTTACTTCATAAACTATTTTTTATGATTTTATAAATACTTACTTTCGTGTTTTAAAACAATAAAAATTGTTGGTTTCCAATTAGGTCTCAAATGAATGGGAAGGGCGAACCATAACCATATACCAATGTGAATTTTGTTTTGTTTTTGTTGTAAATTGGCTTTTCCTATTGTTTCTTTTATTTCCTCAGCCAAATTAACAACTGCATGAAGCATGACTAAAGTGCTAGTGTTTTATTGTAAAAGTAATTTGAATATGAATAATTAAAAAGCCATCAGTAGTGCTTAAGCTTATTGGTGAATTATTAGGTCGTTTGTATTCAACTAGTGTTTGGCGGTTATTTAAATTATATGAAGTGCGTTTGCTATTCACTTCTTCATTGTTTTGGTTTATTCGGAATTCAATAAATGATGCTTATTGCATTTCCAGTTGCAATGAGTTAAATGCACAGCTGTACAGTTCGAATGAGTATTTTAGTAAAATTGTTTAAAAATGCTTAAACAATAGCAAAAGTCTTGATACTCCAAAGGCCCTTACTTGATATCATGGTATTTCGAAAGTATGGACGTATTTACTGGTACATAGATTAGCAAGCCGATTCAACCCACTGACCCGAATTACAACTGAAAAGATTCAAACCAAAACCTCTTTGAAGAAATCAATGACTTCAAAGCAATATAACACCCTCTAATCATCATTATACTAATCCACTCTAAGAATCACCTTGTCTCTCATATTGATCGTAAACAAATCGTAAAATCAAATTTAATACCTGTTTGAATTGCCAGGAGTCAATCCTACGTCTATGGTATAATCATCCAACCCACCACTTGACCTTCCTCTTCTCTTCTCGTCTATTGTGCCATTCAACACGGCAGACATAGTCAATATAAATGAAAGCGCAACAACAACCGATTATTAAGCCAGACCGAAAGGGTCATGCAATGTTCGTTTTGTAAATTGCAGAATTGAAGTGCACTTACCCATTTTACAACAATCAACAATACAACACTGTAGGTACCTACTTGCTGCTGAACAACACACTCTTCACATATAAGAGTGAAAACTCAAACAACAGCCATTATTATCATCATCATCATTGTAATGGTCATCATCGTCATCATATCGGTCAAGTATGTTGCCGCTCTCACAACCCTTAAAAATCGTAGGAAAGTATTGTTGTTGGATGGTGTCCGGTTCCGATACACAAAAATTTTATACTTCACTTTTTCTGCTTACCTGTTTGACCTGACCAAACTTCAGGACTATGAGAATTCAGACAGCGGCGGCGGCGGCCGGTCTTAAAATACCAACACCTACAAGAAGGACATAACCGTATTACGAAGCATAATAAATAAAGCCGTAAATATGACCTCGAACTGAAGGATTAACCTTTTGGAATTACTTAATTAAGCAAACGAACGGTCAGTCATTGTTTACATTGTTGGTGATGATGATTATTATATGGTCGTGATGGGATAATGTGATTTCGGGAAAATCACAACAATGGTAGGCTTAAGTATTTTTGTGGGTGGAAAACGATCAACGAATGTGTTTGTTTGTTGATTTTTGACTTGTATGTAAAAGCAAAAGAAGAAGAAGGATTTAAATTGTTTCTCAGCAGGCAGTGATTATGCCACGCCTGGAAAGGAAAAGGGAGGTCCGCAATGTTGGTGGTTACTAGCCTTGTTTAAGATATTTTATGGATTTGCTTTGACTTTGTAGTGGGTTGATTTCCGGAGGAATATTGAGTGATTATTTCCTAATTGAGGAGCAATAAAACACTTTGGAATAACCTTAGAATGCATCTGCATCACATTAGTGATATCTGAAAACCGTTTGTCAAGGTGCTTTCTGTAGGTTTCTAAGTGCATTTTTTTCGAACTTCGAAGTCTGTTTGTTTTGATTGAAGAAGAAACGGCTCGGTAATTCTATCTAGGATGACTTTGGCAGACTGTATTGGTGCATCATTTACCCTTCCTTTATTTGACCTGAATTCGTGATTACTTTTTGAAACGTCTTGAATTGTTTCATGCCAAATGTTTCTGTAGATGCTAGTTTTAAGAACGTCAATCATCAATCAAATCAATCATAATTACTTTACTCCATAGAAATTTAATACTAAAATACAGATTTTGAAGTGATGCTTATCAGTAGTGAATAACACTGTGTCTGAGATTTGAGAACAAACATTTATTTTAAACAAAATTAGAGCACAGTAAGTTCTCTTTGTTTCCCCGTCGTACAATTACACGGCTTATCATATGCATTACATTTTTCTTTACTCAATCATGTGTGATATGTCGTCAATAACAGATGAATAGAGATTTGCTGTTTGAATTCCAGGGTTGGATTGATACACGCTTCGGTTAAGGCATACCTAACACTAACAGTGACACTGAATCGTAAGGCTTTCTTATATTCAATTCAGTAACTCTTTTATATCACATACTCTCTAAATTGAAATCAAATGGAGTAAGGATAATAGCCTACGCTGATGATCTTGCATTACTAGCGACTGGCAGATTCCTACCCACTATCGGTGAACAAACAGAATAGGCCCTCTCGTTGGTAAGCAAATGGACTAAGAACTGTGGGCTGACAGTCAATCTAGCTAAAATAGATCTAGTGCTATTTACTAACAAACGCAAAATACCCGATTTTAAAATACCTTCAATTGAAGGCTGCCCTCTCAAAATCACTGATCACGCAAAGTATCTCGGTGTGATCTTAGATAAAAAACTAAACTGGGGCCTGAACACCAAAGATAGATTCAAAAAAGCATCGACTGCCTTTTTCTCCTGCAATAGAATTTTCGGAAAAACATGGGGACCAAATCCTAAAATTATCCGATGGATGTATTTGGCAATAATTAGACCAATACTAACCTACGGTAATTTGGTATGGTGGAAAGCTTTAGAAAAGAGCACGAACCTGAAAACTTTGACAAAAGTTCAAAGATTAGCGTGCACTGGCATTACGGGGGCAATGAGATCCACTCCAACTGCGGGACTGGAAGTTATACTCGATATTATTCCCCTAGACCTCTTTGTTCAAGAATCTGCGGCCAAAAGTGCCCTGACACTTAGTCAAACTAAAGTCTGGAAAAATAGTTCCATAGGACATGCCCAGATCCTTCATAAAGTTATGGGTCATAGTACTACAACAGACTATAAAACACCCTAACTTGATTTTCACAAACCATTCCAGGCTGCCATCGCAAGCAGAGAGGAATGGATAGATAATATGTCGTACTCCAGTGAGTCGTCAATAGCTATCTATACTGATGGCTCTAAAATGGACACTGGTGTAGGAGCAGGCTTCTATTCCAAATCTCTCCAGTTAATCATCTCGCTTAGGCTTCCAGGCTACAGTAGCGTCTTCCAAGCGGAGGTCCTGGCAGTGACAACAGCTGCTAAAAAGGTATCAATGATGGCGATACCACGAGCTGATATCACCTTTTACATTGATAGCCAAGCGGCAATAAAAGCGATTACTGCAACTGAGGTAAAATCTAAGCTTGTTTCATGCTGCCGCGAAGAGCTCAAGGTTCTTGGCGCACAGCACAACATTAGACTCTGCTGGGTCCCGGGCCACAGCGATATCATACTAGGCAATGAGAAGGCCGATGAATTAGCAAGATTAGGGTCAATGCTTGACGTAAGCCAAGTGCCGCTAGTTAGCACCCCTACCTGTCATTTAAAACAGGAAATCTCAAAAAGAATAACTATCAAAGCCGATGAAAGGTGGAATCTTCTTGACACCTGCGGCACAACAAGAAAGATCTGGCCCTGTTTTAACAAACAAAGAACGGGAAAAATTATGCAGCTACACAAGGGATCACTTCGATCTCTTGTAAGCATAATCACCGGACATAATCTGTTAGGTTATCATATGAAAAAGATGAGAATCAGTTCAGATGATCTATGCAGAGGATGCGGTGACGAGGAGGTGCATGAAAACACTTCGCACTATCTGTGTCAATGTCCAGCACTTTCCCAACAAAGGAAGAAACTGCTTGGCAACTTTTTCTTCGGGGATTTAGAAGAACTCTCTAGTACGCCAGGTACTAGCATCCTGAACTTCGTCAAGGCCTCTAAATGGCTTGACTAACTGAACACATAGGTTTTTCTTATAAGCTTGAGTAGCAATACTCGCGGGTATCACAATGGATCTGTATTGATCTAAGTGTGACGGTAGAAACATCAACTGTCAGCCCCTAAACCTAACCTTACATTTACATCACGTCTGTTTTGGTCTTTTTTTATTTTTTCAACATGTACCTAGTAATTGATAAATTCAGAGTTGATAATTGCATTATTCTTGCTGCGTATTTCAACACTGTTTGGAACAGGCCAGCTGTATTGGCACTGAGTGAAACCCAAGTAGGTGATAATTCCGACCTTACTATTTCTTATTCATGGGTATTGCTCAGTGTCTTTATTCTCACCCCCCCCCTCATGGACTCGCCGTTTACATGATGTTGCTTAACAATTCTTACCACAGTATGTAGGTACGCTGCTCAAGTTTTCAGTAAATAAGCACATCATTCACTACTGTTTTCTATATCGAAGCCCAAATTTGGAAAGAGCTTCAACTTCAAGCGTATTTGACTCTCTATCTGACTCCATTCAAAGAATTTTATCCTCACACTGAAATCGTTATTACGGGCGACTTCAATGTACTCAATTCTTCGTGGCTTCGGGCCAGACAACACCAGAAGGAATATGTGTTGAAATCCTTGCTAAGTTTAACCACCTTACTCAACTTTTCACCGAGCCCACTCGAATATCAGACATTATTGGCCAAGCGGAAAATGTTCTTGACTTGTTCCTTACCTCTGAATGAAGACTTTTATCCCGAATAGCGTTAATATCATCAAACCCAAAGAAAAATCATGGTTTGATTCAAGCGATTAAAGAGGTTATCAGGGAAAAAGAAATAAAGTTTATGCGCTAAAGCTAAACATTTCGCTAGACAGTTCGCCTCCAATTCAACGCTGCTCGAGAAAGTCATGTCTCCCCCAGTCCTTGAGCGCGTTAATGATTCCATGGGACAATTCTTCTTTCGCTTTCGTACCTTGGCGAGAGGCGTGATTTTTTTGGTCAATTTAATCGTCCAAATGTGTGTACAATCGCAAAAATCGTGGAAAAATTCCAGCAAACTGGGTCTGTAGAAGATGTGAGAACACCAGTGCATGCTCGTACAGCTCGTACTGTAGAAAATATTGCTGCTGTTCGCGATAGTGTGGCTGAAGAGCCGTCCACCTCAACTCGTCGTCGTGCCCAACAATTGCACCTCTCAAGCTCGTCGTTGATGAACATTATGCATAAAGACTTGCATTTACACGCTTACAAGGTGCAATTGGCTCAAGAACTAAAGCCTCTTGACCATTCCAAACGTCGTGAATGGGCTGAATGGTGGCAAGAAATGGCAACAGTGGATGATCAATTTTCGAAGAAAATCATCTTCAGTGATGAGGCACATTTTCACCTCAGTGGATTCGTCAATAAACAGAATTGCCGCATTTGGGCGAATGAGAATCCATGAGTGATTGTCGAAAAACCAATGCACCCACAAAGAGTGACTGTTTGGTGCGGTTTATGGGCTGGCGGCATCATCGGGCCGTATTTTTTCCAAAATGAGGACGGTCAGGCAGTTTCTGTGAATGGTGTTCGCTATCGTGAGATGATAACGAACTTTTTATGGCCCGAATTGGAAGATATGGATGTGGACGATATGTGGTTTCAGCAGGGACGGTGCCACTTGCCACACAGCTAACGAAACAATGGCTCTTTTGCGCAACAAATTCAATGGCCGTGTTATCTCACGTAATGGCGATGTCAATTGGCCGCCAAGATCATGTGATTTGACACCGTTGGACTTTTTTCTTTGGGGATATTTGAAAGAAAAGGTGTACGTCGATAAGCCAGCAACAATTCAAGAGCTAAAGGATGAGATAATTCGGCACATTAACGGCATAGAACCTCCATTATGCCTCAGCGTCATCGAAAATTTGGACCATCGGATGGAGGTGTGCCGCCGAAGTCGCGGCGCCCATTTGGCCGATATTTTGTTCCATACATAATTGAATAATACCAATATATCATAATAAAATAAAATTACAATAATTTCCTAAATAGATTGTGTTTTATTCAAAATCAACATCGGCCCTTGAAATTTAACCACCCTTTAGATCTCAACATACATAACTACACTGGTCCGGATGGTATACCCGCTATTATTCTGAAGAGGTGTTCTTCCACGCTGGCAAAACCCTTGCGTAAACTTTTTCATCTCTCCTATCCAATCTTAAAAATAGAAGAATCTTCTTCTCCCTCCAATTATCGTCCGATTGCACTTACAGTACCGCTTTCGCAGCAACAGGTCCACTGATGATCTGCATCTGATGGTTTATCTCACCCAACAGTGGAACAAATCAAAAAAGTAAGATTGTTGCACTTGGTATTTCAACGGCATTTAATAAAGTCTGGGATCTTGCCCTATGAGTACTTGAGCTCTTGATACCCGCATTCTCGGGTAGCTACCCGGGTACCCGGGTACCCGTATTTCCGGGTATTACCCGGGAGACATAAATTCGGGTACCCGGCTGGATTCAGGTACCCGGTTAGGTTCGGGTACCCGCAATATTCTCGTATTCTAGGCACAAATAATGTTCTTGAAAAGATTTAACAATATTTGTTCATCTTTTCTGTTAACTACACTGTAAAAAATACAAGTATTTATTTGCATTTCGACTCTACTAAAGTCCTGGTTAAAAAATAAACAGTGTTATCCCATAAGAGCTTTGACAATGATTTTTTTTAAGCAAGGAGCGGGTGTATCATTTTAGCAACAAGGGCGGTAACAACTAATTTTAAGGGCAGTGCCTACGTTACAGCTTTCACGTCGAATTTTCAAGTATTTTCATTTTAAATGTTAATTTTTTTATGATATCGAAACCTGTTTGAATAAGGAAATTTCCAATATTTGAAAGAATACAAAAAATTAACATTTTTTTAACATTAAGTTTGAGTCCACGTAAGTAAACAAAAATCTTGTTCAGATTCTTAAAAACTGCTTCTTGCGTACATCATAAAAAAAATATCAATAGAAAAAGCGGCCCGAATAAAGTTCTGCCTGCAGTACGGATTTGGTTACACTCATTGAATAAGAAGTACAGGAAGGGGTCTTATGAAAAAGAAGTGAAGCATTTTTCTAAGTAGTGTGAGTTTCACAAACACAAACGCATTACAACAGGGCTGGTCTGCAGTTGAATGGTTAATCTCAGGGGCGCCAAGCGAAATTTGATTGAATCAAGATTTCTTCGATTTTGCTTCAACTTTTTTTTCAATCTCAATTCATATTTTTAGGTGTTTTAACACTAAATGTGCACATGTACGGTTTTTAATGTTTAATTTTTTTATTTTCCAGTACATTTTCTTCATTTTTCATCCGTAATTCATCACGTTTATTACGCTTGTTTTGATCGTTTTTAAAGCAAATTCTATAAAAAAACTTGAACAAGCGTTTAATATCATGGTCAGAAGGAAATAATCTTTTTTTCTTACACCATCATCAAGTATAAAATCAGTTCAATGAAAGTGTTTTGAACAAACAAAGGACTAAGAATTTATTCCATCCAATTTAAGAATTTCTATCCACTTTTATCTTTTCCATTCAGCTTTCGGAAATCTTCAAAATTGTCAAGGCATGTATGTATATATATATATAAGTTGTGATCTTTATTCAATATTTTAATTTTCATACATACATATATAGTTCACAATTAGAGCATGGCGTTAGCCGTCAGCCGAAAAAAAGAGAAAATATTAACATCGAATTGAAGTAGTTGTTGTTATAATATTGTTATCTAAGAACCTATTACATCTCACGGGTAATTTAAGAGTTAATCAGAAACTTTCATTTATGATTTGGGAGCGGTATTTCCATGCCGTTTTAACGTAGCTGACTAGAGTAGGCCAGCTAGTGTCACCGTTTAATATATTTTTTAGTTCATCCATAGTTAGACTGATTTTATTCCAGTGGGCACGTCTAATGGCATTTAAAACAGGGCAGGTTCCGATAAAATGTATTACATCCTCTGCTGCGTGTCGATTGCACAGTGTACATTCAGTGGATCGGTCGCTGCGATGGGGCATATAGTTTAGGTGCAAAAGCTCTCCTCTTGCTTTAAAGATTGTGGAAATAGTATCTATACTGTTGTTGTCGTGAAAATAATTGCTTAATAGGTTGTGATCTAGCACTCGATATAGGCTCCTGGATTCACTTTGTCTTGCTTGTTCATGAAAATGTTCAAATTTTGTTTCCTTAATGGTGTTCCACAGGACATCCAAGGTTTCTTCCCATCTTTCGGGGGTATCGCTGTCCAGATTTAGGTTATGTTCCAAGCATAGTCTTGACCACTCGCCAAAGAACTGGGACTTGCGTTGCACGATATAGGAGGCTACTATTTTAGGAAGTCTTTGCGGGGAGTATTCCATGATTTTTCTTATGTAGCTGAAGTGAAGTTTCAGAGTGTACAAGAAGAGAGGAGGAAGTCCAGTCTCTAAATGGAGCATGTACGTTGGAGTGTTTTCCGGGAGACGAAAAATTTTCTTTAAGAAGTATCTTAAGGGTTTTTCAACGTCATCGTATTGAACAACTCCCCAGACCTGCGCGGCATAACATATTATTGATCTTACTACCGTTTCAAAAAGTTTGTATTTCACACTTGTTGCGACGTTCTTTTTACCAAGGAGCCCTTTCCAGTTGCAGTTAATGGCCATTTTAGCATCATGTAACTTGGCTCTGAAGTGTTTCTCAAGAGAGAGTTTGGGAGTCAAGATTACTCCAAGATACTTGTATTCTTTGACTTTTTCAAGTTCCTCACCTTCCCAGGTCCATTTCTCATCCCTAGCGTATCTTCCGGTATTGTTTCTGAAAACCATAATTTTGGATTTGTCGGTGTTAACCTTTAGATTCCATTTACAGCAGTATTGCTGTAACTTGTTGGCCATGAGTTGCATCATATTTGCCGTTTCTGCCAGTAGGACGATGTCATCTGCATACATTAGACATTTGATGTTTATTCCATTGAAATCAATTCCTCCTGGGAGAGAGGTAGTAATGTCATCAAGAAATATCGAAAAAAGCAAAGGACTCAGTAAGCACCCTTGTTTGACGCCCATTTCTGTATCAAACCAGGAAGACAATTGTTTCCCATCCCAAACTGCCGCTTGGTTTTGCTCGTACATACTTTGCAACACTTTAAGGATCTTCGTTGAAACTCCTACATTGCTTAGTTTAAGAAATAAAGAATTTCGGTCTATGGAATCAAAGGCAGCCTTAAAATCCACGAAAAAAGCAAGGCATGTATGTATTTTAGAGCATTCAAATTCTTTAAGATGTAACTCACAATAGACAGGGACTTAAATATTGACAAGGGGAAAATACAGAAGTATTTTCTAGTTTATTGTAATACAATCAGCAAATAAAAACGTTTGGAAACACGATGGAAGAACTATTCAAAACAACCGTATACACCACGGGAACTCAACGAATTGCAGCGCCTTACCATCACTAACAGAAATAATACACCCCTGAACTCGACTGACAACACAGTCAAAATTTGACAGCACAGGCCCCAAAAATTGAGAGCACAGGTCCCAAAAGTTGACATCATCAGAAATTTTTGTTGCTTCACTCACGTACACTGTACATGTAGCTAACACCGCTTCCTGTACTTCTTATTAAACAGTTACACTCTCAATCATATATAAATATCATAAATTGAGTACATACTCCATAACCCCGTTGACTTCACAGTGCATTCCAGACCATTGATGGCATTTGCATTTGCGTAACAAAGAATGCAATGGTCACTGAAACCCTTATATGAAACAAAAAACAAAGTGCCATATGATTTTTTTTTATTCAAATATTCTAGTCAGAGGAAAGAATCAAGTTTCTTCTAACGAGTAAAGTTTTCTATTGTTTTTTTGTTATTTTCTTGAAAGCGAATTATGTTTAATAAAGCGACTTTGGGAATTTTCTCTCTGTTTAATGCTATTGGGTACTATCAGGTTTTTCGGGTACCCGTCGGTTAATGATACCCGGTACCCGTATGTTCGTGTATTACCCGCTTAGATTCGGGTACCCGGGTACGGCCGGAATTTTTGTTGAAACGGGTATTACCCGGGTAGAATCAAGAGCCCTAATGGTGTCGATGAATCCCTTGTCTCTTCGTTGGATTAGAAACTCTCTTCCGAACCGTTCTATACAAGTTGTATTGGACGGATTCAAGTCTGAAACCCACAATAAAAATTCTGGTGTCCCCCAGGGCTCCGTTTTGTCTATGACCCTCTTTCTCATCTAATCCACTTAATAGTTTCGCAGACGATAGTACCCTTAGCTTTTCTCATTCGTTTCCAGATTCACATCTCTCCACTTTGGATGTGAAACTGCAATGGCAAAATATTATAAGCTAAGTAAACTCTGACTTAAACAGCATTGTACAATGGAGAATTAAAAACGGTGTAGAGTTTAATGCTTCGAAGTCCAATGCTGTCTTGTATCGTTGAAGCGAGATATACCCCCCTTGCCACTGTACATGAATGGCACTTGCATCTCGAGATTCGGTACGTGCATCACTGACCGCCTTTTGTAGAACGAGCATATACGCGATGTCACTAAAAATGAGGCAAAATGTTTGGGTTTCTTAAGACGGTGCAAGACATTTTCCTCCCCGTCTTATCTGGCTATTATCAATAAGGCTTACATCCGTTCAAGGCTTGAGTACAATTCCCGTCTTTTGGCTGGTGGTCCAGTTACATAAATATACTTAAGCCTCTTGGATGGTATAAGTAAAGAGCCGAAAAATGATTTGTGATAGAGACCATGAGTGATTAATTTACACGCTTCCAGGAATGCCCATCAGTTTACCCTCGAACCCAACTTAGGACGTACCCTCAAGTACATATAGAGAATCATTTTTTAGCCGTACTACGCGAATGTGGAACTCTCTTCCACACTCTGTCTTTCCCAATTATAACAATGTTCAACAATTCAAGGCTAATATACTCTGACAACTTCTTTCCAACCCCTTCCTTTCTTCATAATCATAATGCACTCACTCTGTCTCTGGCATAGAAAGTGTATAAAAAATCTCTTGAGTAAAATCAAATACTTTCCTCAAAAGGTACGAGCTTCGCTTCAGAATTGTTTCAGGCTTTTCAGAATAGCAAATTTTTTTATCTCTAGCCTAGTAATTTTTACTGAAATCTGATCATTTCATCGACTTAGAGTCTAGTTGGTAAAACTAGTCCGGGACACGGCCGAGTGTTCGAAAGGAAGAAGGTAGATACCATTGACCCAAGCTTTTGTTTGTTTGTTCAACCCAAACTGTGTAAACTCATAGATACAACTCAAAGAAATCTAGTGAATGCAAGGAAAAGGCTTTCTATAAATTATCTAGCAATGACACACTTTCCAAGTTGTTTTTAGCTTATTCTTGCAGTAGGTAGCAGAAAGGTGTTTGAAAGTGTCATTTACAGTGTCATATCCAAACTTGAAGTCGAAAACATTAGGTATTATAAATTATTCGCGTCTAAAGGCTCTTTTAGACCAAATCATAGTGTGTTATGTGCTACTAAAGAGCATATCTGGAAGCGTTATCTACATTTCGACTTCCGGTTATAAGACATTGTTTTGCTAATGTTTTCTGCTAAATGCAACGAGTAAGGAAAGAAGATTCCAATTACTCTATTACCATACCTATATTCCCTTGATTTTATCGTTAAAACAGAAGCGAAATAAAATGATCTTATCGCCAGTCAAAATTAACATACAATACCTTCCCAGTTGGCTTCAACAAACTTCCGCAGAAAAAAAAAGTTCCATCGAATGATAGATCTTCGTCGACGTCAAGTTGAGTGGCAATGCCAATCCCAAGCCAATGAATGACATACGCCAACATTCTGAAAAATCACAAGAGAATCATTTTAGTTTGCCATACTGAAAGTTTTGTATACCTAGACCTACCTACCTTTATTTAAAATTCAATCTTGAATAAGAAAATCAGAATTTCCAATTAGAATATTTATGAGAACAATAATAATTCATAGTGAAACTTTAAATAATCATCGTCTTGTTCGAGATGGTGGAGATCAAAGCAGTTTTTGATGCTTATTGCTCTTTGATGTTGTTTCATGAAACAATTTCTGGCACCATCTTCCACCTGGTAGATTTTGGTTTTCTTTTATTTTTGTATTGTATGTTGGAAGATATTTGATGTGGGTGTGCTTGATGCTGAAATAATTGTATGTACAAGCCATTTTTAATGACATTTGACTTGTCACATCTGTTGAGGGATGTTAAAAAATGTCCACAAGTTCAATATCCAATTTTGCACCCAAGAGCTTCTGTCGCCCTGCCCTAAATCATGCTTCCAGCCTTCCAAGTTTAATATTTAGAGGCTAAGGGAAGCTTGCCCGTCGGTCTTTCCAGGACTGCAATTTAGGAGTAAAACAGAAAATTTGATGTTAACTTTCTGGTGCTGTAGGCCGTCTAAAGCTCCCTTAGGTATTCTGCTAGATCAGCTGGCTTTGGTGGTCTCCTTAACTGTAAGTGAGGGTCGTAGAATAGATAGAAACAGTTGACTACTACAGGTAACCAATGGAATAATTCACAGTACTTCGCACATGAATGTAACGAGCTACAGCGGCACTGGCGACTGAGGCCATCCGGCTGGGACAGAACAAGACTTTAATACAACAGAGAGAGACAGATATAGACAAATAGAAAGAAAGCACACATAACAGAAACCTACGTACCTCAGAGGAGGAGATTTAGATTTGTATTGTCTCATGTTATCGCACAGGTGGCCTCAGATAAGCGAATGCTGCCGAAGCTGCTTGAACCCGTAGCGTTCGACTTAGCAATCAACAACTCTATCCTCTGAGCCATGGCCAGCTGCGTCTTATAATAAACTTTGGGTCGTTGGAAGCGAATTCATTGTGTCTCCTGTTACTACTGCGCCCTCGGGATACCATAGATAGTGGTTGGCAGGCCCCGATCTAGGGAAGGGCAAACGGGACAATTGCCTAGGGTGGTAAAAATTAGGGGCGGCAAAATCGATGGTTGAAAAAATTAATTTTTCTTACTACAAATGTTACTACACAAATGAAGTCCTGATCCCCGACTGAGAGTGTTTTCTTTCTTTTCCTACAAACCCTACAAACAACAACTACACATTTCTTACTTGAGAATTGAGATCTTAAGAATATTTTTGTGTTCGTGCTCGTGCGTCGTGCCTCATGCTTCGCTCAATTCATTTAAAATGGGAGCGTCTGCGTCCAATAAGAGAAAGAAGACTCGGACTATTTGAACCAGGTATGGAATATTCTATACAATTGTATCGAAATTTAGTTTTTCGGTAGTAACAAAAGTACAATTTGTCTTTATTCGATACAATTTGAAAATTTGCAGACAGACTGCATTGCCGTTGTCATGTTGCAGAAAAATTGAATTATTTATTGGAATGTCTGAACCTTTGCTACACATGTAATCTTCGTCACAATTGATAACATGATTGCGTTATGACATTATCTTTTACAGAGAAATGTAAGCATTTAAGGTAGTTTTGTGCATGTTTTAATTGATGGCGTTATAGTTTCCTCCTTTGTCTTAATTTTGCTAAGAAAATGAGACTTGTCGCAGTCAGTCTAACTTTGGCCACTATCTTTTTGCATGGCATAAAAAGTTATGAACACCTGATTTCAAAAAACTTAGCTACCCATTATTTTATTCTTGGCATATAATACTGATTGAACAGCCTAGGAAGGGGGTAGGAATGTATTAACCCGATTTTTTAACCTTTTAATTTCGACTACACGTTCATTCCTTGCGCCTTTCCTTTTTCCCTCATAGACTTTCAAAGGCGATTGGGAGTGAAAATGTTTTTTTTTGTCATTCCAGCATTAAGCTGGCCATACACATGTGATTTGTTCGTCTGATTTGTTCGTGTTCGACTACAAGTTTAACGTGTGTGGGCATGTTTGGGCATGTTCGCGAACAAATCAGATGTAATTGAAACTTTTCAATTTCTTGTGATTTGTTCGCGAAACAATTTCACGTGTGTGGCGTTGTTTGCGAACATTCTGTTCTTTTCGTATGTCAGTTTCTTTTTAAATTTTGAAGTGCGCGGAAATCAGCTCCTAAAAAAATGACAAACAAAGAATTCTTTGAAGAATTTATCGAAATTTTAAAAACTGAGGTGGCCATTTGGCAAACTAAATGTGACAAATATAAAGACAGAAATGCGAAACAAAAATCGTGGGAGATACTTTTACAAAAGTATCAGGAGCTGGATAAAAATGCCACAATTGAGATGGTAAAAAAAAAATATCAATGCATGCGAGCCTCTTATAGACGTGAGCTAATGAAACAGCGCAAAAGTGAAAAGTCAGGAGCAGGAGCAGATGACATTTACCAACCCACGTTGTGGTATTTCAAAAATTTGGATTTCCTTCGAGACCAAGAAATTCAACTGGATGGTATTTCAACCATGGATATTTCTTTTGACAACACAACAACAACAGACACAGTAAGTTTATGTGTTATCATATTTATTTAAATATATCAGTTTTGCCAAGATACAGCACCAACAGTGTTAAAGTAGTTACAGAGCTTATTTCGCACATTTTTTGCATTGTTTGATGCGTTACCATGACCGATTGGCTCCAAATCAACCAAATTAATGTCAGCAATTGCGGGATTTTCAAAATTTCTGTAATAAACAGATCTATTTCGGTTGCTTAAAAAATTATGCAAGTAGCAGCAAGCAAGAGTAATTGTTGAAGCCTTTTCTGGACACAAATTTACGGTTGTGTGCAAAACCCGAAATCGATTGGCCAAAATTCCGAACGCGTTTTCCACAATACGGCGAGCTCTTGACAGCCTGTAATTAAAGACTTGCTGCTCCTTTGTTAATTGATGACGGCTGTAAGGCTTCATAAGATTTTCTAAAAGTGGAAAGGCATCGTCTGCAACCATAACAAATGGAACTGTATCTTCAAAAAACGGTAATTGTTTTGGTTCTGGTAGGTCCAACATATTTTCATCGTATTTTTGCTTCAATTTTGATTGAGAAAAAATGCCTGCATCGGAACATCTTCCATTTATGCCAACCTCCACCGCTAAAAATTCATAATTTGCATTTACCAATGCCATCATGACAATGCTGAATGATTTTTTATAATTGAAATAATATGACCCAGAGTTAGGTGGCTTAACTATATTGACATGTTTTCCATCTATTGCACCTACGCAGTGCGGGAAATTCCATTTATTTTCAAATTCGTGTGCTACTGCTATCCATTGTTCAGCGTTATTTGGCAACTGAAATGAAAATTAAAATGTATATGAGTACCTAAATAATATTACATACTATTTCTTTTCAGGAACAACCGGTTGCAAAAAAAAAGAAGATAGATTCAAACACTTTTATTGAAACTGCTGTGAATCATTTACAACAAGCAAGGAAAACAAGAGATGAAGCAGATGTTTATGGTGAAGGGTGGGCAATGACGTTTCGAAAATTGACAACTCATCAACAAATTTTTGCAAAGCGATTGATGGACGACACTCTCACCTACGCTCAATTGGGTCAGTTATCGATGAATAGCACCATAAATCTAGGAGTTCAACAGAATAGACGAGTCCATGTTCCACATATCGTCCAATATAGCAACTCAAATTCATACTCTTCTTTGCCACAATCGCCATATTCACAATATACTTATTCTCCGACACCGACACCATCTCCGTCGCAATTGTCACCTGCTTCACCAATCATCGCAACAACATCAGAGCAAATAGTTATCGACGAACCAAACAATTTTCAAGAATTATTCAACAGTGCAGAATACCAATGAGTTTATTTGATTTTATTTAATTTAAAGTGAAAATGAATGTACATTTTATGATTTCTTACCGTAATAAATGATTTCAATGCAATAATGATAGCCTTTGACGTCTCTATTATTATTTTTCCAAGCGCTTGAGCGGATATGTTCGTTAAAAATTTTAGGTCTTCATAGCTCTGACCAGAAGCTAAAAAACGCAGAGTAGCAGAAAGTCGTTCATTTGGAGTAATAGCATCACGCATATATGTGTCTTGCTTTTTTATTGCCGGCGTAACATATTGTAACAATTCTTCGTAGGTATCCGAATCCATTCGCAGAAAATTTCTGTAATGCTCTGGCGTTGACAATTCCATGTTTTTTAACAAATTCACATGTGTACGCTTATTTCTTTTCATAAGCCACTCATTCATCCACTTTCTTTTTTTTATTTTTCTTTTCTTTTCAAAGCAAAGTTTGTAAATTATAAAAAGCGCAATTGCGTCATCCGCGTCACACATCCTCACTTGTCAACGTTCACAACAAATATGATTTGTTCGACGTGTATGGAGAAAAGGTTGTCGAACAAATCAGACGAACAAATCACATGTGTATGGCCAGCTTTATACTCAATATACAATAGGCGTTTTTCTCTTTTACATTTGCTCAGAATCCGAATTGTCAAACAGAAAATTGTTTTTTTTTTTGTTTGTTCTGAGTGTTCAGAGCTAAAAAGTTGTGTTACTTTTTTTCGTTCAGATTCAAATTTCGGAACGATCAGAGCAAGCAAATCCGCTCAGACAAAAAGTACAGAATATTCTGAGCGAATTGTACATAATTATGTGTTTGTCGATAACTTTTCGCTGCCGACTAGTTACCAGGGTTCGGAAATCGTTAAAATTTAATTCGATTAACTTTTGATTCGATCGTGAATCTTAAATTTCAGATTTTTTAAAAATAAAATTTGTGTTCACGTTTGATTTATATTTTTCGGGAATTGATAACAAAGGAGAACCGGCAAAAATGTATGGAAGCTGGCCTAGGAACCAATAACGACATGATGTATATGAATTGAAAGGTTTGTGTCTACTTTAACATTTACTATGGCAGTAAGTCCCAAATCGCTGTGTGGAAAAAGTTATTGCACAATAAAGTGATTCACAAGCAATAAGTCTTTTCTTATTTTCATCTTGACCTTGGAACCAATAAAGACATGATGTATATCAATTGAAAGTTTTTTTTGTGTACTTTTACTGTTCTTTTGGCCAAAAATTCCAAATCACTGTGGGGAAAAAGTTATCGCACTCAGATTTAAAAGAAGTTTTGTTCTGTTTTCTTTGTAAAGCTTTTCTATTATGATGAAAACAAGAAAACTCTTATATGTTTGTGAATGACTTAATTGTCCAATAACTCTTTCCCCACAGTGATTTGGGACTTCTCGTCAAAAGGAAAGATAAAGTACACAAAAAAAACTATCAATTGATATACATCATGTCTTTATTGGTTCCAAGGTCAAGATGAAAATAAGAAAAGACTTATTGCTTGTGAATCACTTTATTGTGCAATAACTTTTTCCACACAGCGATTTGGGACTTACTGCCATGCAAATGTTAAAGAAGACAAAAAAACCTTTCCATTGATATATATCATGTCGTTATTGGTTCTTAGGTCAAAATGCCGGTTCTTCTTTATCACGAATTTATCTACAAAAAGTTCAATTCATAAGCTGCAAAATTATTTCGATTGTCATATATGTATTCTTTTTTGTACAAATTACAATCGTACTAAATTTAAAAATCTGGAAAAATTCAAAAACTCTGAACAAATTGAAAATATTTGGTAAAATGAAAAATATTTGGAGTAATTGAATATCGAAATTCTTACAATGTATTATGTATTTTTATTTTCAAATAAAAAAAATCAATTGCTATTTTAAATTTTTATACTATTTCTCAATTTTTCAAAAAAAAAAAAAAAAACAAATGAATTTTTCCAAAGTTTTTCAATTTTTCTAAGAAATAAATTTTTTTTCGGAAATAGGAAACAACCAACAAAACATCCAAACACCACAAAACAAATTTCAAAAATTATATTTATTCCGATCTTTTAAGATCATTCCACATCTTTTTTCAATATATTTTCATGGGACAATGAAACTGGAAAGCAATTTTAATTTTTCGATCTCTCACGAATGAAGAGGAGAAAAAAAATGCGCAATTCTGAGAGAGATCGGAAATTTTCGAATACCGAGAAAAAGTACCGTATGACAATTTAATTTTTTTCGGATCATAAGAAGACCGAAAAAAGTGAGTTGACGGAATTTTTTCGATCGCGATTCGGGATCGATATAACGAACCCTGCTAGTTAACTTAAGTTAAGTTCACAAAACAAGTATCGGAGACATTTTGAACAAACATATTGTTTATAGATATTTATGTTTATAGATATCCAGAAGATTTACATTATTTGAATACGTACAATACATACATACATATATACAGTAGAAATAACCTTTCATGCCTTTCAAGGTGTGATTTTAAAGGGCGGCAAATAATACATTTGCCTAGGGCGGCAGAAAAGCTAGATCGGCCCTGGTGATTGGAGTCAATGTTAGCCTCACGCTCGAGAAGTAGCCAATAATCACCAACGCGTTGTCTATTACTCTACGAAAGTGTCCATCCAGATGATATGACTCTTTGAGTATCCTAACATGAGAACTGCCATGTTCTTCGACTCGATATTATGGGTCCTTTCTACGAGTTCTTATGGTAGTTCTCTTTTTCAACATAAGTCCGTTAAAAAATTGCCTACGAGGGAGGTACATAGCCTTTCCTTTATTCATTTTCTACTTTTTGCAAGACACCATTATTTCTTGGGCATTTTAGGTCTCGAAGAACTGTTGCGTCAGCTGTATACGATCGGTTAGAAGATCGGCAGATCTGACTCTGTAGTGCGACATTTCTTTCCGTGTTAAATTGTAAGTGGTACCCGCTTTCATGGCCCGCCTGTAGGATTCTTCGATCGTTCGAAGATAGAAGGGGTTTTTATATATCGAATTGAACAATCCCTCGCCGGGGGATCAAATTCTTTTAGAATTTAAAACGTTAAAATTGTTCGAGTGTGCTTAAAGTACGCTTGATACAGATATTATTTATTTCCCAAACTGTCATCAAAGTTCAAACTCGAAATCCCCACAGCTTCGTATCGACTTAAGGAACTCAAACTTTGACGATCTGTCTGCTAACCAAATAATCGACAACTTCGTCAATTCCAAGCTCAAAGAAAAAGTTTAAACAGGAAACCAAAGTCAAACTTAAGAAAAATATCAATATAAAACTTCATAGAGGGTACTTTGAGAGATTCCACCAAACACACGACATTGCCCGTTCCCGAAAAAATTGCTCTATCTCTAATGAACCCAACAAAAAGTTCAACATCCAGAAGAAACTTTTTCGTTTCTTATTTTTGGTATTTTCTTGATTTTTTTTTTTGTCATTGTCATTTTGTCATTGCGGTCTTACCTTTTTGGTAAGAAGAAGTTTTCTTTTCTTTATTTTCCGGTTTCCTTTTTCTTCTGCTTCTTCTATTACCCTCATCGCAATGACACAAAATACACAAAAAAACCCAAAAACCAATGAAATACCCGTAGCAATATCAAAATGTGCGGAGCAGCATAAAAGGATCAACAACAATCGCCGAAATGGCCCATAACGAGGTCGTAAAAATTTTGCTACCTAATATACTCTGGTGATGCTCTCTGTGTGTGCAATTTGAGGACTCGTCGACGAAATAACTTTGATAAAAATATGGCATGGCAGGCAGCATACGTATAGGACTCTCTATTTAAAGGTACAACGAGTAAGCAGAGACCGACACAAGCACACGCACAGCACACCCTCTTCGATGGTGAATTTCACTTTGGCCTTCGGTTGTAGTGTTGGAGCCATAGTGGGTTTGTTTCTTTTGTGATGTTGCAATACAGAAAGGTGGATTTTACGAGGATTGAAGCTTGTTTTATTGAAATCAACAAACTTCTTTAGATATAATGTACTCCATATGCAGATTTCGTACTTTGCAGTTACTTTCTCCTTTAGATACGGTCCTTATGGTGGTAGATTAGTAAGATTTTCTTTGCTGGCTCGTGGCCATTCCCCTCTTTTCTACCTTCTGTGATTTGTTGAGAACTGAAAGAATCTACTTGACAAATGAATGTATCACCATGTCCTCCTCCTCAAGCCTGGACACTATTAAAACGGGTTCTGAGAATCCGGCTTATCTAAAAAGCTTCTAAATCAGACATGAAGCTGGTAACACTCACCGGGAAAAACGATATTGAAACACGACATTAAGGCAAAAACAACAATTTTAAACGATTTATGAACTCTCACATGAAATTCATGTTAGGAAAGCAGCTAGCTGATGTTTTGACCACATAGTAAGCTAACGTAATAGCAGGACAAGGAAAAGGGCTTGGGGAAGCTTTTCGGGTGCCAAAGAGAGAACAACCACCCAACATTGTAACCATGCAGCGCTCATTCAACAGTCGGAATTTGAACTGGCCGGCATGTTGTAGGACGTAGCACTTCTGACGCTTCATAATGATCCCTGAAAGCTAGTACTGTTGAAGGATCTGCTCTGTTGGCTGAAGGAAACCGGGCACTGAGCGTTGGACATTTTGGCCGTCCACCTTTTCATTCCAACATCTGGACGTCAATATTTAAGGTGAAAGTCGTCGCCAAGCGCTCGATCATTTCAAAATTGAAAACAGCACAGATTTCTGCTTCCTCCTGTCGACAGGAGCGGGTGGCCTTGGAATCAATGATCAATCTGACCACCGCTGATACTGTGATTATATTCGATTCCGATTTGAACTCGCAAAACGATTTGCAGACTCAAGCAAACAAGAGCCCATCAAAAGAATCAGGTTAACATTTCTCGGTTCCTTCGAGAAGAACATTGTCGGGCGGACCAAACAGAAGATGGTACTGGATCATTTGGTTATCCAGCAGATGAAATGGTGCCGGGCAAGAACAGCTCTTCGACGAGCACTCCCTTCAACATTGAGGATTTGTCAGCTATTTTTAAATTCGGTGCCGAAGGGTTGTTTAAGGTCGACTATTTGGTTTGTGATTTCCAAGAAATTTTGCGACGGACTGAAACACGAAACGCACAACATAGACCCCGAGATGCCAGGCGATGATCTGTTGACGGCTACTAAAAAAAATTAATAGAGTGACGCGACAGCTCTTGAAGAACCAAGGCCTAAGTGGCTTACTCTCATCAACAATTCTCTAGGTGCGTGTGAAGAATTGAAGGGACCTACAATTTTACGCCGATTCCGAACGGCAAAGTTGAGAAGCACTTTTTCATGACAGATGATACTCTTGGAAGTTTTGTCAGCTCTTCGCAAGAGGCAGTGTCCGTGAAAGATGAAATAAAAACTTTGGGCCTGAGTAGGATTCGAACCCACGACGTTCTGCTTAGCAGCCAAGGCACCTAACCACTAAGCTACGGACACAACTAGGTCGAGTGTATTGTTTCGTTTGAGGAGGAACCGACGGTAAGACAGCCTCGGCTTTATTGGTCGCCGCCTGGTGCAGGCAGCGAAGAGACAAAAGACTGGAATAATAATCAGAATTAGTAGGGTGGGCGAGAAAAGTAATTTGTTTCGCCACTGATTTAGTTTGATCGCGATGAGCTTGTATCGAGGTTCCAATATTTACTCTAATCACTATATTGTTGGAATGGTATTCCAGGGGCGTGTCGTCAGCAGAAAACACAAAGCATATGCTTCTCAGGCTCCAATCAGCAAAGCTGGCTTCCGCAATGAAAATATCAGCCACTCTTACAGTTTAGCCTTTTGAATCGCCCTCGAAAAGTTCGATCGGGAGGAAAAAATCACTCTTGAAATCAGAATGCTGATCTTGAAGAAAAGCGGATACGCTGATGATGAAAAAAGCGCAGCACCTAAACTTAAAAATTATGTACCTATGCCAAGCAATGCAGCTAACCTCTTTTTCTTCTGATCACCGATAGAGACATTCTGGAGCGATAAGAATTGGGGTTTAATCAATTGCTAAACCGAAGAACAAGAAGTGGCTTAGTGGTTAGGTGCGTTGGCTGCTAAGCAGAACGTTGTGAGTTTGAGTCCTACTCGTGCCCATAACGTTTTTATTTCATCTTTCACGGGCACTGCCTCTTGCGAAGAACGGACAAAATTTCAAAGAGTATCAATCTGTCATGAAATAGTGCTTCTCAACTTTGCCGCTCGGAATCGGCGTTTTATTGTAGGTCCAACTTAGGCCTTGGCTCTTCAAGGGCTGCCTCGCCACACTATTTATGTTTAAACCGAAGAAATGACAGCTCCACCATTTAAAGATAACAATATCGCCACCATCGTACAATCGCTTCAGCAACTTATTAAGTTTCCCCCTCACGGTTTTCGCCTTGTTGTGGCGAGGGGGCTTACGTCTAACTCTTCAGCAAACCAGCTGCGGAGAAAGACAACCAAGAAAACCACCAAAAAGCAGAGATGTCTATCGAAAAAAAAAATGGATAAAAGTTTACAAGAAGAAAAAAATCGAGCGGGGATATACGTTCAAGAGTCGGCAGAAGTCACGGCTGCCGGCGAGGGCTTGGCTTCGCAAGAAGCTAAGTCGCCAGTGACCACCAATGTAAACGCAAATAAAGAGAAAAGAGAATTAAAAAGACAACCGGTCATTCTCTCAGTAGATCTGCTTCCCGCACTAGATGGTTTAACCATCAAAGGTACGGAGACCTTGGACAGACCGCCTTCTATAGGTAGTCAAACCGAGGACGAGCTACTGATGGACCCGAATCAAGAACAGACTACGCTGAAGTCTGCTGCATCCCTCAAAGCTTCGAGGCAACGCAGTAACTACAGATCCTCTAAAAGATTCGTGAGAACCACTGAGTTGAAAGACCCTGCAACGCTCAGTTCGAGAGAAAAGGCTCTCCTAAAAAAGCACAGAAAGCTAGTTAAGAACTTCGAGCGGCAGCTGGCAGAGACTGCCACTGAATCTTCTGAGAAAGCGAACACGAAAAAGTCGGAGAGCGAAAGAGCAGATGCTGCCAAATCTAGGTCTGTCTCCTGATAGGTGTACTAACGGGTCATTGCGCCATTGGCACAATGGCCAACAAGATAGGGGCTTTTGCACCCGATTTCTGTAGGAGCTGTCAGGATGAGGAGGAAATAGAAACCATTAAACACCTGCTCTTTGACTGTCCGAACCTCCAAACTAACCGACTCCGTCATTTTGGGAACAGGTTTGTTGGGGAACTGGATGATCTAGCACAGGTCTCAATGGCAAACATGAAGAAATTTATAGATAGCACAGGCTGGTTCGTTAACGAGCCGGTCTACGTTAATCGACAACTTTGAATAGCATCGATGCTAACTTTTATTTTTATAGGGGATCACAATGGACCAGTAGGCCCCCGTGTATGCAACAGTTTACGCTGTGCACACCCCTCATAACCTAACCTAACCTAACCTTGAGACGGAAAAAAGAGATGGTGGAAGACTGGTTATATTCTTATTCATTTCAGCAGGGGATGGAGTACCTACTTCGGCATCCCATAAAAACTGATAAGACTATGGTAGGCCTACCATGACAAGCGATTTTTTAAGACAAATCAATATTTTAATGGTAACCAGAAACTAAATGGACTGGCCTGACTCGTCTTCAACTCAGCCTGACGTTGTAGAAAGCAATCCGTGGTTCTGGAAAAACAGCATTATCGTTTCCAAATTCACCCGATTTAAGACTTGTAGACGGGATCGGCATCATCAGGATTAGTTCATTTATCCAAATCGAGAAGGCGGTAAAAAACCTGGCCCTGGGGCTTGGATGAAACAAGGTTTCAGGTTTTTCAAATCTCATAGGTTAAGCGCTTTCCTTGTGAAATTCTCATAAGAAAATTCTCATCAACAACAAAGATGACAACACTTCACAGAGAACATCCATGCGACAATGAAGATTCACTTAGAGGTGGTGTTTCTGTTTTTGTGTTCGGAATTTGCAATAAAGTCACAGGACTGAGTCTCTATCGCACCGATTGTTGCCCGCCTTGATTTTTTTCCCTCAATCCAACAGTTGCTATAAATGCATTGTCAAGGTCTGGCTAGAACTACCAAAACTCACCCTTCCTATAGCAACATTTTTATGAACTGACTCAAGTATCTATTAGGACACTTATGGGATGTTGTTTCAAATTCTAGTTCTATTCAACTGCGTGATGATGACGATGACGATGTTGATGCTGATCGTTGATGGTTGTTGTCTTTGTGCCATTGTCGTCGTCCTTTCAAGCTCAATCAAGGTTAACTTTATTTGACAGCCAAAACATAATGTTTTGATTGTTGGGCTGAATTTTTATAACTCAATTCTCGATTTACCTCCCAAGAGAGGCCGGCCGAGACTAGACCAGACCACAAAGACATGGATTAATATAAAATTATATTTATTGAGGGGAAGAGATAAATTAAATGCAAGCGTTAAACCGCATGAACACGAAACAAACAACAGTGCGGATGGCAGCGGCGCGCGGTGGAGGTAGTAAGAGCAAACCAAAATGCGATAAAGAAACGGAGGCAATAAAATTATTATTGTTGTTAATATTTCAATAGCAAAATAGTAATTTGTCAGCGGTTTTGATTTATTGTCGAAGAAGTGCGAAGAGAGAAAATGAACTCCACAGAGTGACAATTAATTTATGACCTGTTTTTAATTGCCGCAGTGTCGCGTTTCCGTTTTGAATATCAATTAAATTTTTTTTTCGAGAGCTGGAGGTACTATCAACGAGCTTACGGCGTTAGATGTAGGAATGTACGTTCTTTCAGCCAAATGCACTTCTGGATTGCACAAAACTGCCATTAACTATCTCTATGAAGCAGTTTAGTTTGCATGGCCATAGGTACGATTATGTGAAGTTTTGTGAATGGCATAACAGATGAGAAGACACTAAGGCAGGCGGCTACGATGGACATGTCGGTTGAGGCAACAGCGTGTGAGGTACTTGGCCATGGTAAAACAGAAACAGTGACCACCAGCTGTCTATAAAGACAAGTACTGGATATTGCGAGTAGTGTAAATGCTAATTGATATACTTGTCAGGGAATGTAAATTTACAACGAGCACTTTACTACCTTTTCTGGTACGAAGGGAGTTCGGGATGTTCTGAAGAAGCAATTAGCGAATTTGCAAGTTGGTTCATTTGACTGTTTGTTATTTTTGTTTGAGATTTCTTTTATGACGTCGTCATTAAACTGTCAACTGTCACAGCTCACAGAACCTAACCTGATTCCTGAAAATGTTGACACATCAGTAAAAAAGTAAAAAAAATGTTACTAGATACTCTCCCAAATTTGTAATCAGTCCTTAAGTTTCCGTTGAATTACCAGAGTTATAGACCCTTAAGGGTCAATTGACACTTAATTGGCAGTGCTCATATGTTACTCATTTGTCGCTCCAAACCCGAATAGAACCTTCTATGCAAAACCCTTGAGCAGATATTAAATTTGAATGACTGCCGTTCTGACTTAAACTACCGTCATCAAAGTCTCCTTTGTCGTCACATGGATGTCGTTGAAATCGTCGTCATCGATGTCGTCGTTGTCGTCAACATTGTCTGCACAGCAAATCAAAATGTCATAAAACTCTCATAAATAAGGAATAAAAACTCTTTGCCAACATTTCACACAAAAGGTATTTCTTCAATCGAAATTGCGAAGACCTCAAGCAAGCAACATCAACAAAAACGATTCTATGACCATTTATAATCAGTGATGGACAAAGTTTATGGAAAAGTGTGGCGCCAAGTGTCCATATTTCCTCTATCCACCCAATACAGTGCCACCCATATAGGATGTCGACTTTGATGGCATAAAGATAGCAGGACAAGAGGGGACTACCATCAGTGACTCCTCCAACGACACCAACACCACACCGCATCCACCCACCGTAAGCGATACGCTCCTGCTCTTCATTCTGCGCTCTCAATGAGTTTTAATTTTCCACAGCCACTGCCGCCGCCGCACCGCCGTCCTACAGTAACTGCCACTGCATGTCGTTGCTGATTGAATTCCATATGCATAATGAATCATGAGTGGGTAGATGGGCTCGGACTGGCTGGCTGGCACTGGCACTAGACTTTGCATGAACTTCAATTCAACAAGCAAGAGTACACCGAGTGTAGTATGGTTTGAGTACTTACGGTTCCTAGGTTCCTATGGGTTGGCAGGGAGGCAACAGCGATGTAACCTTACCAACCGCATTGCCAGTTTGTGCATTTTTATGCATCACCATTATGAAACTTATGGGCGTATTTAATGACTGGCTTGCGTTCGTCATCCAACGGAGTCAGTCGTGATGTCTGTCGTTCCAGTCTCTCGGTCTGTTGCGCTCGTCTCATCACTTCCCCTGTCTGTTTACCTTCTGACGTCTACACGTTTTTCCTCGTCTGGTGATGACTCTGATGCCCTTCGATGTGAGTTATCAGGAAAAATGATAAATAATATTGAATTTCCGATCTATCTATCACTTCGAGTCGAGTTCAAAGGAAGGTATACGAGTACGAAAACAGCAATACAGAATCTACGACTGCAGAGTTGCGAATAAACTTTCATCGTCCTCGTAAAATTTTGCTCCTTGTTAAGTCATAGTCCTGCTGGAGTGTGTGCAGGTATATTCCATCCAAAGTCCGTATGGCTTGGATAGATCATTCTACAAAGATGTAGAAGAGAGATGGACAGGCGACACTTTGACACGTGGATGATTCCATTGAAATGTTTGTCATGATGAATGGGCTTAACCTGGAAGAGTCCATCCATGACCATATCTCAACAAGAACCTATTTTGTATTCGTTTAAGGTGAGCAAAAGAAAAACTGGAATTTGAATTTAATGAAGTTTCGAATGGAGTTATGATATAAGAAGTGCAGAAAAAAATGTACCTATAGCAAGAAGTGTATACTTGAGTGAATATTTTCCTTGAGTCTTTCCATTTTTATTAATTTTTAGAAATATTTTTCATTGACTACATACGAATTCCGGCCTGCAACAATTCTGAAATTGAAAAAATGTCTAGCATAGCGAATGGTAAACAATAATGTTGGTTTCCAAACTATCAATCGTAGCTGGTTTATTCCAGAATAAGGCAAGAGACTTTACATAATGTCTAGCGAAAAAAATTAAAAGATTATATCGCATATGACTTCTGCGATGCATGCTTTCTTAACAACTTAATTGCTGGGTAGAGTGCAACAAGACTGTAGCTTGAATTTAAGGAAGGAATATCCGGATCCGGACAAAGATTCCGAAATCAGAAAGGGGATGATTTTCTAGAACCCAAAAGTGGCGTATCTTATTGTTTTCTGATTCCGTAAGTTCTCCAGTATTATACTTTTTTTAACATTTCCAAAATTGCACATCACAAGGATAACAAACACAACAACATTAAAGACTATTGGACAATTCCCAAAGACAAAAATTTCGTTTGAATACAGTTTAATTGGACAGCGCGACAGCTCCAGAAGCATCTAGGCTTAGGTGGCTTACACCCATCTTCAAAAATCGCTTATGAAAACTGAGAACAACGACAAACTTGTTCTGAACTCATTCACCGAATCTACGATTTGCTAGGTGGCTTCCTGTAGCCCCGTGGCTTCACTTCAATGTTTGAAATACCATATCAAACTGAAAATAAATTAATTGACAGCTGAAAAAATGGAGGCCATTTGGAATAGAGTTGCCAACTTAAAGCTCTTTACCTTTAAAAAAAGTGCATGATTAAGCTTCTTATATCTATAAAGAAAAATATCGGTTACAAGCTGACCCGCCAATACTTCGTACTGCCTCAAACATAAGACATATACTTTTGTACCCTTCTAAAAACAACCACTACTACGTTGCCGCATTATCCCACTACCCCCCTACCCTGGTAGTCTTTCCTGCTACCCAGCTGTCCGCAATTTCTTCCCGTTACCTATAGGCAATCTAAAACAAACGAACACTTATGTTACACAAGAAACGACAAAATTATACAAATACAAATAAATAAAAAACAATACATGAATAGACAACAATTAAAACAGTCAGAAGCGTGCCACACTGGTTTTTAGCATAGACTTTAATTTATTCTTATTAATATGAAAGTCAATAAAATCCATATTAAAATTCAAAAGCCTACTCATCCTGGTCAAGGGCTCATGCATTTCGTAATTGGTCCTATGTCTTGGGACTTTAATTTGATCGATGCTAGCGAAGGTTATAACCTCCTCCCCGAGAGCACTAAGAAGGTCTGGTGCATCTGTGACGCCTGTTATGAGTTGATGAAGGAAAACTATATCATTGTTGGTCCTTCTTTGAGACAACGTTTGCATTTGAAGAATTGATACTCTATCCTCATAAGAAGGAATATTTTGAGGATCAATCCATTGAATACCTTAATGCGAAACGAGTAAAATTACGTTGCACCGATTCTAACGCGTCAATATGAACGTCATAATAAGGACTCCTCTGTGAAGCATATTCAAGATGCGGACGAACAAGGCAATTATAAAGAGAAAGGGTGACGTTAGGATCAAGAAATTCTTTTGACCACCACTTAACGAACCCCAACATAGAATTGCTTTATTAACAATGTTGTTAATGTGCTCCGTAAAAATCTAGATTCGGTGTAAAAAGAACCCCTAGGTCCCTTACTTTAAAAACACGAGAAAAGAATCTGCTGACTCATGAGTCGAAGATGGCTCGTTTCTTTGAGAATGTCATTGTCTGACATTTTGACGGGTTTAGATTTAAACTGCTTTTATTACACCATACAGAAAACCTATTTATATCATTTTGCAGAAGAATGCGATCATTGATAGATGTAATTTTCTTAAAGATCTTCATATCATCTGCAAAAATAAGAATTTCACTGTCACGAACACATAACGGTGCATCATTTATTGATAAGATAAAGAGAAGAGGTCCTAAATGACTACCTGTGGAACACCAGATTTAATTAATTATTCCCACGCCTCTTCACCCCCCCCCCCAGATACCGCACGCGCTGGGGTCCATTTCCACCGAGTACGACGGCAATTACGGTTGCTAGACGTATCGGCACTTAATTAGAAATTATTTAAAATTACTAAAAATAAGAAAGCGATGGCGACACGAACATAAGGAAGACAAGTGTTTGGGGACTGCTTATTGCAGCAGGGTCAAGAAAGAAAATTAAAATTTTAAATTAAAATTTTACAAAACGGAAAAAAGAAGCAAGAAAAAAGAAAGAAAAAAAGGTACAAAATTTTAAAAACAAAAATGTTAAAGTCCAAAATTAAAAAAAAAAAATAAAAGTAAATAAGCGTCAAGTACGTAAAAAAAAAATTAAATTAAATTATATAAAATTAAAATAAAAAAAAAGTGTCAGTTTCTCTCTACTGCATACCTATACGTATTTATTAATTTTAAAGGGTTTTTCAATAGGGACGCTACAAAAGTTTCTTAAATAAAACAAAAACGGTTTTGATTAATTCTTTATTCCTGTGGAAGTACATTTGATACCATTATGTATGGAACTCGATTTCTTTTGCATGGCCACCACGGGCACGCTTGCAGAAGTCCAATTTTCGACGGTTTTCAAGCATAAATCGGCCGATACTGCTGCAATTTCACGTTCGATATTCGTACGAATATCATCAATCGTCGCTGGCTTGTTGGCATAAACCATAGATTTGACGTAGCCCCACAGGAAATAGTCTAACGCGTTAAATCGCATAAGCGAGGCGGCGAATTCACTGGTCCATTTCTGGAGATAATGCGCTCATCGAACTTCGTTCTCCATAATTCGATTGTTTGGCCCGCTGTGTGACATTTGGCACCGTCCTGTTGAAACACATATCGTCCAAGTCCATATCATCCAATTCATTCCAAAAATAATCGGTTAGCATTGAGCGGTAGCGAATTCCCATTCACAGTAACGTGCCGGTCTTGATCATCACAGAAGAAGTACGGCCCCATGACACCACCAGCATGTAAACCGCACCAAACACTGATTTTTTCGGATGTAAATGGTGACCTCGTGAAGCACATGTGGATTGCTGCCTGACCAATAACGCATATTTTGCTATTGACGAAGCCATCCAGCCAGAAATGAGCCTCATCGCTGAAGATGATTTTTCGATGAAAATCCGGATCATTTTCAAGTTGTTGCTCAGCCCAATTCACGAACATACGACGCTTCTGGTGATCAAGTGGCTTCAGTTCTTGCGTCAATTGATCTCGTAAGAATGCAGGCCAGATCTTTTCGCGAAATTCGCCACAAATACGTCACAGAGATGCCCAACGCTTGAGAACGACGTGTGAATGACTGATTTGGGTCTTCCGCACTTCTTTGTCTCACTGGCACGGGAACATTTTGTACTGAGCCTGTGGATTCAAATTTTTCCACTAGACGCTCAATTGTTGATCTGGCAGCACGATTATGACGACCATAAATTGTACGTAGCGCTCTTAAAGTGTTGACCACTGACTCCGAATTTCGGTAGTAAATTTTAATAATTTCGACTCGTTGTTGGATCGTATACCTTTCCATGATAAAATGGCAAACCTTACTGAAGAGAAATGTCAAGAGAACGGGAAAATATGGCGTCGTTTGCTGTCCCTATCGGTCTACTATTTGTAGCGTCCCTGATTGAAAAACCCTTTATTAGTTGTTTTAGGAAATACTGTAAAAAAGCTTCTTTTGAGTGAATGTTATGGTTGAAATCAAAAATATTCGAGTTCTCGTTCGCCTTTCGTAGCATTCTCGTTATTGGTTCATTACTGCCGTAGTCAGTTCTGTGATGAGCCTGATGGAATTGGGGAACCGATCTTAGAGAATGAAAGTTAACGTTGATACTCATTGCATCAACAAGGGTTGAGGATACTGTAGCACCAGATAAAATTTGGTGTACGAAAATAATGTCGGCAACTTCACGACGTTTTTCTAGAGATTGCAGGTTTATAAGCAACAACCGTTCTTCATACGGAGGTAAGTTGAAATTGTCAACCACACGAAAGTCCTCTTAAAAAGCGAAAAAAAGTTTTTCGAAAACATGTCTCTGAATTTAACTTGATAAGTTTATCCTCAAGGTAAGAAGAAATCCATGAAACCAGTCCAGGGGGAAAAGCCTAATATTTGTAGTTTCATGGTAACTGAGTGAGACAGTTGATCAAAAGCTTTTGAAAAATCAGTGTACACACAATCAGTTTCCAATCCATGTTCTAAACTGTTCTGGCAAATTATGCGTAAAAGGCAAGCAGGTTTGTGACAGTTGATCTCCTTTGCATAAAGCCATGTTGCTCACCGCATATGATGTTTTTACAGTTAAAGGATAAACTGTCACACACTCTATTGTTCAAAGAGTTTAGGGATGCAAGAAAGTTTAGAAATAGGCCTATAATTAAACAATTTGCGACTTATCCCCCCTTTTAAAAACAGGCCAGCCTAACTTGTGCTTATAGTCCTACTATGTAGGAGTTTGTAGGCTTAGAAGCTTGTTCGGTGTCGATGACAAAATAATTTTTTCAATTCAATATTTTTCAATTATTATTAAAATTCGTAGTATTGATAGATAATCAATTTTTCGTATGAAGCGAAATTTTTTTAATCTCTTCATTCATTTGTTCTCAACAAATATTTTGATGTTAAAAGATATCTTTTTCACGCGATATCTTCTTACTTTGAAAATTCAAATCAGTAACAGTCCGGAACACTCTTAAGGCTAAAAGAAATGTGTTCGTCAAAAAGAAGTTCATGGATTGAACTTGAACCACACCTTATCCTTCGTTTTTTTCTTTTTACAGCGCCCATTTACCAACAAAAACTTTAAATCTGGTCTGATTTAACAGTTTGGTAATGAAATACCTTTCGATATCTGTAGCTAAGCACAATCTTGTGGGAATGGTTTCGAAATTCTAGAGCCTTAAATCAGAGTAGGTAGGTATAGGTATAGGTATAGTCCCGAAAAATAGTTTTTGATGGTTTTGAGAGTAAAATTACTTTGACGAACTGTAGCAGTCGAATCGTAAACTTGGTTATATACATTTTAAAAATTTTTCTTCGATTTACAAATTTTTAAATATTATTTATTTTGAATACAAAATTAGATACAGATTTTGAGGACCTGGTGCACCAAACGACGAACATCAAAAACTCAAACACTTCGTTGAACCGAACTTTGCACGAATGAAACATGTAAATACTTAATTGCAGTTTTCTTAAAAAATTCGAAAAACAGATGTAAGACTAGGTAGGACTGCACTTTTTTATTTGTACCTAATTGAAGTTCATCTTCCTTATCGTAAGCAGTATAGGAGTATTTAAAGAAACCCGACTTGTCCAAGAAAATAGTGATATTCTTGACTCTTTTATTCCATATATACCGGTGTAGCAGGAGCTGTTTTATTGGTTTTCCTCACAAATCAAGAAAGCCTTTGAGAAAAACAAACTTAAGTTTTTTTTTTTATGTAGGTACCTACCTACTTAAGTTAGGTATATTAGAATTAATATAAGTAAACGGAACTTCATTGTTGCATAAACAAAGATAACTACATATAATATAAATCAACAATTGATCACATAACCTATTCTTTAGTTTGTCATGAAATTCCTTGATATCACAACCAACTACTTTAAGCCAGCAGGTACCCAATAGCATTTGAATCACAATCTTAAAAATGAAAACACAAAAAAACCCAAATTCCACTCCAATTCACAGACAAATAAAAATTCCCATTTTCCCACAAATGCAATAATCACTGTGCCAATAAAAATCATTTTGGGCAAAACAAAACCAACACAAAACACAAAAAGAATTCGCTATGCCAAGAAAAAAGCACTGCACTGCACCGTAGGAAGGTAAAAATGTTCCAAAAACGAAAAACACCAAACAAGTTCAAACAAAATTTGCTTCCTTATTGTTGCTATTGCAATAACGAACACAAAAATAATAAAAACTCAACAAACTTAAATAAATACAAAAATCGAACTGTATTAGATCTAGTTAGGTTCCTACTCCACCATCGAACAATCTGCAAAAATAAAAAAATAAAACTATCTCCTCTAATCCAACAATGCCAAACCAACCCCGCGTTCAAGACCCCTTATTGTCTCTTGACTTCTTCATCTTCATATCGAAACTATAAGGACGGGTCGATCTTTTCCTAAAAATCTTACCTCCCACTTGAATAGCAATCGAGCTCTTCTCTGCCTGCCTTCTTTACACTAAACCGTTCGTTTTTCGTATAGCAAGAGCAACATAGCAGCGTACCTCACCTCTACCTAACTCCTATGTCCTATAGTCCGCGCAAAATGAGTTCATTTATTAATCTTAATGGAAGATTTTACAATGCCCTTAATGTGGTCTCGGCGATTGCCTGAATGTGCACTTAAAAATTATTCGTAGATAATTCAACCTATAAGAAGAAAACACCGAATCCTTCTTACAAAAAAATACACTACACAGGCAAACTGAGCGCACAGGTTAAAACACTTTTCGCCTCATCAAAGAACAAAAAATGAAAAAACAAAGTCCCACTCAAAATCTGAAAAACCAACTCAAACTCAATGTATCTTTTGTTCATTCATTCAAAAACAAAAAAACAAAAAAACCGATCCATCTCTCAAAGTTTATTGGTGTTGGTTGAACCACAGAAAATGTATCTGCGCTCTATCAAACCAACTCCGCATTCGCCACCCTCGAAAATCACTTGAGAGTGAAAGAGAAAAGCACTAGCCCACACAAATGAGTCAAAATTTTGAAATGAATTTCCAGAGGAAATTCATTCGTCTTATGGGAAATGGGAAAATTTTCCTATCAGCAGAATGCAACTTCGTCACAACACAACACAACACCATGTTCTCTACCACCACCATACCATCTCGCCAAGAGAATCCAAAATAACGAGCGAGATACAACCAAACGACTACAACAACACACTCTAGAACGAGTATCTGAGAGTTTCTCGAGACCGAATCGAACTGCGAGCGGCTACTGCCGGGCCATATAGCAATTGCCGTACGGACAGACATAAGACTTTCGTTTCAATCCAATCCATCTACACAACAACGGCAACCAGAATTGAATCGAATCGAGTTTTTCAGTTTATCGCACAGTTTTAGGTCGTCATCGTTGTGTGTCTCGCACTCGCGCTGCTTTCTGCCCGTTCTGTTACTCCCTATCATTTTTATATTCGACAGAAAAAAAAAAAATAACAACCAACCCGACATTTTATACAGCGTACAGCGATTGCCACCAAAATCGTATTATTGCGAGAAACCAAATCACATTCGTTCGATGGCAACGGTTAAGATCAGGCGCGCGCTCTTTTTATAGATTATTATTATTGTTATTACTATTATTGCCTATTATCATCATCATCAACGTCGTATACAATCGTCATCATCATTTTCTTCATTATTTTATTGTGTTGTGGCTCTCGCTCTTATAATTATTTTCATTGCCAACAAACCGATATAAAAATAAATAACAATAAAAAATTGTAAAAATAAATTTAAAACCGCAATTGTTAGTTTTTTGTGTTTTGTGCATTGTGTGTTTTGGAAATAAACAAAAATTAAATTCAAAGATACAAAAGTATCTGACAAATTCTAACCGACACTTCGAGTGTCGCAGTTACTAAAACAAAATTTGTGTTTTGTTAATAATTTTGTGCAAAAAATTGTTTTGTGTGAAAACTTTGAATTCCAACTGGTGTCAAACAAAAATCTGTCGAATTAACAGTGAAACCTGTAGCTAAACAGTGAACAAGTGCAACTGCAAAAATTTCTGTGCGAATGTGAAGTGCAAAAAATATTCAACAATTTTTTCATAAATAAAAAAATAAATCGAAATTTTAAAAATAAAAAAAAAATAAAGTGCAATATGATTTCATAAAAAAAAATATTTTTTTTTTTCAAAAAAAAAAGACCAATCTCTGCTGCCAATTGCGACCGAAAAATATCCTTCCAAGTGACCATAAGAAAATCAAATAAATTCGAGTGTGGTGAATTGGTTTGTGTCTTGACTTAAACTTTCTTAAAAACCCGCGCGATCAACGAAAACCGAAATTTTCAATTAAAAAAAAAAAAAACCTTTGAGTGTCCAAATTTATTATTTGGAAAAAAAAGTAAATTTTCAACCCCATAAACAGTTATCATAAAAAGCCGCCAAAATTCTTACCACAAGCAGCATGAATTCGTATTTCGAGCAATCTGGCTTTTATGGCCATCCGCACCAGGCGACGGGCATGGGCATGGGCTCAGCCGCCCATCACGATCAAACAGCAACAGCGGCTGCGGCCGCATACAGAGGCTTCCCGCTATCGTTGGGTATGTCACCCTATGCCAATCATCATCTGCAACGTTCCACCCAAGATTCACCTTATGATGCCAGTATAACAGCAGCGTGCAATAAAATCTATGATGGAGCTTATAAACAAGACTGTTTGAAGGGTGTCAATTCGATTGGCGATACAAATGGCTATAAGGATATATGGAATACAAGTGCGAATGGTGGCGGCGGTGGCGGTGGTGCGGGCGGTGGTGGCGGCGGTGGCAGTGGATCCGGCGGCAATGGCACGGGTGCTGGTAGTGGGGGTGCCGGTCAAAATAGTTCGATACCAGTGCGACCATCGGCGTGTACACCGGACTCAAGAGTTGGCGGTTATTTAGATACGTCTGGTGGGAGTCCGGTTAGCCATCGGGGCGGTGGATCGGCTGCCAGTGCTGTGGCAGCGGGCAGTGCATGGAATGCAAATTGTACAATTTCGGGAGCTGCTGCTGCACAAACTGCAGCTAGTAGTTTACATCAAGCTAGCAATCACACATTTTACCCATGGATGGCTATAGCAGGTGAGTTTGAATCCCTTTTCAGTAAATTATACCCTTCGAAGATCAATCAAATTTTTTTGTTGGCTTGCGGCATTTTTTCTTCAAGTCGACTGTGAATTTACCTTCGTTTTACTTTGCCAAGGCATTCTACACTGAATATGGGGCTTTGTGGTTAAATCAATTATTTTATCACGGCTCTGGGGGGCTTCTTATGACTATTTTCGTATTTTGTTTCATCTTCTGTCATGGAGATGCTATTTTGAATGAGTTGTTGAATTATCGATGAGCAAATAACAGCTCGAAGATGGGAATGTGATTTCGGTTTTGCACTTTGCACACAATGCTTCTTGTTATGAGCTTAATTGAAGAGGCCATGAACGTTCAGGTTAAGAGCTCCCTTGTTAAGGTTTTTTTTTTTATTCAACAACTCGTCCTCAACCTGTTTGCAGGAATAACATTGAAACTATTTGGTGCATTGTAAAAGAACAAAATAAAAAAAAAAAAAATTGAAAAATCTGAACAAAGTATTTATAAATATTAAATTTGTATACGTTTTTTTTTAACTCTAAGCTTTCAGCATGCATAAGAGGAATGCTTACTTCAATATCCAATTGGAAAAGCTGTAGAGAAAATGTCTCATGACACAAAATTGGAATCGATTGATTTTTATAGTTCACAGAAATTTGTAAGATATTTTTTGGGAATTTTAATTTTATTTTTCGCAAAAAATTAGGACAAAAGTTCCCTTAGCTAAATTTAATTATAAAATAAAATCAATAATAATTCAACGAGATAATTTTTGAACAAAATTCCATTTATTTATATAAACTTCATTAAACATATAATTGATTCATGTTTTCTTTAAAAATTAAATTTAAATTTGTTCTAAAGAAGTGGAAAAAAAATATTTTTACTAAAATAAAATCCCATATATTTTTATTCCTTAACATAATTTTGCTCATTTTTCTAAAATATTTAAATTTAAAATGTTCAACAAAATTAAATTTGTTCCCTTAAAAATAATTCTTTTTCTTCAAAAAGTAGTAATGCACTTAAAAATGAAAAAAATGCATTTAATTTATAATTCAAGTGATAGGATATAAGGAAATAAATATGGCAAGAAAGTTCACTTTGATTGATTTTTCACTGAACGTGATTATTGAGGGTCTGAGAAATTTGAATTTCAGAAAATTATTTACTCCATATTTATTAATTTTTATACAATTTTTTTTTCGCAAGGATATTTACTTTAAAATTGTTAACAAGCTTTTAATTTTAATTGCTTGATAATTATTTTTTAAAAGGTAGTACCATTCAAGATTAACAATTCTGTTTTGTAGCAAATTTATCTTTTCAAAATATAGAAAAAATCCACAGTTCTTTTTTCTACATAAGATTGTCTTTTTTTGGAATTTTTAAAAGGCAAATTTGCATTATCCTTTTTTTAATTTATACTAACATGCTTAAAAAGGACTTAAGCTGCTTCCCTTTTTAAGTACAGAACAAATTTTCTACTGTAGAATGTGAATTAAAACCCAAGTTGAATCCGAACTTATTTTCGGCTGCCCAATATTGACAGGACAAAAATTAAATCAATTGTTAATGACCGAACCACGTATCAGCGGAAGAACAATTTATAAAAAAAAAAATAAGTAGATCGATTTCATTTATTTTATTAGTTTAATATCAGTTCAATTTTATCTTTGTTTTTATTATAATTTTATTTCACTAATCCGTGGTTCAGAACTAACCCTCACTCGTGTTTAAAGTCTAAGCGTAACTTAGGTAGGTCCTTCAGTTACTTATTTTCTTTTTTCAAAAAAGTTTTTTGAGACTTCGGGGGATGTTTTGACCAAATTGAAAAGTAAATAAGAAAACCAATTTTAAAACATTAGACCAATTTTTGCTTCCAATTAGCTCTTATTTTATCACAAACAATTTTTTCCACAAAAAATTCAAAATTTCAAAGCTTAGATTAAGGAAAGAGAACTCCTTTTTGCGAATGTAATATAAGTGAAAATAATTGAAAAGTGCAATACCTAATACTACAATTTATGGAAAATGTTAACCCTTGTTAAAAACCCAAAGCCAAACCAAGAAACAAAAATGATGTGATTGGCAAATGCAGATTTTAAGCTTGATTTTGTGGCAGACGGACACAATCCCAAAAACCCCAAATCCCCTTCCTCTTTAAAAGAACTTATAAAATATCCGGTAAACAAAAATAGTACCATTACTACATTTTTATTATTTTTTTTTTTTTTTTTCAAAAAATAACTACTTCAAGAAATTATAAACAAACACTGAAACACTGTCAGCTGTTTCCACCTCGCATCGCCTGGTCATTGTTTAGCCAAATCCTAGGCCTTTCGATTTCGACCGAAATATTAATCCATAACTTTATCCCAGAGTCCTTCGTTATTAGTTGTTTCCATTTCTAAAATCCGCTCTCCTTACGACAGCCTACAGATCCTTAATTGGATTGAGATCAGGCGATTGCGATGGCCGCTGGCCACTTCATCACATTTATTGAATGATTATTTTTTGGCCGTTTTTGGTTTTACATTTCGGTTAAATTTATATGAAGATTCACAAAGGATGGTCTTCTATCCTGGGAGCGTGATGATAAAACATTACGCCATATTTCTTGTAGTAAAAATTGTATCAGTACAGTGACCCAAGTAAATATTTTTTCAAAGCGAAAATCGAATTAAAAGTGTCAAATTTGTTTGGTTTTTAAATTAAAAATTAAAATTTTACAAATGTTTATTGGAGCACCTATACTCTCTCCTTTAGAGAGTCTATCAATAGGAACTTCCAAACTTTGATAGGTGATCATTTTTTTACCTTGAAACAAACTTATGCATCAATTTAATTTTTCCTCAGGCCACACAAAGCTCATATACTCATAGGTATTTAAACAAATAGAAAACAAGCAGTTCAAGCTGGAGGGAGTTTCCCTAATTATCTACCAACGTTGTCTGGCATCCCTCAGGAATCAATACTGGGTCCCTTATTCTTCTCTGTTTATATGTAAATGAATTGCTCGCTTGAACTTATTGATATGGAGTCATTAACATCAATGATGAACTTGATAAAATTTGAAATTGATCCCGTTCAGTTGGTCTCTTTTTAAATCCGAAAAAATCTAAAAGCTTAGTTAGGTATTTCAAGAAAGAGCTTTGATCTTGTTTAATTCCCTCAAATTTTGTAATTAATGATCCAATCAAATACGTTAAAACTGCCAAGAACCTCGACTTTTAATTTAACAGCTTTTTGACTCGGGGCAATAATATTTATAAATTAACTTGTTGGCAAAATCTATGGTACACTATGAGTGACCCAGTATTTTACTCAAGTAAAAACACGAATACTGCTTTAGTTTTATGGATTCCTCTATCTTGATCATCATTGAACTCAGGTTTCATTATATTGTATTGAAGGATAGCATTAAGTTAGTCCTAAGCACACTTTCATCGTCATCTCTCGTCATCTGGACCTTGTGTTAAAATACCAGCTTGTGTTCGATAAAATTCTTTCCCTTTAACATAAGTCGCGCCTCGCTATTTGTATCTACAGTACTCGCCATGATGAGCACAGACGCATCTTTACCGATTTTGCCAATTTTTAAAATAAACGGTACTAACCAAGGTAGTATAATGCTTTTAAATGAATGCAAAATTTCGATGATACCTCGTTCCCACTTTGCCTTATTAAAATTGTTAAATAAAGTTAGTAAGGTAGTGTCCGTGGTTAGGTGCGTTGGCTGCTAAGCAGATCGTCGTGGGTGTTTTTATTTCATCTTTCACGGGCACTTCTTCGCAAGAGGAAGAACTGACAAAACTGCCAAGAGTATCATCTGTCATGAAAAAGTGCTTCTCAACTTTGCCGTTCGGAATCGGCGTTAAATTGTAGGTCTCCTTGTAAACAATGTTATTTCTTCTAATAAGGGACACCTCGCAACAAGTCTCCAACTTGCTCATAAAATTGACATCTTTTATTAAAACAAAGCCAAATTACAGCTTGACAGATGTCAAATTAGCCTTCTTGTCTTGTCTCAAACTTCATAATTTTCATTGTTTTCACATTCATGTCTCATCTTTTTACCTTTATCTTACTCCTTTCTTCTCTAAATAACTCTTAGGTATATACTGAATTTAACAATAAAATAAAACATTCTTATGTTTGAGTAGGTAGGTACACGGACTAAGAAAAGTTGTAAATCACTTATAGGCATGACTCTAAGTGTTGGAATGTTGTTTTACCGCCGGTAAAGTTTCATTTTTTTAAAACATGTCCCTTCGCTCAAAACAAAAAAACAAAAGAAAGGGTTCCTCAACCAATCGATTTCATTAACAAAACGATTAACACAAAAAAAATCCTTGCAAGTTGACAGAACTGAGACCCGATTAAGACAATGGAGACATAAAAACATCTGCACTTGGTCACAATTTTATCACAAAATGCACACTCAAATAAACATTACGAGAAGAGAAAGAGAGAGTCTTAAGAATTCGAGCCAATGATAACAAGAAAGCAGAAGAAACAAAAATATTCAACCAATCACTCAACTCTCCCTCCATTTGTTCCTCTGAAATGTTGTGTCCTACAATGTTGTTCGATGTTTTCTTACAAATAATACAGGAACATTTCTATCAACACTCTTACGTTCATTTTTATACATACATAATTGATATATCACAGTTGGGGACAAAATCTATGTAATCCAATACTCAAACAGCTCTTCTTCAGATTTTCATAATTTTTATCTTCGTTTATTTGATTTTTATGAACTGTGGTGATAACACAACTGAACGGATTTTAATGAATACTATCAAAAGTGCACTAAGTTGAAGTGACCCATTCGATGTTTTTCTAAAATAACCTGAAAATTTGTTCAGGCCCTAAATTTTCAACGCAAGATTACAAACGCTCCTAAATCATTGATAAATCTGAACATGAATATTTTCAAGTCATATACAAATTTTGTATTAAAAATTAAAAATATTTTATGAATAAAAATAACATTCAGTCGCGGTTTTATGCGTCACGAAAAAATACAAAAATACTTCTATTTGATTTATACATTCAGCCCGATTGAATTTATGTTATTTGTTATCAACAGCAGCAGAAGCAGCTTCTTCTACATTTTTTCCTAGTCAACTGGTCAAGTGACTGATGAAGATTTCTGTTTTTTGTATTTAAATGAAATTCAACAACATAAAATTTGCTTTGAGAGAAAAATCTTGAAAATATTTGAATTTATGAGGAAAACGGAAAAAAGAAATATTTTTCGTTTTTGTACAAAATTTATTTCAAATTAATTATAGCGAACACATAAATTATTCAATGACTTTGATAAAAAAAAACAAGTGTGATTTTGGTTGAAGATAATCCTCAATTCTAGAAGGTATCAGACGCATTTTTGTGGTAAAAAAAAAAATTGTCAGTGAAAAATGTGTGCATACTGGAGAACGAGATGATAATAACTCAGAATGATAAAAGAAGCTGCTACTTTTCTGTCTGGGTTCCCAATTGGTGGTTTATAATCGATGTTTTTTTTTTTTTTTTTTGTATAATAAATCTAATTTTGCTTTTAATTTTTTATTTAATTTGTGTGCATGTGTTTGGGTGATTGTTGTGTCTAGTTTGATGGAGAACTAATTTGGATTGATGTGAATTTATTGCGGCGATTGATTTATTGTTGAGTGATGAATTAATTAGTTTGAGAATTGATAGTGATAATATGGGGAAGAGTTTTTATGGTAATGGAATATTTGTGAAGAAAGATTTTTTTTTAAATTGAATTTCCTTCTTCCTTGAGTAGGTAATGTAGAGTCATTCTGATAATGTTCTTTAATGCGTCTAAATTTTTTTTGTTTAGGTAGATGGTCATGAATTCCAGAATTTTGCATTGATTGGGAAAGGCAGAGTGTGAAAGAGAGTTGCATATATTCGCGTAGTACGGCTAAAAATGCATTTCTTTCTTTCTGAAGTTGGGCTCGAGGGTAATCTGAAGAGCATTCCTGGAAGAGCGAGTATTATGGCTGAATTGCTTAATACAAGGAATGCAATTGGCTATTCCACTGGAGAATCGATACTTAAAGTAACGCTTAAAGAGTGATAGTCATTGCCAGCGCTTTTCTGCGCTTTCTACACGAGGATGATAGTGATGTACATAACGAATATTTTGAGATATTCAATGTCATTGATGCAAATGTCACTCATGGACTTTGGCGAAGAGCATATGTATTCTAGTAAGATCTATGCCATTGTTATCTATACTGACTGGACAAAAGTCATACCAGAGATTAGACCAGGCCCCATTGTTGAACAGTATTACTTTTCTCCTAGGTATGCTTGTCTCATCTTTCTTTTGAGTTAATGCCTTACATCAAAGAGCATCAACGTGTTTCTTAAATAAGCCGTTCGGAATCGGCATATGAATTTGTTTTAGGGTATCTACAATCAACTAAGGCCATGCCTTCTCGAACATTTACTCCCTTCTTTAGTATTGTTACTTATTTACTTAAGTTGGCGCAACAGTCCCTTGTGGACATGGGTTACATGCAACAGTCTCCGTCAGCCTAGCTAACTGCCTGCAGTTTTGCACTCTCAATTGATTAAGGTGCACTTTTACTTGAGTGTCTCACATGAATCGCAGTGTTTCTCTACTTCTTCGTACCTCGGGAATGTCGAAGGCTTTCCAAGCTGGAGCATTGGTGTCTATCAGCTCTATATGACCGTGCCAAACGAGTCGCTAGAACTTGATTGTTCTGGCTAGGTGCCGTTTTTTAACCCACAAAGTTCGCTGTTGAATCTTATTCTTCTTCATTCACCATCAATGTTCACGGGGCCATAGATAAACGAACATTCCTCTCGAAACACCCTAATGCATTTACGATTTTGTCAATATATACATCAGGTCTAGGATGTTGAGCACTTTATCACTCAGTTGCTTGCTTAGGCCTAGAAAAGAGCTGTACCTTAGCAAAGTTATTCCTCGTCAGATCTCGCCTTGCTGAATACTTTTTTGAAAACCAAAGATTCCGTAAGCTCGTTCACAATCTTAATGGAGCAGCTTGAGTTCTCTATCGTCATTTGCACAAGCAGAGATGCCAAAACTTGATAAAAGGTCTATACAGTTTGCCTCGCAAATGGCTTAAAATGTGATAGGTGTCGATTTGGAGTTCAGAGGTTTTTTTCAGGATCTGCCGCTAAGTGAAAATTAAGTCCAAGGCTTACTTGCCTGGTGTGAAGCCACATTGACAATCAGATTGTTGCCGAAAGGCTTCAGACGTTAACATAATACGACAGATAGGATCATATCAGCAATGTAAAATAGGCTTATTCCTCTGTAATTGATGCAGTTAACAGGATCTCGCTTCTTCAGGATCGGAGAAACAATGCTGGAGATTAAAATTATCAGACATGCCTTCTCTGAACATATCTTACAGATGATTTGGTTTATGTTCCTGGATCTAAATCGTCGCGTGCTGCTTTGAATAGATCGGCAGCGGTTTCGCTGGATTTTTGCCGTGATATTGCCGTTTTAGCGGCATTCACTCCTTTCATTACCATGCAGGAGTTGGCCGTGAACACTATTACTGCTCCACCACAAAATATGCCAACTCGATCTATACTGATCTTACAGAAATAATTGTTCTTCGTCTCCATCGATTGAGTTACGATATGCCTAGATCTAAGTCTGTCAGGAATCTAATCAAAGCCTACCAACTAGCTAGTTGAGCGTGGTAAAAGCTTAATCGTGCAAATTTTTACAATTTACAAAATTTGTTTAAAATTATTGTAGTAGTTTCGTTTTCAAGATATTTTTCACCAAACTATTTAAAAACTAACCTCCTGTAATTTCAAGTAATAACTTTAAAAAACACGCCTACTTTTCTTACCTTCTTCCCTTATACTCAGTCTCTAAAATTGAATGAGTAATTTTGATTCTCAAATTTCAATCTTTAGTGGAAATTTCCCCTAATTTTGTTGGGTACTTACTCTCTTTTAAAATGAGTTATACTAGCTGACCCGTCAGTCTGTTATGCCGTCCAGGCATTTACAAAGACACCATTTTGCATGCATAAGAAATAGAAGACATTATACCAAACGTCCCAAAATGCAAAAAGGAGAAAAGATCATCCGTCTTCTACCTATTGCAAATTTTATAGCACCTTTGATATCCATAACATTCTCATTAGATTTGTTTCGATTAGCAACCTAACAAGAAAATGAGGCAAATAAGACTTTTAACTCTTATAAGATAAGCTCACTTACCTGTTGAATGAGAATTAGATACCTTTTTCTTACCTGATCTTATATGACACACTCACCACTTATCGGTCAATCATACTTTCCAATATGAAAAAGTGGCACCACTTCCTTAAAATAAGAAATCTTTAGTTTGAAACTGATCCAATTCGCCGCAAAAAAATGTTCCCACTTTATTCCATTTTCTACACACAACACCAGCTAAAGCCCAAAAAAGAAAAAAAAAAAACACTTTTCGTTTTCATTCCTCTTCTTTTCTTTTCGTTTCTTTGGTTCGTACAGAAATTAACTGAATCTTTATGATGTGCCATTCGATTGTGTATAGAGTGAGGTTACCTACACGCAGTTCGAGAAGTTCGCATATAAATTAAAAATTTCATACGCACACGATTTCCGCCAATAATTCATTCAAATTTTCCCACTTCCATTCCTTTTGCTGTTACACACATTTTGGTGGTCGTCTTCGTTGCAAAACCAGACCCTACGTTAAGAGGACCTCTGCGCCATCTATGTTGGTATAATATCGGCCACCGACGCGACGCATTGCCACAAAACAGATGATGCCACCACCAACAACGTCCTTCTTCATAAAACAGAATTTGGTCTGTTGTGGGTCTGATAGGGTCTTTGGGGTTCCTTTCGTTTGAGATTAAGGTTTTTAGTTGTTGTTGTTGGTATTATTAATTTTTTTTATTCTTACGCGCCCAGTTAAAAGATGACGATGAAGAGAATTCCTTAGCAGAACTTCCAAAAAGTGACGATGATGGTGGGTTGTTGAGAGGAAGAGAGGGGACATAACGATAATGATGGGTGAAAACGACCGACGACGACGCACAAATCCTGTGGGCAAAACAAAAATATATGATACCAACTACACATCGGAGGTGATGATGATGATGCTGCTACCATGACGCAGAAACCAACCCAAGAGCGGTGCCAGAAGGGAGGGTTCCCATAAAAATGCAACTTGTTAAAATTGATTTTTGAAATAGGTTTTGAGGTTAAAGTTTTCAAAATTTCGAATCTCATTTGCTTTATTTCTTAACTGTCACAAAAATTCATCAACGTGGTTCATCACCTCCTTTCAATTTTGATCGACGACGGCCCTGAATTGAGACAGCGCAAGTGGGCATTTTTGTTTTTTTGAGAAATTCCAAAGTTTTGACAGTTTTTTTTTGTCATGACTCTTTGGCTTCCATTCAAATTCAATTTTACATCGATGCAAATTAACATGATGCGATGAAAATATTACAAACCCTATTGGCGTCGTTAATGAGAATTGGAACCAATTTTTTTTTTCGCTGTCTTCTACAAGCTGTCTGTTTCAAGCCGCCACATAAAAGAATCTATCTTCCCATTGTTGGTCTGGGTTTGTTATAATGATGTTGGCATAAGTATATGCGAGACAGAAATGAAAATGAATAAAAGAAACAAACAGCTGAACCTTGAAAACTGTCAAAAAGTGAAGCAATAAAATTGTTTAAAATCAAACAGGCAATAAAAATATAAAAAAAAAGATACAAAAAAATACAAGTGGGAAAGCGAAAAATAAAACATAAAAAAAAGGAGAAGAAAAAAACAAAAGTTGGGGAAAAAACATGCAAGAGATTCACGCTACAGTACACCCACATTTCTTTTCGGTTGTTATACTTGGAAATTCGGACAAAAGATGTTTTTGTTGCAAAAAAAAGCAAAACAACAAAGAAAACTGATTTGAAAAAAAATATCGCATTTTTTTCATTCTTAATATTTGTAGGCAGTTTTTCGACAGATAAGACTTGAAATTTACACAAAATAACGAATATGAATATTTAACAGTCTTGGAGAGGTGCAATTTGGAAGCCATGCAAAACTATGTCCTAAGCAAAATGTCCAAAGAAATTAATAAAATTTAGAAATGAAAAGAAAACCTACATTTTCGTCGGTTTTCCATACGTAACTTAACTTAGTCGTCCACATTGAATGTCGGAAACGGTTCAATTTTATCAGCCCCTTCTCTTTTCCTTATGCATGATGTTTGCTATTTTGCACGAAATTAAAACAAAATGTGTCACTCTTGTTTCTTTTCACTTAGCACGCAATCTCCTCCCAAAAACTTCAAAATAAACATTCATGAGTGCCAGTGCATGCACGAGACACAAGTACCTGGCTGTTTATAGTTGATTGCAGCCAAGTGCATTTCTTCATAAATTATTCTTTTAGAATATTTTAAATATTTTTGAATATTTTGCTTGCTACTTTGGGCTGAAAAGCCAAGTATTAACGTTGTGTTGATTTTATTATCAACAACAAACAACCCCTAAGTGAACAAAAGCCAAATAAAATAAATTTATCAATTAAGCATTTTATAAGCAACCACTTTGTAGTGTAATTGCATGCCAACCCCTTATATCCTTTCAAAAAGAACGAAATAAACAATGAGACAAGTTGCAAGAAGAAAAAATTGGCAATTTTACCAGAAAAATTAAATTAAAAATGAAAACAAATAATAATTCATTAACATCATTATGGCAGATTAAAGTAAGAAGGCACAGAAATTGAGGTGTCTTGAATATTTTATTGGTGCACGAGTGTCTTTGCAACAAAATAAATAATAATACTACTTGTGCTTACATAATGAATCATAACTCGATAATGTTTAGAAAATTAAATAAAAATTGTAAAACCGGATTACTGCCTCAGACAAAGAAGAGTGCGGATACGTACCCGATCATCGTCAGGCGTGTATAGAGAAGAACAACAACTCAGACTTTTTTCGGACGGAAGTAACATAATTTTCAAGAGTAAATTCAATATGACGCCCAAGGTCCCAGGATTGTGGGAAACCAAAGCACATTTAACTGAAATTTGAAATAGCATTCGTTTGCTGATAGGTGGATGCTGTACATGGCTTAACCCATATGCTTCGAGGGTTAATTTTGAACTTTTCAATTTTCGATGACTTTACCTTTCACATTTGAGGCCATTTATCGGCAATAACACGTTGAATGTTCTCCTGGTTTCAGGCTTGTCAGCATTGACTAGCAACTTCGCATATCCCATATAGAAATTAATCAAGCTCGTAGGTACGATCTTGGAGCCTAAATCACGGGTAACTAATGTATGAAACTATCCGGTTACCAAACTTCTCCTTCAATAAATCATTTATGGCCTGTGCGACACATTGCGCCATTTTGCTGGAACCACAGCTCCTCAGCACATCATAGCTGCTCAACTGATGAACGAAAAAGTCAGTCATCATGGCTCTATATAACGGGCACCATCAATGTAACATTTTGTACAGACCAATTATACCAGCAACTCATAAAGTTCACCAAACATTCAGTTTTCCAGGATGTAACGGTGAACTCATGAGATCTGTCATGTCTTCAAATAAGTTAGTGTCCGTGGCTTAATGGTTAGGTGCGTTGGCTGAAGCAGAACGTCGAGGGTTCGAGTCCTACTCGTGCCCATAGTTTTTATTTCATCTTTCACGGGCACTGCCTCTTGCAAAGAACTGACAAAACTTCCATGAGTATCATCTGTCATGAAAAAGTGCCTCCCAACTTTGCCAATCGGAATCTGCTTTAAGTTGTAGGTCCCCTCAATTCTTCACACGCACCCAAAGAATTGTTGATGAGACACTAAGCCACTTAGGCCTTGGTTCTTCAAGAGCTTTCTCGCTTCTCTATTTTTTTTTTTTTATTATGGACGAAATATGAAATCTTTTTCGTGCCCATTCACCGAATCAACGCTTTTTTAGGTGATCCTGTGGATTCAAGTCTTGAAATTCCAAACCATAGGTATTTAAAGAAATCACTTGACAGGTGACAAAATACATTATTCGTTTCTGTGCTTGCTTTCAATACTATATTTTGATGTCCGGGCTATATCTAGAGATATGGATGTTAGCTAACATCATTTCACTTCCCAATAACACTAAAAGAGATGAATTGAGACCTATTTCTGCATTGCCATTTTTATCAAAGGTCTTTAAAAGGATTTTTCAAAAGCAAATATGAATGCTTTCGGAAGAAATACAGCTGTGTTACCTCACTTTTAAATGTTACTGTATCACCAGTGCCATATTATCCTAAAGGCAAACTAGCCACGTGCCTAGGGGCGCGAGACAACAAAGGGGCGCACGGGCGCAGTAATTTTGAAAAGTGTCAAATAATTCGAGTTCAAACGTGGTTGTTGAACTAGCAAACTCATGAATCGAACCGCACTTGCCACTTTTGTGAAAATAAAAATCGGTCCTAAGAAATTCCACTTACTTCATTCTACAGGCAAATATCTTCTCAAACAATATGCTCTAGAATCAACAAATGCTAGATGGTCACAGGCTCACAGGGTACCACCTGCCTAGCAACCAAACAAATATGGCCAAGCAAAGACCTGAAACGGTCAAAAGGTTTGATCTTCCTGAGCAGACAAAGAATAAGCTCCACAGTTGGAGTCATAACAGGACACTGCCCTATAGGTAGACATGCTTTGAGGCTAGGGGTCTACGCAGACGCCTTCTGTAGAAGCTGCATAAACGAGGAGGAAGAGGAAACAGTCCAACATCTTTAATGTACTTCCCCTCTACGATAATACCATTGAACTGGCAACGCTCGACAAAAGATGTCTCTCTAACTTCATTAAAAGTACAAAATGGTTTGTTTAAGTTCATTACTCTCATATGGTATCACAACACACCCTTGAGGTCTAAGTGAGTCAACAACATCTAGATAGCCACTCCAACTCCACCCAGAGTCAACTGGGTTTACCTATTTGGTTTGCCAACTCCGCAATTGACTTAGCTTCCTTCTAATTTTGTTAAAAGTTTTTGAATATTGATTTTACTTATTGTAGGGGCCTAATAGTTGAAACTCATCAGCGGATGGCAAATATTTGAAGAATTAAAAAACTCATATTTTCTAGATTGATTTTCGGGGCCATCTGATTTGCGAACCGAGTTGCAACTCGGTTTTCATAACAACCAACTCGAGTTAACTTGGATCACAAAATTTACGGTTCGGCAGTCGGCACATCATCATTTTCATCAAGTGTTACACAAATTTCAAGCAGTGTCAGTTGGTAACTTACTATACCAAATTGTTTGCCCAATGCTACTGGTGTACTACAAGGTTCCATACTGGAACCTCTTCTGGTTTCTGCGTATGTAAATGAACTCATTAGTATATTGCAGCAGTAATTTTTCTTGCTGATGACGCTAAGTTGTATTTCAGCTATTCACTTGGCCTTATCGTACATGGCGCTTTCTGCGACAATAAAGACCTGAAGGGAGTAGCAAATTGGTTTTTGTCAATCGGGCTAATGTTAAATCTCAAAAAATCTTTTGACCTTTCTTTTTTCAACCGATTGTTCTGCGCAAAGCTTGTATCTACTATCTACAGAGAGGAATCTTGGTATGACTTGGGATGGTACTCAAAGAAAAAACATTTTAATAGTTTCCTTAAATATACAATGGCCCGTTCGACTTCCCTTTGCATTTCGCTTTCATTACAAAGCAAAATATTATAAAAGCAATCAAACATAGTAAATAATCACTTGTACCACATGGAAAAAGGAATTCATCATCATCTACAATTTACTCAATTCTACAGTAGTTAACAGCACTGCACTCTTCGTCAATTTTTAGAGCAGCATTTGTATTCCAAAAAACTATTTACAACATTCTCTTGTGTCCTTGAGTCCGAGTACGAAAAATGTTGGGCACATTTCGTCCATAACGATTATGTTCACACACAATTTGCACAATTCACTGTAGGCAGTTCATCTTTATGGTCAGTGTGAATTTTATGACATGTCTCTCAACTTTATGACTACGTGCTCTTTGCCACAATTTTAAAATACAATAGACATTGTCTAACATTCATAAACGATATTTAACATGAACAACAACTCAAACCCAACAAAAATTATCCTCATTAAAATTGCGCAACGTGATTCAATTTCAAAAAATATTGTCTATATTCCCAAAACACACATTGACAGGTACATGTCGAAAAGAACCGATAATAAAATTAACAAATCATATACCTGGGACGCAATGAGAATGATATCTACAATCTTGACAAGAAATTTTACGATATTCAAGGTCACTCGAAACCAAAGGAAAAATAAAGCCAAAAATGAGAAAATGTGGGTATACCCAAAATACACTGAGTTATGGGCTGTTATAAGCAGTGTTGAGGTTTATTTGTGTGTGGGCACGACTAATTTGCAATAAATTAATGCGAAACTAATTCATCATGATGTAAGAGTCGACTCAGCCCGCACAGGAAAAGTAAAATAACAAAATTTCGGAACGAATAACTTCTTAAGAAAACGAGGCTCAGACAGAGTCTCAAAAGGATGCCACAGAATCGAGCGCAAAGAATTCAGTTCAGACTTCAGACTAGAGGGAGAGAGAGTGAATCCGATATAAGATTTATGAGAATTTTTATCGATAATGACTTAAAAGCCCCAAACACAATGATTTAAAGCTTGTACTGCTGGAATTTTTGGGCAACATATTTGCCATAAGTGCTATTTGGTCATTTTTTTTTTCATTGAGAGAAAAATCCTCAGAGAGGCCAAACAAATTTGGTAAATGAATGGAAAATAATATTTTCATAAAACTTTGAATTTATTCAACGAAACCACCACACACGATATCTCAGGTTTCTCTTCGTCTTCGCTGCGTCTTTGGTGTTCAGTTAAGCCATCCATCCAAGCGCACAAGATCATCGGTGGCGATAGCACGAGAAACTTATAAATTAAAAATTTCTCACATTTATTACAACAACAACAAGGTTAAGCAAAAAACAAGAAGTTGACTCTACCACCATGGACGAAGCCCATCAGACAACCAAGCCAGAAATCAGTGGACGCTCTGAAGATGTTTTTATGAGAATTCATGATTTTTTTTTTTTGCTTAAAACTAAGTTAGCCTCTTAAACCAAGCTTAAGGCTTTGTTGAGTCTTCAAAACCTATCTACACCTACAATATCTTTGAGCTAATTTAAATTTGATTATAAAAATGATGAACGGCCACTTTTTTCGCTTTCAAAGTTTTTCTCTCTCTCTCCTAGCTTTCATCGCGCAGCTTTCAAAAAAGATACGAAAGAGAGATAATACTAATTAGCATAATTAACTAATTAGTATTTTGTATTAGTAGGTGACTACATATGTTATTAAAAACCAAATCTTTGGACCGAGTCTTTGTGCGCGAAATTTTGATCTAAGCTTACGTCATGATCGGTAGCTAGGCAGACTCATCTCAGAGAAGGTTGTAATGGATTAACAATTTTAATGAACTAATAAATTAAACAGAAATGAATAGGCATCGAAGAAATTTGTGAATTTAAGTGTTTAACTAATCGAACGTTGTGTGGATTTTTCTGGATTGCTGAGGAAACTTTGATCTCTGAGCGTGATTTATGGCTCGAGAGCTTATCAAGATGAGTGGACATATGCTTTGGCACTAAATCATAGAATCATAGATTTGGAATTTCAATTTGACTCCAAATGGCTTTTGTGGACACATACCTATTTATACCCACTGAAATTTTGGATGTAAGAAATTTTGTGAATGGTTTTTTTTTTTACTGTGGTTTGCGTTAGGTTGTTGTTGGATAAATCAAGATTCCAATGATGCCACACGTGTCTCTGAATTGAGTTGGTTGTTTAAGTATCCGTGGGATTTGCTCAACAGCAGTAGCATAGCATCCTAGTAAAGGTTGAGGTGCACCTAGCATTAGCCATGACACAGTGACTTGATTGCCACCTCTTCTTCAAATTCAGCAGAGACTGAGTGTAAATTCCACTGTGGTTAAGGGTCTGAATTTAAGGAAAAATAACATACATGATATAATAGAATCGCAGTCAATGCTGTGTATTTGGAAAAGCCACTTCTGAACACTCTATAAAGGCGACGACGAACAAAACCCCGCCGTCAGAAAAAATCCTTTCATCGGACACGATGATTAGCCAACAATTCCGTAAATCCGCCCAAAAGGAAGTGAAAATGGCAAAATCATGGCCGAAATCTAACAAAGCCGCGGGATCAGATGGTCCAGCTGCCGAGCCTGTTAACAGTAGGCGACGAGCTAGATAGGAGCCTGCACCAAATCATCTGTAAGATATGGTCGGAAGAATGCATGTCCGATGAATGGAACCTCAGCATTCTTTGCCCGAACCTGAAAAAGGGAGATCCTCTAAACTGCGCCAACTGCAAAGGAAGCAGTCTACTTAACATCGCCTACAAGATCCTCTGTGCCGTAATATGTGAACGTTGAACCTTCGTCAACATCTGATTGGTCCTTATCAATGTGGCTTCAGGCCAGGAAAGTCTTCCATCGACCAAATTTTCACGTTGCGGCAGATTCTGGAAAAGACCTATGAACTCCAAATCGATACCCACCACCTTTTCATCGATTTTAAGGCCGCGTATGACAGCATCTACAGAGACGAACTGTACAAAGCTATGTCTAGTTTTGGCGTCCCTGCCAAGCTCGTTCGCTTGTGCAAAATGACGATGGAGAAATCACGCTGCTCCATCAAGGTTGGCAACGAGCTCACGGAATCTTTCGACGTCAAAAAAGGATTCAGACAAGGCGATGCACTGTCATGCGATTTCTTTAACATCGTTCTTGAGAAGATAGTGCAGAACTCCAACGTCAACACCAGAGGCACTATCTTCCAAAAATCTGTTCAACTTCTCGCGTACGCCGATGATATTGATATAATGGGAAGAACACAGCGTGATGTCAATGGCGCCTTTGTGAGAATTGAGACAGAAGCGGCAAAAATGGGTCTAGCGGCAAATGAGGGAAAAACGAAGTATATGCTGTCTTCGAGGAAGGACACCCAACACCGACGGCTCGGGCAGAACGTCACAATAGACGCATATAACTTCGAGGTAGTAGAGGAGTTTGTCTACTTAGGCTCCGCTATAAACACGGGCAATAACACCAGCGCCGAGATCAGACGAAGAATAACTCTTGCTGTTTCTTTGGGCTAAGATAGCAATTGAGTGGAAAAGCCCTCTCTCGAGCAACTAAGGTAAAACTGTACAACACACTCATCATCCCAGTCCTGCTGTATGGTGCAGAAGCATGGACCTTGACAAAATCGGATTAATGTGCCTTAAGCTGTTTCGAGAGGAAAGTTCTTCGGGTCATCGTTGCACAACGACATGGACCTAGCCAGAAGGCCCTACACTTACTTACTTACTTAAGGTGGCGCTACAGTCCGTTGTGGACTTGGGCCTCAATCAACAGGCTCCGCCAGCTAGCTCGATCCTTAGCTAGTCGTCTCCAGTTTTGCACTCCGAGTTGATTGAGGTCCTCTTTCACTTGAGTGCGCCACGTGAGTCGCGGTCTTCCTCTCCTCCTACGTCCCTCGGGAATAGTGTCGAAGGCTTTCCGGCCAGAGCATTGGTGTCCATTCGCTCTAAATGACCGAGCCATCTGAGTCTCTGGACCTTGACGCTTCTGGCTATAGCCTATAGGCTATAGGACCTATAGGTCCATGTCGTTGTACAACCATTTGCCATTCCCCTTCTATGCACACGGGGCCAAAGATGACCCGAAGAACATTCCTCTCGAAACAGCCTAAGGCACTTTCATCCGATTTTGTCAGGGTCCATGCTTTTGCACCATACAGCAGGACTGGGATGATGAGTGTGTTGTACAGTTTTACCTTAGTTGCTCGAGAGAGGGCTTTTCCACTCAATTGCTTTCTAAGCCCAAAGAAACAGCGATTAGCAAGAGTTATTCTTCGTCTGATCTCGGCGCTGGTGTTATTGCCCGTGTTTATAGCGGAGCCTAGGTAGACAAACTCCTCTACTACCTCGAAGTTATACGCGTCTATTGTGACGTTCTGCCCGAGCCGTCGGTGTTGGGCAAGTGTCATTTTTTTCGTGATTTCAAGTTGGTAGCGCTGGCATTTGATTCGTATCAAACTCAACTGTCATCTGAATATTAGTTGAATGTTTTTCATTTACGATAGTGGATCGCTTAACAATCGAATAACAATGGGTATTGGAACAACAGACAATAAACACATTTTTCACTTGGTGGGTTTGTAAAAAAAACTACCTAAATTACCGTTTATCGGGCTCAGAAAACGTACAAGTGATCGAAGAGGTGCCATTGCATTCAAAAATTGACTCTTTAGTAGTTCTTTGAAGACTGCCAATTGCCGGATGGTAACAGTCAATTTGCAGCGATATGGTCGAATGATAATCGATTTTTTTTGGCGGACAAATCATGCCTTGGACGATAGGTGGTTCCAATAAGACGGGACAACACCGCAAACAACACGACCAATTGTGACTTTATTATGTGAGAATTTTCCTGGTCACCGTCACGAAATATCACGTTTCGGCGACGTCAATTGCCAACTAAAATCATGCGATTTGACACAGTTAAATTTTTTTCTGTGTGGCTACGCAAAAGACCATGTTTACGCGAGTAATCCCCGAACTCTAGACGTATTAAAAACAAACTTTACTCAAATTTTAGTCTAGATCACGGCCGATATGTGCGAAAAAGTGGTTAAAAATCATCCATCGGTCCATTTGAATGAAATTGTTTTACATACCTAATGGCAAATCCAACCTAATAACGAAATAAAATTTTCGTTGAAAGGCAAGTTGTTTCCACCATAAGTTCCGAGTTCAAACAAGTTCAAAACACAAATGTTTACGTTCAGTTAATTACATGGACGTTTTTTTTTTTCTGTAAGCACGCATGGAAAACTCCAAATTATCTATCAACAGCAATTTAAAAATATACAAAATTTCATTAACTCATATAACCGAACTCCTTCTCAAATAAACCAAACAAAAAAATGAAAATATAATAATAATATGAACAGCAAAAAACCCGTCTAATAAATTAACAATGCAAATCAATTTTGACTTTTTTTTTTTAATTGCATGTAAAAAAGGTAAAAAAAGAAGACACAACAAATCCAAAAATTTCAACGGACATTGTCAAGCCCATGTCAGCCCTCGCACTCCATTAATTTACCTCTCGGCCGGCTACTTCTCTCCGTGTGTGTGCAGTGTGTGCACTGTAATTTAGTTCGACCCAATTATTTTCGGTTCATCAAATTATGAGCTAAAAATATGCTTTTTTTTTAAATTTCATTTCGTACATTCATCCACACATGAGGAGATGAAGAGTGTGGTTAAAATAAACTTTCCCGAGAGTCGAGTCAGAGTGTCAGGATATCACATATGCACCCGCCTAAATGGAGGTACACAAAACTTCCACGAGGGAGTTAGCGAAAGTGGGAATGCGCCGTCGAGTCACAGCCATACAAACTAGAGCTCTTGATACCCGGGTACCCGGTCCATGGACCGGGTACCCGGGTACCCGGGAATTTCGGGAATTACCCGGGTAGCAAATACCCGGGTATTTGCATGGTGTTCGGGTACCCGGGTACCCGGGTGCCCGGGTACTCGAAACATAACTATCGTATATCCGAGTACCCGGTCACCCGGGTACTTGGTACTCTTACAGAATGAAGCTGAAATTGTTGAAAAAATGGATGCTTTCATGAAGGATTTGCAGGTTGAAGGTGGCTTACTATGATAATGCAGTTTATAAGGATGGTTTTGATTATTTGTGTGGTTTATTTGTAATTCATAAGAAAATGCAATTTGTTGGATGGATTTTCATTTTATTAGTGGCTGAAAAATGAAAAGTTATAAACCGATCTTGGCCGTCGTCGTCGGTCGTCGTGATCGTCGTCGTCGTCGTGGTGGTCGTCGTCGTCTTGTCGTGTTTTTCGTGGTCGTGGTCGTCGTAGTCGTAAATAAAGAAGGGAACAAAGCTGTTGGCAAGTGTTTGTTGATTTTGTTATTGTTGTAATGTACGAAAAAGAAATGCAAGTTGTGTGTGGTGATAATTGAAAGGGATGATTTTATTATGTTGGTTAATCACTGTCCTGCATTTTCCTATGTATGGCCTTCGTCAAACAGGTAGTTGGTGCGATTTCCTTTGTTTTGGCGATTCATATAAAAAATATTTGGTTGAAAATATTAGTTGGATTATTGTTTTATTAGGGGTTGAAAATTAAGATAACCGATTTGGTGTGTTTGGTGTGTTGTCGTCGGTTATCTTTTTATGATGGGTTATTGGTCTTTTTCTTAACCACAGGTCAATAAAAAAAAGAAAACAATCATTTGATGAGTGTTTGTAAGGACGATATAAATAGTAGTTCGGAGACAGACCTCATTTGCAGGATTGTTAATTTGGGTTTTTGCATGTCATAAAAATTAATGTTTGGGTTTCTCTACATGTCCCGCTTGTAGAAACTAGCGCATTTTCAACAATAATGATGAATGGTAACGCATAATGTACTTGGATGGGATTTTTATTGCTATTTTTGTGTTTTATATTTTTTTTCTTTTTGAGATTTTAAGGAAACAAATAAAAATATTGCTATGATCGTCCAACCTGAATATTAAAAGATAATTCGAGTACAAAATAGAACAGTCTCCGAGCTACTATTTATTTCGTCCTTACAAACACTTACCAAATGATTGTTTTCTTTTTTTTTTATTAACCCATCATAAAAAGATAACCGACGACAACACACCAAACACACCAAATCGGTTATCTTAATTTTCAACCCCTAATAAAACAATAATCCAACTAATATTTTCAACCAAATATTTTTTATATGAATCGCCAAAACAAAGGAAATCGCACCAACTACCTGTTTGACGAAGGCCATACATAGGAAAATGCAGGACAGTGATTAACCATCATAATAAAATCATCCCTTTCAATTGTCACTATCCACACACAACTTGCATTTCTTTTTCGTACATTACAACAATAACAAAATCAACAAACACTTGCCAACAGCTTTGTTTCCTTCTTTATTTACGACTACGACGACCACGACCACCACGAACACGACACGACGACGACGACCACCACGACGACGACGACGATCACGACGACCGACGACGACGGCCAAGATCGGTTTATAACTTTTCATTTTTCAACCACTAATAAAATCACAACCCATCTAACAAATGGCATTTTTTATGAATTACAAATAAACAACACAAATAAAGCAAAACCATCCTTATAAACTACAAAATCATATTAATCCACCCCCAACATGCAAATCCTTCATAATTGCATCCATTTGTTCAAACAATTTCAGTTTCATTGTGTAATAGTACCGAGTACCCGGGTACCCGGGTACTCGGATTCACGATCGTTATTTTTCGAGTACCCGGGTACCCGGGTACCCGGGTATCTGAATACCATGCAAATACCCGGGTACCCGGGTATTGTTTCGGGTACCCGGTCAGAATCAAGAGCTCTAATACAAACAGTCAACCAAAAGAGAGATACGTTAAAATTTAATAAAAATAATCATAACACCAAAAAAACATACAAAAAAGAAGAAAAAATGTATAAATGCTTGCCACCACACGTTATAAAGTATAAAGTCTGTCATTTTTGACCATTGAGTGTGTGCGCCATGAGAACATTATAAAACAACAAATCACCCGGCTGTACCGCATTCATAGTAGTTTTTGCCTTTGCGTTGCTACGTCCATATCCGTTCGCCACTGTTGGTATTCATATATGGGCTGTACAGGAACAGTGAAGCCATCATGGGGAAAATCTGATTTTAATTTTGATTTATTTATTATTAATAAATTCATTGGTGGTCGATATGCATCTGATGGTTGTTTTTTCTTCAATTCACAAACATTTTGGATGCCTACACGCAACTATACCTACACTTTTTTGGTTAGTTTTGTTGTTGTTCTCATACTTAATAATTTAATATGATATTTGGGACCAATTATTTCAGAGTTTTTGGTTGTTCAGTTCTTGAATCACTCAGGGTGCTTGCATATCCTTTTTTTGAAGAGCAGAACGGGCATTGGGTATTCAAAAAACATTTGGGTAGGAACATACATTCCAATTGGCTATTATGGAACATAACTTCTTTCAAGTTGCTGCCTTGGCGGACTTTGCAGTAGTGCACTCTGTGTATATAATTTGTTCATAGATTCAGCCTGAATTGCTTCCGTATTTTCGGTATTAGTCATCGACCAAACCTTGGAGCTTTGAAACTACCAAGACGGCTTATAACACGATCAAGGAATGCGTGACCTGTGACTTGAGGCACAAACTGGTGCTTTGTTGTTCAGACGAAATTTTGCACGCCGGTCTCGCCAAGGTTTTGTTGCCGAAAATATGAAACCTAAATTTTGACAATCATCTTTATTCCGAATTTACCAAAATAAACACTGATTAAAGCTTAAAAATATGTAAATTAGTTAAGGGTAATTCATTTTTCCATTCCGAAAGTAAAGCTAAATAAAACACACACAGCGATACATTTTTATTAAAAATTTTATTTCATTATAAAGTTTGGACTTTGACATTAGGTGTGAAAAATAATATCATTCCAATGCCCGCCTCAGAGGTAATCTTTAACAACTTTTTCGCACTCATCGGGCGGTATTTCGACCAAAACTTGAGAAATTATGTTTTTTAATGCGCCTAGAGCTTGGGGACTATTCGTGTAATCACTGTATTTTGCGTAGCCATACAGACAAGAATCGAACGGTGTCAAATCTCATGATATTGGTGGCCTATTCATGTCGCAAAGACGAGAAATTACTCGACCAGAAAACTTTTCATTCAATAAAGCCATAAGGAACCACCTTTCGTCCAAGTTATGATCTTCAATCGCCAGCCAAAAATAAAAAACTTAGTTTATCGTTCGATTTCGTTTCAAATTGACTGTAACCGTCTGCCCATTGGCATCTTATCTTTGAAGAAATACGGAAATCAGTGGTGTCGAAAGTATGGACATTTTATATCCAATACCCCATAAAGCCCGGAGACCAATCTCTTCCCGAAGCTATTGGCCTACAAAGGGTGTTGCACAGTCAAGCTAAGTATAAATGCTGTTAAAACTCCATGCAGCTTGTTAACCGCACTAACGGAGTTTGGTCGCACTGCACTCCTTGTTTCTGGGTTTCACAATTTTGGGGTTAATTCTTTTTGTTCATGTTCTTAAGTTTGGAACTCCATACCTGTTAATACTGCTGATATGGAGGTTTCCAGGCCTTCAATACCAGAAACGACACCCCTGGCATCAATGACACCTTTCGACCATGGACCATACCAAACAGTTACTTTTTCTCGATACCTCTTCGATCACTTGTGGATTTTCTGAGCCGTATAAACGGCAATTTCGTGACAAATGTGCTTCATCGCTTGAGAAAATGTCTGCAGCCGTTTCTTGAGTTTTTGGAATTACAAACGGTTCCATACAAAATTAAAATTCAAACTTCAAATCTTCGATCTAAATTTACTTAAGGGGGTCTTACAGTCGCTTGTGGACTTCCGCCTAAACCAATAATCTCCAAAAACAAGCCCGGTCCTTAGGCGTTTCGTTTTGTTGGCTCTGTGGGACCTAGAACATCAGAGTCGACACCTCTGACTTCTTTCTGGCAATATTGCCACTGGCTCGTTACTTGATGTTGGCGTCATAGGACTCCTTAAGTGGCTACTTGATACTCCATTGGAAAAGGATTGGGCGCTCATTTGCGTTCGTAGCCGTTTGACGAAGAATTTTCTTGCAGAATTTCATTGTTTTGGTCGTTGTCGGGATATAGTGTGGCGAAGATGAGGTAGTGGTCTCAGTTGATGTTGACATCATAGAAGGTTCGAACATCTAGAATATTGGGCAAATGCCTTCCGTTGATCGCAATGTGATCAATCTGTTTGGTGGTTAATTGATCGGGTGATCTTCATGTTTCTTTATGGATGTTGAGATGTGGGAACCACGTGCTTGCTACCACAACATTTCGGCGCACAGCAAAATCGATCAGCCTGAAACTTTTGCCGAGAGTGAAGTTGTGCAAGTTGTGTGCCACCAAATATGTTCTCTTTTTCCAGTTTTGCGTGAAAATCGTCGAGGACAATTTTAATGTCATTGCAAGAAGATTGTTTGATCAAGAAGATCGTTGAACTCGTCTTTGGTATCATTTTTTTTCTCCTCTCTGGGGACATGCGCCCTTATAAGGCTATAGTTGGCGTATTTGGCGTCGATTAAGATCGTTGTAATGCATTCGCTAACAAATTTGATGCTCAAGATTTTTTGCCCAAGTCTGTTTCCAACGACGAATCCTTTTTAATAGCAGCTTTTGTTGGTCTCCGTCGCAAATACCTTTTTTCGGATCCATTCCATCTGGATGAGAGTCTCCTTCAGGAGACTTCTGAAGGGACCTTACTTCCCGCTTGCATATCCGAAATTCGTTTTCCTTATATATTTGTAGAGGTCGTCATCGTATATATCCGTTAGTTTCCGATTATCAGGCACTTGATGTAACTGCAACTGCGTGAGCTAGAAAACCGCTCCTTTTCGCGGCCTGAACTTCAAATATGTCAAAGTAGCTCGTCGAAAGTGTTCACCGAGTAGTTCAAACCTGATTGGAATTGTAGACACCATCGTTGATTCCATCTAGAGAATTCATCCACTGCCGTCTTTATAAAGAGAAGTGCCCCCGTACACCCTCCCCCCTTGTCCCTCTCATTCTTTACCAGCACTAGTCTTCCACGATTTTTCTCTCAGCGATGAAAGGTTACTTTCGATTTCAGTCCTTGCAATAAAATGCATCTTCATAAAACTAAACTGGGTCATTGAAACCAACAACTTCTGTCGAAAAAAAAATTGTAAATTGTTGAACAAAAAGAAAACTGTCAAAATAAATCGGGTAATGGTTAAATGACATCATAACCATTGAACTACAAGCCCATAGATATTCTTTTTCTTCAATTTTACAGTAAGTTTTTATTTTCCTCTAAGTGGAAAAATATACAAAAAAAGAACGAAAAAAAACTCCTTCATTTAATGTCAATATAATGTTTCCCTAATGACTTTCCATGGGCTATCGCACATTTTCCTTTTCTTTCTGTTCCTCTGTCCAGAGAACCATAACGAATTATTTCAATGAACATAAATACATGTGCACACTCTCCAACGGGAATAAACGATCCGGTCAAGTCGAAGAAGACTTTGACTCTTGATGATGCATTTTATTCAAACAAAGTCTTGAAATAACTCCTTGCCGGATGTTGAACTTGAAAACCCTGCCGGAGAGAGATATGAGTTTGCGAAGCGATAAAATTAACTTAGAAGAAGATCCCACTTCTGAGAATTGTAATTCATGCGACAAAACTGCCTTCAACTATAAATTTAAAATTTAATTTCACAAAAATCTACAAAAAAGGTAAACATTTGTTCAGGCACATAGTTGGGCTAGAAGTTCTCTCACTCTAAAAAGAAAAAAAAGAAAAAAGAAGACAAACGTTGTTTCGGATGTAGTTAAATTTGAGTGTCTAAGGGATTTTCATTTGCACCACTCCCAACAGACACGGCAGCAATATAGCAACCCAGAATTGAAAACTGTGTGAAAATTACGTTTACACAGGTCCCCCGTGTCGTGGCAGTATTTAAATACACACGTGGTTTATCGCTGTCATTAAATCATTTGTTCGCCTTTTGAATTTTTCCTCCGCTTTCTGGTGTGGATCGCATTTTTGTCTATTTTTTTCCGCAGCGCCTTGAAACGAAAAAATAAATAATATACATCAAACTGTTGTATCTATCGCCTTGAGTGCAGATTATCTAGAAAAGAAAAAAAACCAAGAACCAAAGGTACACAAAGAAAATATGTGAAGTTAATCACCACCCGCAAAAGTGGCGCCCAACATAGGAAATCGCAGTTTTTTTTTCGCAACCTTTTGCACGTTTCGAGTCTACTGCATCGCTCTGCTGGAATGTCCTTGCGTTATGCAATTTTTTTTCTTCTTTCACGTTCTGTTGTTGTTTCGGTGGCGGCGTTGCGGTTGAGGTATGAAAGTGTTTAATGTAAAACGGCATTTAAAGATACTTTAGATGAAAGAGTGCAGTGTGATTTTTTCTTCAGTGACGGTGTTATTGTTGACTGTAGTTATTCACAGCCAGGACACCATCATTCCACCACCATCATCATTGCACCACTTTCATAGGATTTGGAGGGGAGGGGAAGAAAAGCAGAGAGCAACAACACACTTTTTTTTAAGGATACGTTTTGTTGACATGAGTGTTTATTATCTGCCACTGCATCATTTTAATATTGCGAGCAGGGATAGGTTTCTTTCTTTTTTTTTCTGTCTTAATGGCGGCAAAGGTGGGTAAAAGGGATAAAGTCTGGCCTGCTATCAGGGACCTTGCAAGAAGAACATGCCTTAGAAAAAACAGTATGAATCAGGAACGTTTGGTTTTGCCTTTCTTTCTTAATGATAGTTTGTTTACCATTTTTGCATTTTTATCTGAATTTTTTGTTGTTGTTTTTGTGTCTATAAGAGGACACCTTCTGCTTTGGATTATTTTTTGGCTTTGTGCTTCTTCTTGTCTCTCCTTTAATGGCCGTGTTTTGGTCATAGAGAAAATATGAGTAAATAGTAATTATGAAATAAACACACATAATAATTGGAGATTAATGGCCAGAGATATGGCACAGAGTGCAGATATCGCTGTCATGCAAGCTTTTGTAGTTGTTCGGGAATGACAGGAAATTGGATTAACGACATTAGTTTCCTTATTTGTTTTATTCTTTTACAATTTTTATTTATTTTTGTTTTTTTATTTTGAAATTCCAGGTAAGATCAACACCATACAGCAAGAACTTCATAACAGTTACAACGGTAAGAACTGAGCCTTTTCTTTTACTTCCTTAACCTATTATTTATTTTAATTTACTTTACTTAAACTACAATTTTATTTTTTGTTTACCTTTATCCTCATTCCATATCATTTTTCTCCTTAACTCTTTTAATATGAAATTCGATGAGCTAACCTTTTTGATTGAAAGTAACAGGCTTTAATGTTCAAGTAGAGCAAATAGTTCGATCTCGATATAATAAGCTATTACATCGTAAAATTGTGTTCGGAAGCCCATTCGGTGGCTGTGTATGTTGAGGAGATACTCGCAAACGAGTACTCTCAAGCACCTCATTTATTTTTAAGGTCATAGGGTGCTGTTGGTTTGTTGGGTTTCGAAGTTTTTTTTTTCGTTTCATTTTAAATAGCTCAGTGTGTGAAAGTTCCATTGAACTCAGCAACTCAAGATTTAAGCGACTTTTCAGTTTACTGAAATTGAAGACATGTAGGTAGGTAATACAAATTTGCTCTCCATGAGATTTCCAATTGGTGTTACCAGCCATCTTTTACGATACTGAGTGAACGTTTGGTCACCACATGCTGTCGAAAAATCAGCAGAGACCCTCTACTGCCACAAAGCACAATCACCGCTATCCAGGAACTGCGATGGGAAGTAATGAGCAAAAGTAGGATGAAAAACGGAGACATAAACTGTGATAATTATTAACATTGAGCTTTAAATGTGTAAGCAAACCCATCTTGATGCGACGATCCGAATCAAGGCTAAATTCGCCAACATGAGCTTAGTATGCGCGCATGCGCCCACAGAAGAGAAAAAGGAAAACACCAAGAAAGCACGTATGATTTCTTACCTCAACATCCATGAAGGAACATGGATATCTCCCGATCATCAACAAGATTGATCGGAAGGCACTTGTCAAGCATTTAGATGTTAAAATTTTCCGAGGAGCGACTATCAACTAACAAGGGCCAAAACAAGCAAATGTTGCAAGAAAATTCGACGTCGGACAGCAACAAATGCAAGAGATCGCCAGATCCTTTTTCCATGTAGTTTAAAAATATCGAGGACACAGTCACCATTGCGAAACCCCTGGATTGACGAAGAATGTAGGCAGGCTCGTGCAGTCAAGCAGTAAAAGAGAAGAGAAGGAGAAGCCGGCGTTCCCAGAAGAAAAAATGAGGGAAGCGTCAGATCGAGGATGTTGAGAGTTGAGAGAGCAGAAATGAAGTTCGGAGGTTTTACCGGAAGGTAAAACAGCTAACTCAAGGTCGTCGAGCAGGAATCGATGCCTCCAGACAGTGCGGATATGAGCAAGGGTACATTGTAGTAGAATCGCAGTTGATGCTGAGAATGAGGAAAGCGTACTTCTGTTATAGCGACGGCGGGGACAAACAGAGACCCACTGTCAGGCAAGAGCCATTTATTGGACACGACGATGGTCAACAATAACAATTCCATGAACCCGAACTAGACGTAGTGAAATCGGGAATATCACGGCTTAGATCAGCTGATGGTTTAGCTGCCGAGCAGTTCAAATCAGCAGGTGACGATCTTGATAAGAGCATGAACCAAATCATCTGGATGATCTATGGATACGGAGTAATGCTAGCCGATGACTGGAACCTCAGCATTGTTTGTCCGATCCTGAAGAAGGGAGATCCTCTTAACTACGCCAATTATACAGGAATCAGCCACCTTAAAATCGCTGATATAAGATCCTCTCTGCCGTTATATGTGAAACTCTGAAGATTTTCGTCAACATTTTGGTCGTATTTTTAAAGGTATAGCTTCAAACCAGAAGTCAACCATCGACTTTTCACTTTGTGGCAGAACTTTTGACTTTTCGCTGTGTTGCGATTTTTTAAACATCGTGCTTGCCACACCATTGCCACTATCTTCCAAAAGTCTGTTCGCGTACGCCGATGATATTGGCATACTGGGGAGAATAAAGCACGTTGCCAATGGCGCTTGTGTGAGAATTGAGACAGAAGCAGCAAAAAAGGGTTGAATGGTAAATGAAGGGAAAACGGAGCATACGTTGTCCTCGCAGAAGGACACCCAGCACAAAAACGACTCTGACAGAACGTCACAAATAGACGCATACAACTTCGAGGTAGTAGAGGAGTTTTTCTACCTATAGGCTCCGATATAAACACGGGCAATAACACTAGCGACGAGATCAAACGAAGAATAACTCTTGCTAATCGTTGTTTCTTTGAGCTTAAATAGCAATGGAGTGGTCAGGTTTTCTCTCTATCAACTAAAGTTAAACAGTACAAGACCATCATCCTCCCAGTCCTGCTGTACAATGCAGAAGCATGGAGCTTGACTAAATCGGATCGGCCTTAGGCTGTTTCGAGAGGAAAGTACTTCAGGTTATCTATGGCCCAGTGTGCATTGATGGATAATAGAGAAGAGGATTCAACAGTGAACTTTACGTTGTATACAATGACATGGACCTAGCCAGAAGGATCAAGGTCCAGTGACTCAGATGATTCGGTCATTTAGAGCTGAAGGACACGAGTGCTCAGACCTTGAAAGCCTTCGACAGCATTTCTGAGGGACGAAAAGTTAGAGAAAGACCGTGAATCAGATGGCGCACCCAAGTGGAAAAGGACTTCAATGAATAGGCTGGCTGACGAAGACTGTTAGTTGAGCCCAAGTCCACAACGGACTGTAGCGCCACCTTAAGTAAGTAAGTAAGAGGCAGCTTTTGATAGGAGGAATTGAAGTACTTTTTTACCTTGGTACCGCTTTGAATTGAGACCACCTCTTTGGCCACTAATTCAGTTTATATGCAACGTCATGAAATCGCTACTAATCTCTGCTTAACAGTCGAATCGACCTTGTTTGAGTAGGTATGACAAATATCCACATCGTAGCTAAGCCGGAATTACAATTCTGACCATAAAGTACCCTTGTTTCCATCAAAACGCATCATGCAGCTTTTCCTTTTGTTTTTCTTCTCATCTTTCCTCATTTCATGGTTACTAAACACCATGTTGCTTCAACTTCGCCGCGATCACTATACCACTTCAGGTCTTCAACATACACCGTTCGAACTCGCGATGAAAATGATTGATTCCATGCGGATGGACTCTCATGTCTCATAGTAAAGATCGATTTTATTGCCCCACAACGTATCTTCACCTTATTATCTCTGATGCTTCTTTTTTTCGTGTTTCTGTTGTCTTATGAAAAAGTGGGCTAACATAGCTGACTCTAAAAAAATCCAACAAAAAAGTCGTCTGATTCAAGGCTCTTGCACACCTCCAGTCCTCGGTTCCAGTATAAAAAGACCATCGATCGTCAGCATCTCGCATCTCGACTAACCTGAAAAAAAAAGTTTTTATAAACATATCTTCTTTAGTATCTTCAAATCAGCTAGGATGAGACAGAGAAAAACAGAGATATAGAGAGTATTAAAAATTACGCCAGTCAGCAAGTCAGCCGTCATCGTCAGCGAGGCTGTAACTTACCATCCAACGCAGTGTTATGCGTGCATGCAGATGAATGCGGCGAAGAAAAAAAAATTATAAGATACAAAACCTTGATTTTTCATAAAATTCTGTTACTTTGTTTGATCCCCCTTCACCCAGTAGGGGAGTTGGTAATGATGATCTGAAATGACTATGTTTCCAGTTTTTTTTTTTGCATCATATCAGGTAAAGGTTATCAGTGAAAAATTTTGTATTTTGATGCAATAAAATCTACACACATCCTTTCACACAAAATTGAAAAAAAAGTCGAAAAAAAAAATTCAAAAATATATAGGCTCACCCAAAATTGCTTTTTAAACGGTTCAACCGCCTTAGAAGTATCTTCTCGTTCGTTTCATGTTTATTTTTGGTGGCTAATTTTGTTTTATTATTTTTTTTTTCTACCGCGCTTGATTTTCCTTTGTGCTGGATTTCGAAAATGCGGCCAAAAGCAGTGTGATCACATAAACACGTAATAAAAATTATTATATTGTACCTACAGGGGAAAGAGCACTCCAGCAACAGCAAAACGAACAGAAAAAAAAAACTCAAATTGGAATACGCAGAGGTCATATTATATTATGAGAATGAATTTGCAAAATACAGAGAAAAAAAAACTCACGTAATAGGATTTTTTGTATTTTTGCGAGCGGGTTTCTGAGACTCTTACTTTCCAACCAAACGTAGGGTATGCAGTTAATTAGTGGTTTTGTGAGATTTTGATGATTTATTAGTTCATAGATATGGAAAAGAGAGCAACAAAAAACCTTAGGTAGGAATATTTTCCTAGAAATTATTGTGTAGCACGAATAAATCAATATTTTTGTCATTTTATTTTTTGCTACATGAAACACGACCCTTGGTCACTTTTATCTTGAAACAAAAAAATCAGGTCAGTGGGTCTATTCACCTCGCCATTTGTATCCGTAGTCATAAAATTCATGGTAAAATGAGAGAATCTCCAGATACAATGCGACAGAGTGCAAAAGATGAGTCGTTCGTTACACTTGTTGTGAATTTATTGAAATGGAAACAATTCATATTTGCATGGTTGTTGTTTGTGCCCCCATGTACCTGCCTAGATTTTTCTATGAGGCTCAAAGAGAGCCTGGTGATAATATTTGGTTGAATTTAAACGATTTGAAGGTAGTCAGCCCCAACAGTTAAAGAGTGGTGCTGATGCCGCCACCAACAAGTAGTCAGTATTTTAAATGTTTGTAAACATAATAAATCATATAGGCCGATTGTATATCTCTCGCTTGAAAAGGCGCAGAGCGTGCTTTTTGTATGAAAAAGGGGAAACTGATGACTAGGTATACCGAGTTTTGAGCAGCATTTCCCGGTGTATTATCACGTTTTTCAAATTAAACGTTCATAAAGTATTTTGTGTGTGAAATTTGTCAACTCGAATGATATGAGCGATGCGGTAGCCTCAGATGGGATAGGTTTTATTTTTGTTGACAATAATTTTGAAAGTGAGAATAAATCATTTTAATAGTTTTCTTGTGTTTTGTTTGAGAGCACGAATTTGATTTTTGAGAATTAGATGGAAATTTTAAGATTAGAGAATGTTGATTTTGTCACTATTTATGTTATGGTTTTGAAAAACTAAAATACTTTAAGAAATAATAATTTTTAACAAGTTTTTTTGTTTTTTTATAAATTTGAAAATAAAAAGTAGGTATTAAGCTTTTCAACTGAACTGAACTGTATTCTAGCAGCTCCTGCTCACCAAACGGTACGTTAGTGCCCAGCTAAGTTCTAGCACTAGATACTGCCTTTTAATACTTTCTCTTAGGTCTTACTTTGGACAAAACACAAATTTGGAAGGCAAATATTGATGAAAGAAGGCTGCTGTAGAACTCTTTACTTGGCAATAGGCTCAAAATAGGGCTTCTCTCCAAAAATAACCCACTGGCTATAAATTTCGTCAATCAGACCGATACCGAGTTGTGGTATATGATGGATCGCACTAGACAAGATGGTAAATTTAAATAAACTCATTAAAGTGCACCGGTCATGCAGGAGTGTGCATAACTGGAGCAATTCGCTCAAGACGAAGAGCAGCTTTAGAGGTTCTTCCAAACCTAACACCTCTCGACATCTTCTCCAAAATGGTGGCAGTCAATTCATGCGTGAGGCTTAGAGCCACCCCTCAATGGATCAGTGACAACACTGGTCAAACTACTTTTCCTTTCTTTTTGGGAAGAAGAGTTTGGAAGGAAACACGATACACTTCCACACTGATGGTTCAAATACCGACAACGGCGTTGGGTGTGGTATCTACTCAAAATAACTGAATCGCAGTCTATTCTACAAAGTAGTGTATTCCAAGCAGAAGTAATGGCGCTCTCAAATCTCGGCGTCTGTCTGCACAAACTCTATAACAATCCACGTCGAACATCTCTGAATGAGAGAACTGAGACATTCCGGATGTGCTCGCCAAAAACCGAACACTTCTGTCCAATTTTAGAAGTAGACACAACATAGAAACACCACTTGCTCAGAGAAACATCTTCTCAAACAATATGCTCTTGAATCAACAAAATAGGGTACAACCTGCCTAGAAACAAAGCAAATATGGCCAAGATTAGACCCAAAGCGGTCGAAATACTTGATTTCCCTGTGTAGCCAAAACATAAGATCCACAATAATAGTCATAACAATGCCATGAGGCTTGGTTTCTTCAAAAATTATATCTGTAGAAGCTGCAGAGACGAGGAAGAGGAAACGGTCGGTCGTACACCGTCTCTGTGAATGGCCGACATCCTCCAAAAAGAGGAACACCTATTTCGGTTAACCCTTCTTCGATAAATCCAGTGAACTGGCAACGATTGACATAAGATGTCTCTCCAATTTTCTTAATATTACGTTTCCACTGACGCGATATCACGAGATTTAGCGAAGAAGATTAACGATACATCTCGACTTCTCTCGGATTTGAAGAAGACGAAACGTAGTATTATACGAAATGTGCTATTATTCTACGTTTTTATCTACTAATATGTACCCTAAATCCCAGAAAAGTCGAGATATGTTCTTAATCTACTTCGCTAAATCTCGTGATTAGCGTCAGTGGAATCAGCATATAACAGTACAAAATGGTTTGTTTAAGCTCATAACTCTCCCATGAGTAACTTTAAATATTGCTATCACAATGGAAATGGACCCTTAGGTCTAAGTGAGTCAACAACATCTATAGACAGCCACTCTTATCTAACCTTTTACTTTTGTGAACAAACCGGTTTTTGCTCAACGTAAAATAAGTTAATGGTCACAACGCAAAATCGGAGAAGGTACGAGTGTGCCTGCCTTTGCGTGGGATGTAACGTTTATTGCGAGAGTGATTGACGTTTCTTCTTAATCAGCCATCTTGAAGAGATTCGTATTGTAGTAGGCGTGACGATTGCAATATGCATCAGCAAGGAACTCTATTTTTGGAAGTTGTTTTTGTTTTGTTCAAAAATACGAATTTCAAGCTTTAAAATGTCTGTTTTTTTTCTTGCAATTATTTTTCACTTTTTTTTTAGAATTATTCTAACCTTGCCATAGTGACCTGCTGTATTTATAGTGAATCTCGAAATGGAATAAAACAGACCATTTGTTTTAATTAACGTGAAGTTAAGTAGGTACTTTATTCAAAAGATTATCTTCTCGCATATGACCGTCATGGCTGGCTTGGACTTAGTCTAATCTGGAAGTCCTATTTCCAATTGTCGTTTCCAACATTTGGAGCCGTAACGCGGTGAATGTTATTCTCTAAGTGGTCAATCGATTCAGGCTTATCGCAGTTGACTAGTGATTTCACACATCCCCAGAGAAAAAATTCAAGTGGCAATTCACTGGTCTGCAACGTGAAACTTATGCTGTTACCAAAAGTTTCCTTCAAAAATACGAGCTGTCTTGTCTTGTTGAAACGAGCTCCTGTTCATCATGGTTGTCCAATTGATGAACGAAAAAGTCAGTAATCATGGCTCTATAGCGGTCACAATTGATTGTAACGTTCTGTACGGACCAAATATTCCAACGACTCATAAAGTTTTGTGAATGATCTAACGGTGTCAAAACGTACACCTGAAGCATTTTCGTTTATTCACAAAATCTGTTTGAATGGAAGTCAGCTTGATCTATAAAAAAATTTCACTTTTGAAAATCGGGATCTACGCGCAATCTTGTTTTTGGCTCATTCACCGAATCTTCCTTTGCTAGGTGATCCTGTGGCTTCGTAATTCTTGGAAATGCAAAATCAAACTAAAAACAAACAACTTGACAGCTGATAAAATGGCAACCAGTGAAAATGGTGTTGCCAACTTAGTGCCTATACCTACTGTTAATATAAACGAAAAAAGAAAAGAATTTGAAAAAAAAAAATGAATTTTTTTAAATATTAAATCCCCTCCCACTCCTTTAGCTCCATTAGGCATTACCAGACAAACGTAACAAATTACACCTTATAATATAAACACTTATGCATGTTTGTTTGGTTTTATTCACATGACTTGAACTGAAAATCTTATTGCTTTACCTTTTCACGTAGCTCAAAAAACGTTTTTCGTGAACTTCTTTAAATCGTAGCTTTGAACCATATAAGAATAAGTCCAAGAACCTATTTAACCTAATAGGGCTCTTCCGATTTATCAGACTACCGATTTCAGCGCATTGATTAATATTTTTTTTTTACTTTATGAACCAGGGCGCTTTAAAAATTTAATGCCTTTCGTTCTTTGAATTATTTATTATTTTAATTTATTTTAATTATAAAGAAAATTAACACAATTATCACTTTTACATGTTTCCCACTATCAAGCATTAATCATGAACAAATTGAAACAAAAATACTAATTCATACCTATACACATATTCAAATTATAAGTAGGTATATCATTTTTATTTGTTTATTCCCAAAACTCTTTAGAATCTAACTAGTGCAGGCAAGGCAATACCTATACTAGAACTTCTACATAAATTATGTTTAATCTCTCACTCTCCAGATAATAATGTGTTGAAAGACAAGGTTAACGCAGAAAAACAAAACAATGACAAAAAGGGCAAAGAACGGCAAAGACTACTCTGCGGTAGGTTTATAGCTTTGATAGATAACACTCGTTTTCTTTAAGGTTGTGTGGTGTCGGAAGTCTTGCAAGTTCAAATACCTCCTTCCTCGTTAAAATTCACGCACTAATGACTTTCAAATAAATAATTGAGGCAATTAAAACAAGAAATAAAAAAATAAAAATTCAAATAGACGAAAAAAGTGAACTCAAATTTTGAAGATTAATTTCAATCTTACAATATGACTTTTTGGGTCGAAAAAAAAGAGGAAAAAAAAGAATAATTTTTGTTTTTGTGACTAATTTTTGTTTTAATGTGTGACGAAAGGAAATTATTGTTTTATTAATGCGTTTGATGTCTTGCGTTAGGTTATCAGTTTAATGGAATTTCACCAACGTTTGAAATAGTTTTTTATGTGACTCAAGTTTTGTATTTCTTCAATGTTAAAAGAAAAAACAAAATTGATAGAAGAGATTAACAACACTATCCGGAAATTGGAATCATTGGTCGACAAGTTTTCTCATCTGTATCCTTCTCTACAGGACATCTTATGGAATTGAAAATTGAATACAAGAAAATGTATTTGTGATTGGACGTGGGAAAATGTTAAGAGTTGAAGTCACATTATATTTGAACTTGCGATATCAGTGATTCTACTGAAACATTGATCCAGTGAAAATAACCATCGAACACTAGCAGTTAAATCTATGAACAAAATAAGCTGAAATTGCTTTCGATACTCTGTTGCTATTGTCATTAGATTTTCGGTAACCAGAACATATTTCATAATATCTCACTGTCAAGGACAAGGCACATATTTTACTTGTGATATAAAAAAGGTGTTTCGTTTAGATAACAATAGGAATCAGTGAAAATGTTTGAAAAAACGCCAACAAATTTTTCATTTTCTGATTGTTTGGACGCGCTAATCCTAGAAACTGCTAAATAAAATTGAACAATTCTTTTTGTGTATTGAATAGAGTCCATTTACCTTTTTTTTTATAATGAGCACACACTCAAGGGGTTTTTATACCCCTTTTATGCCATAGACACAGTGAGTACTTTAGGAAAGAAGAGGAAGGGGCTAGAGAGGAGGTGCCGGTGTACATTGGTTTTAAATTCCTGAACATTGCAATGATCGGGAAAAACAGAGTATGGAAGAGAGTTCCACATTCGCGTAGTACAGCTAAAGAACGATTCTCTATACTTGAGCGTACGACCGAAGTTGGGCTCGAGTGTAAACTGATGGGCATTCCTGGAAGCGCGGTATTACGGTTGAATTGTTTAAGGGGTGGAATGCAACTGGCTATTTCCTAGAGCACTTACCGTAGAAGTAACGATAAAACAAGGAGAGACACGAAACGTTTCGACGGTGTTCCAATGAAGTGAATGAGTTAGTGATCTCTCTATCACCACATCTCTTTTGAATTCCATCCAAGAGGCTTAAGTAAGTAGCATGGAGCACCAGCCCAAAGGTTGGAATTGAACTCAAGCTTTGGACGGCTATAGGTTTTATAGATAATAGCCAGATCAGACGGGGAGAAAAATTTCTTGCACCGTCTCAAGAAACCCAAACATCTTGCGGCATTTTTTTCGACATTGCGTATGTGCTCGGACCACAAGAGGTGGTCAGTGATGCACATACCGAGAATCTCGAGATGTTCGGTCTCATTGATGCAAGTGCCACTCATGGATAGTGGCAAGGGGGGTATATCTCGCTTCAAAGATACCAGACAGCATTGAGTTTTCGAAGCATTAAACTCTACACGGTTTCTAATTCCCCATTGGACAATGCTGTTTAGGTCAGAGTTTAATGAGCTTATCATATTTTGCCGTTGCAGTTCTACATCCGAAGAGGAAGGATGTGAATCTGGAAACGAATATGAGAAGCTTAGGGTACTATCGTCAGCGAAACAATTTATTGGATTGGAAGTAACAGACAAGAGATCATTAATAAAAATGATAAAGAGGGTTGGAGACAAAACGGAGCCCTGGGGCACACCAGCATTTATATTGTGGGTTTCAGACTTGAATTAAACGATTCGAAAGAAAGTTTCTAATCCAACCAAGTAGGGATTCATCGATTCCGAAAGCACGCATTTTCGTTAAAAGAGCAAGATGCCAGACTTTATCAAATGCCTTTGAAATATCAAGTGCAACAATCTTACTTTCTCCAAAACGATGTAAAGATTTGTTCCACTGTTCGGTGAGATAAACCATCAAATCACCAGTGGACCTGTTGCTGCGAAAGCCGTATTGCCGGTCATTAGAAGCTTTCGGTCTTCGAGATATTTCTTAGTGATGTTATCAGGTCCATGACCTTAGAAAGAAGGGACGTAAGTGCAATCGGGACGATAATTGGAGGGAGAAGAAGATTCGCCTTTTTTTGGAATTGGCTGGACAAATGCTGTTTTCCAACTGCTCGGAACGAGCCAGAAGAATAGATAGATGGAAAAGTTTAAGCAAGGGTTTTGCCAGCGTGGAAGAACACCGCTTCAGAATAATAGCGGGGATACACCATCCGGACCAGCGGATTTATGTATGTTGAGATCCTTTAATACTCTCGCCACAGCACGAGTGCGGAAGAAGATTTGTCCCATGGAATCATTGACGCGCTCAAGAACTGGAGGAGTCATGACACTCTCTGGCAGCGAAGAGTTGGCGGCGAACTGCCTAGCAAAAAGGTTAGCTTTCGCGAATGAGCTAACAACTGGAGTGTCATTGTCGACGAGCGTAGGGACAGACGAAGAAGAAAAATTCTTCATGTTTTTTTAAAAATGACCAAAAATTCTTACTGCCTTTGGGACATTGCAGTATTTTTTGACTTAATTTTTGGTCATGTAAAAATTTGGTCCGTAGAATATGGGCATTGCAGGCTTTCCTGGCTTGTTTAAACTTGTTCCGGTTTTCCTCAGTGGTTGCTCTAAACACGGAACTTTACTTCTTTTTCCCTGATAACCTCTTTACAGCTTGAATCAAACCATGACTTTTCCTTGGGTTTGATGCTATCGAGAAAGGATTCAAGCTAAACAACGTTACGCTTATAAGTTACGAATAATAAGAGCAAAGCATCAGTCACAAGAGTGTATCACTTAAATATCTATTAACTTTGATCCGTCCAAGACAAAAAATCCATACCTACAAGTTGTAGCTACCTATTATGCAGAGTTCCAAGAACTCTGCTTTTTAAAAATATATCACTATCAAGGTCACTCTCAATTAATAAACAAAACTACGTATTTAGAATCAATTAATTATAAACAAAAATCTTCCTCTACGCAACTAACTAAAACTGACACGCAAAACACTTAAAGCGCCATCCCAGCGCTCTGCAATTAAACAAAATAATAAGTCAATTAAGATCGTTTAAACTCATCATGTCTGTATATCTATACACCAAAACTAATTAATGATTTTAAATTTTACAAATTCTAATCAGTAAATCTTTCCTGTCTTTAAACAAAGTGTCACCGCTTTAACCCGGTCCCGGCACTCACATATTAATTTTTCTGTTATTAAAACAGAAATAAGAAAAAAAACAACAAACAAAACAGCAACAACAATCACAAAAAAAAAACACATCCACACTGCAGTGATATTCAATTTACTATTTTCCAGAAGCACTTAACAAGGCAAAACGCCTGTTAATTATCACCTGAAAAGATTAATGTGCGCAACAAAAATTGCAAAAAAAAAAACTACACACACAGCAATTGCATTCTCAAAAACTTCATTCCCAAAAGCCCTCACCACACCACATACACCGTACAACACCTCTTCGACTTGCACTGCACTACACACTACCTGTACTCATACCTTCAAAACGACAACGAACAAACCAACTAAGCTTATGGCAATGTGAATTGAGAACGCGAGCGCGGATGGATGATGCACCGAACACTAAAAACAAATAATAAAAAAAAAAACAACATTAAGCATCACGCTTGCGGATTGTAATGTATATTGTATCTGTAGATATCAGCTACACTCAAAAATATTCACATGACGTTTTTTTTTTTCGCCCGGGCAAGGGAGAGAGCGCGTGTCAACAGAAAAACAGTCTCTAAATCCATTTACACTCTTGAAATATTTTTATTAAATTTATTTGGTACAAAATGTCTTCAAGATTGTTGCAATTTTTCGCGGAAAAACTCCTACGCTCGCCGCAATTAATCAATTTCAGTACAGTTTTGCCGGCGCGGCAATTTTTCTAGATTCTATTTAGCGACGGTAAAGTTATTCTGCGGATTGTGTTGCAATCCATTCAAGTTCCCGCCACAAACTTAACTGAAAAAGGACTCGACCGCGTGAAGGTATATCCGGCAATTCCTTATACCTTACTCACCTCACCGTGCGTCGCTTCGTCGATGTTGGTCCGCCATTAAAAAAAAAAAAAAAACTAATTTTCAATGGGAACTGGAAACAGTTGTTTCGAGTCTCAAAAATAGAATTGAAACCGAAAACGAACTAAAACAAAAGTGAAAAAAGAATAAATAACAAATAACGGAGCTTATAGATCTTTAGCATTGTTATTTACGAGTTGTTGAGCGAGCTCAAGTTTGTGCATTCACCTCCTCGTTTGCCACCATTCGCCGGGCCGGGTTAAGAGAAGAAACCGGCAATAAATAATATTCGCACATCATCGTTTTTAATGCACCTACCAACATTCTGTACATCTACGAGGATAAATAGGGGTTTTGGGTAGAGGTTCAAGAAGGGTTTTCTGGAATGACAGAATTGTTTCAAAAATTACAACAACAAACCTATAATTTGGTTGAGATCGCTCACAATTCAAAACGAACAGCCTTGAATGAAATCAATTTATCTTTGAGATAGCAACAAAGTAGAAGAAACATCTCAAACGAACCTCCATCTAAAGACTGAGCAGGGCACTGAGGAGACCGACTGTCCAAATGCCAACCGAACTACAGAAACTCACTTGTGCCGATGAGTAATGGAAGGAGATTAACAATCGTCGCCATTCCCTCCCTTGGCCGTTGTCATCATCGTCCACCATCATTCTATTCCAAACGCACACAACTACAACTCTCAATCTTCATTATCACCTTAGTTGCTGTTTTTTTTTACGTTCTTCAAATTCACAAATATCATGGAAGAAAGGTACCCATTTTGGATTTGGGTGGATTGTATTCCATTCCTCTTTTGGATGACCATTCGTATTCGTAGTTGTCTGTCAGTCAATATTTTGTTGTGTATCTTTTTGAGGTTATCTTTTTTTGCGTTCAGGTATTTGTAGGGGAATGGGAAGAGTTGTTGTTGGTTTTGTTTTGAAACACCAGCTGTGATGACGTATTGAAGCATTTTGTGGAGTCCTCTCATAATTTTTATATGATATTATCTCTCGTAGCAGACTAGTGAGCAGTGGCGTAGTTAGGGTTCTTAAAAAAAAAAATTGATCAGTATGCTCTGCAAAATAATATAAGAAGAATGATTTGTTTGGACACTCTACATTATTGGTGTGCGGCTTTATAACGATTCTCTGTAGTGCATTTACCATAAAGTAACGGTTGTAAAGTTGGAGGGGAAACTTAAGACGCATGGGCTTCCGACAAGTTTAAAAAGCTGATATTTCTAGAACGGGGGGAAAGCGGAACCTTGTGGTACACCAGTATAATCAATTGTCTGGGAAATATCAAGCGCAATTTAACTATTTACAAAACGATTTAAACATTTCCTCGTCAGGATAAACCAGAAGATTTTTAGATCGTCTTTTAAGGTGTAAATTTATCATCGTTTCGATGACCTCAGAATGAAGGAATGTTAGTTCAATGAGTAGCTATTTCGAGGCGGGTAAGATACAAGACCAATTCTGTTTTTCAATGCAAGAAGGTAAAACTTGCGCAATTACGCAGTTGTTTGCCGTCTGGGAGGACACCTCCTCAGTATAATATCAGACACAACAGAGAGTGAGTGAGAGAGATAGAGAAAGAGAGAGAGAGAGACAGAAGACAAACACAGAGAGCAAATATAGGTAACAGAAACTTACATACGTGTCAAACTATCTTAACCGGCACACTTCGCACTGCCTCAAATAAAAGAACTAGATTTTGTACCCAACTACTACCCACTACCCCCATTATCCCACTACCCCCTACCTTGCTAATCTTAACCTGCTACTCAGCTTTCCACAATATCTCCAGGCTATTCCCGCTTCCGCATTACCCGCTATCCCGTTACCCGCTACACCGTTAAGACTCTACCCGTTACCCATTGCCTGATACCCATTACTCTCAATCCGCTATCCTGTTTCCCCGCTACCACCTACCACTCTACCCGCTTAACTACTACCCGCTACCTTGGCCATATCTCATGAATAGCTTCGGCGATGACAACGTGCATCGTAAGCAGGCCGCATCCGGCGAACTAAGTATTCCTTCCATTTCCTACCGTAAAATCGCTTTCCTAGCTTTGTTCCTCTCCGAAATCTGCAGACTTGTCAGATTTTTCCCAACACCCAAAGAGTGTCAAATGGTGGCCTCGGGAAAATGCTATTCTTTTGAAAAGAAAACTTGAGTAATGTTTTTAATGTGCCTCGGCCTATTCGTGTAACAGTAACCCCGCTCTTTTGTGCAGCCTCACAGAAAAAAATCCGACGGTGTCCAATCGCATGATCTTGGTGGCCAATTGACGTCGCAAAAACGTGAAATCCAGCGACCAGTAAACTTTTCACATAATAAGGCCATAATTGGTCGTTGTTGCAACCACGGTTATCATTCGCCCATATGGCACAGAATTAACTGTAATCGTCCGACGTCCATATAGCTTGTGGGTTTTCTGACGCCCATAGACCAAGTATGAAATTTGGTCACTTGTAATAACGCCAAGCGAAATAATGCCGACTTGAAGAAATTGGTCCTATTTCACTTTCCAAAAGTGAAATAAGACCAAATTTTTAAGGTTGGGCAACTTTTGTTGAGAAATAAAACCAAATAGGTTTTATTTCATTTTACGAACAACAAAACCTTACTACACCGTACACACTTTGAAATCATTGTAACGTCTAGATATAATGGCTAAACCATTCAACGATACTGGAAGTTGATTTTTCGTAAAGAATTTTTGTCCTAAATTACTTCCTTATTTCATCAACTATCCGACAATGCCCCATATCATTTTGAAACAATACTGCAACATTTTTCTTCGGAGAAAGAAAGAAAGTGAAAAGTTAAACATTTCGCACAAAACTGCCGCTTCTTTTAATTTGGAAAACAATTACTACCTTCATATCTTGTATTACATCAAAGGGCTTTGAAAGCATATGCTGCTCATATCTTTTTTCACTGTCGTCTGAGGATGATGCCGATTCGGAACATTCGAGATCATTTAGTCTGATTGGGAGCGAAGCGAGCTGAAAAAAATTTGCCCAAAAGAGAATCAATTTGGGGTGTGAAAATAAAAAAAATTCGCTTCGCTCGCTTGCAATTGCACCTACCATATTTTTTTGTGTCAAGATCCAAATCCTTAATCATTTTTCTTTCATCAAATTGTAAAAGGATCTCTCCAAATTTTTATTTCTTCTAACTCAAATTTATATTTTGATGTTTTCTTGTTAATTTCCAATCAAACTCTGATATACTCTAATTTATAATTCAATGTTTGCTTTTTTATAAATTACTATGATTTTCGTATTTCGACTAAGTTAGATTGACGAATGGATCCTCTCCATCTTCCCTCTCTAACACGTTACAAAATTCTATAAAAAAATGTAATGTTAGCTGAAATTTAAAATCTTATATTAATATTCTTTCGTCAAAAATTTGTTTCGCGCGAATTACTTAACTTTTCACTATCTTTCTCCAAAAGAAAAGTTTGCAGTATCGATTCAGGGCTTCTATTTTATATTTTCTTCAAACATAATTTCTGAATGTGGGGAAAAATTTTTACAAACTAAATCTTACATCAGATGACCAAAACGACAAATAAAACTTTTATTGACGCAATGTCATTTAAAGAGAAAATAGAAGAAGGATCAAAACGATTTAAGTCAAAGTGTGAGCATATTATGTGTTATATGTCATAATCCACGTACAACCGGTATGCAGCTATGCCGCTACTTTAAACTGGTTTAAATTGTTTTACCAACTTGGCCTTATTTCATTTACGAAAAGAGAAATAAGGCCAACTTTAAAAATTTGGTCCATTTCTTCAATTTGGCCTTATTTCGCTAGGCGTTATTACACGGCATCATGAAATTTGCCTCTTCGCTAAAGACAATGTTGTCCAAAAACTCGGTGCTTATTGTCTGTTAATCCAAATACCCAAGAATCGTATCTACGGTGCCGTATCCGTTGCCGTAAATGGTACACATTTAACTAATATTATTATATTTCAGATGACAGTTAAGGTTGATAAGTATTTAATACCAGCGATACCAACTTGTAAGTTGTAACCATGAAATGAAAGAGGCGATACTTTTAATTGAATTAGATCAGTATACAGTACCCCACGTCCAATTGATACAAAAATTTAACTACGCCACTCATCACAAAAATCAGACCATTTTGTGTGCAGAAGAAAAGAAAAACTACGAGAGAATACAATAAAAAAAGAAAAAGCAACACCACTAAAAATTATGAAAAATTAATTATGTTTGCTCACGTTTTGACACAAATACTGTCTTCTTTAGTTCTCCATCACTTAACCATACACACATTCCCCAGTCAAAACGACAACAACATGGAAGTTCCCAATCCAAATCCCATTCTCTTTCCTTTTTTTTGTTTTGGTTTTGATAAAATTTATGATAAATAAAAAGGGTGGAATAAAGGTGATAAAAAATCCATTTGCTTGCCAAAAATTGATATTCTATTTATGTGTATGAGTTATGAGCATTAATCGTTGTTTATTTTTGCTCGATTTATCGAAGACCCAAACCAAGGCGAATTCATAATTTTGATAGTTTCTTACCTGACGCAAAGGTGTTACCAATGCTGTGGTTTCATGTTTCCAGGTGGAAACGCAAGAGAATATTAAAGGTAGGAACATTTTGAGGTAATCTAATTAGATTATTTCGTGAGTGGAAGTAGTTTTTGTTGTTTTGTGTGTGTTGAAAGTGAAAATGGGACTTTTTGTCATTTCTGGCTTATCTGAAACTGAATGTCAAGATGGATGGTGATTCTATTTGGGATTGGCAAATAGCATGTTTATGGGATCCAATAAATAATTATTAGAATTTTGTTGGCAGTTCTGATTTGAATGCGGGGTACTACAATTTTGTGGGAGTTTTTCTTGCTATAAATTTGGAAAATGGGAGGTTAATACTTTTCATGGAGTAAAAATACTTTCTTGTTTTAATTAGGTGAAGAAAGGTTGTCTTAATAAAGACATTTGTTTTTATGGTCAAAATGAATGATGTTTTGACAGGAACTTAACTTAGTAATGAACAGCTATGCACAGAACCAATGCCGCATTTTGAAATTTCTGCTTTGAATTGGGAAACTCAAAAAGGGAAGAAGGGGTATCACAACTTGGATTTTTTTTATCGAGGAGTAGGTACATACAGTTTTTCGTTCTCAATTTTTCTAGCCTCTTAAATCATACCTAATTTTCTACTCGAAATTTCTCTCAAAGACCCAATTTTGGGAGATACTATCCTTAATCGTGATTTATGTGTCCGAATTTAAATTCTATTCACTTTTCCATCGATATCTTTGATCGAAAACCGCACAAAGTGCCTGGTGCCTTTCTTTGTTTTCTGGAAACACAACAAACCACCTTCGAAGTTTTTAAAATGGTTTCAAACCCACAAACAAACATTACACATGCCTTCCTTTACCTTCATACCGTGATGGTGGTGAGAAAAAATTGAAACTAAGAATAACAATAAATCTTAAAATCACAATAAGACAAAAAGTCACAACTACACCCATTGTCCAGCCATTATTGTTATCGCCTTCGCACCAACAATTCCACCATCCAGCCATCCACCACCATTCAATACCTTGAAAATTGAAACAAACAAACATGGCCGACTTAGCATGATGCCATTAATACATTATGATGTGTTTTGTTGTTGTATTTTTTTTTCTAGTTATAAAAATGTACCTAACCTAACCCATCACTTTTGTGCCGGATGATTAATCTTTAAGATATCTCGCGCATCTGAGAGATTATAAGTGCTTGGCTTATTTCGAATGAAAACAACAAACGAGTACCACATAACCTACCTGTTTGAGTTGTTTTTTGTCTTTTTCTTTGAAAAAAATAAATCTTTTTATCAAAAGCAATAGATCATTGAATGTTTTGCCGGAGAAGCGCATTATTTTTGTGTCCCAAAGATGTCACAACAAATTTATTTCAAAATAAAATAAATGCAGACAAATATTTTGTTTTGCATCTCTTTTTGACGGATGCGGTTTTTATTGAGATCGTTTTTTAATTTGTCAGACTTTGTTTTTCTGTTAATAACGAATTATGAATGACTCATTTGTTGTTTATATTTTTTACAAATATGCATAATTGGATAAAAATTCTATATAGATAATGAAATCAAAATAATTTTTTTTATTCGAACAAATCATATTTTAAGCATTAAATTTGTTGATAAATAAATCGTCGTTTATGTATGGAGAATGATTATTTTGCCCTGTAGGTAGGCAGTAAGTTTGGTACAATGAGACTTATTGAAGTCGTATTTAAACTAGAACCCCAAGTTATGATAAAAAAAAAAAAACTAAAGATAATAGCTAAGTCTGAAAAGTCATTGGTTTGCTGATATCTGAGTTTGGAACGTCCAGGCATGATAGTGAACCATTCTACCGTGCAAAGTGTAACGGACTTGGAAATTAATTTTTCGAGTATTATTTTATGTCTAAGGAGGACAACTATCCGACAGGGCGACAGTGCCCAAGGTTATTTTCTTACTGATAGAACTTTTAGCGCAGTACTCGCATATGGCTTCGAGCTTTCACTATGAACATGAAAGCAAAATTGGTTAAATAAACAAGGTGATTGGCGAGCATTGTGCCAAAAAGCTAGAGCGTGTAGGTTGAGTTGATAAAAGAAAAAATTGTATGGGAGGAGGGTGTCTGTTTCCCTCCGTTTAGTCGGCTTTGTACACTCACCGGGCTTAGCCTTTTTGTTAAACCAAAAACGTTATCTTTCTATATTTTTTTATGGAATGGATTTTGAGAAAAATTTGTTGTCAAACCCAAAATTTTTAAGAAGCAAAAATCAAACTATTTCTCAGTTTTTCTGTACCTAACCCGGCAGCCATACGAGCAAGTTCTGGCTAGCAAGTTGGCATACAATCAATTATTTTACTCACACATTCACACTTTTAGTACTGGCCAGTCAACTGGCTTACGAATTTTGAAGCCAGTAAACGAGCAAGTAAAAAGGCAAGTAATTCGACAGTTTTACCTAGTCAAATTTATCAAAATGAAAACAATTAAATTGGAATATTGGGTGAAGCGAGAGTTTTATTGTTTTTATTTTTGGTGACGACATCTTCGAAATTCGAAATTGGATTTGGTAAACTTATAAAAAAGCGTTCAAATGGAAAAGAAATATGTGAACTTGCAAGCAAGTTTACTAGCAAGCTGCTTGTCACCTACGTCACACCAAGTACACCGATAGAGATTTGACAAATAATGTATGTACGCTACTTGCTGGCCAGGGTAATGTAATAAAGTATTTTATTATATTTTTATTTAATACCGTAAATGCCTAACTGCACTTAGATTTAAAATCTTATAAAGTAGCTGTAAGCTTTAAGGCTAAACACACACCAAAGCGGACAAAACGTCTTTTTGTTCTTCGACAAAATGTCGTTTCGTATTCTACCCCACACCGAGGCAGACAAAGACAAAAGGTCTTGTCTTTGTCCGCTTCGGTGTGTGTTGCTCCTATACAACCTATACAACTGAGAGGTTTTTTTGTCGATTTCTGTTTGTTTGTCTTGTTCACTCTGGTGTGTTTTACTTCATAAGACGGTGTAAAGTTTTAGGTTCCGGAATTTTTGTATTCTTCGGTATGTTTTGCTCCTATACAACCCCATGTATTTACTGCATTCGAGGAGCGGACAAGACTTTTTGTCATTTCGTGTCTTTTTCGGTGTGTGTTGTCTCATAAAAGTAATGGATCCAACGACACGATTTTTTTTTGTAAGACAAAAAGTCATTTTGTCCGCTTCGGTGTGTGTTTAGCTTAAGACTTACATACGTTGAAAAACGAGATCCGTGCACTCTTTTAATGTTTGTTTGCGTTCAGATTTTGTTTTGTTATTAAAAGGTAAACTGTTCCAAAGGTTAACATAATTTAGGTACATTTAAAAAAATAACTGATGAGACCTGTTTGAAGACCCAGTTCTTATACTCCTTCAAAACAATAGGTGGTTGACGTGCGAGAAGTATGTCAGAATTCAGAAAGCAGAATCAAACTACGAGGCTCTATACCTATTTTCTCCGAAAGGCTTGTCCAGGAAGCGCAAAGCAAAACGAGATACCCTTACAAATTATTGGGTTACTTTATATTTCTCCAACATAGACCAGGATAAGAATTACGCGTTTTTGGTGAAGTCAAAAATATTGTTACCCATAATGTACAGAGTACACCATAGACCTCGATCACGACTCGATTAGTGAAATCAATAATAATCCCAAGTCCAGAAACAATTAAAAGAAACACCAAGATTCTTCGCTGTTACCACTAATTCGAGCAATGCTTTGAGCAATCGGTGAAAATTTTCTATACTTAGGTAACAAAACATTCGTATTTGTTTGCGGTTCAAAATAAGCTCGTTTGACAAAGACCGCAATTTCCTAATGAAGATGGAAGTTCACTAATATAAGCAGAAAACAAAAGAGGACCCAATATGGAACCTTATGGAACCTTATTGACAAGGAATCACCACCTTGCACTGGTGAACAGTAAACAAATTTAGCATGAGATTTCAAAATCCAACAAAACAAAAAATGATACTTCGTCTCAAGTGCTTTTCTAGTGTCATCAGTAACATTTAAAAATGCAGCAACGCTGTTGCGTTTCTTACGAAGTTTAGATGATGAGGAATGAGCAGAGAGTAAGTTAGTAGAAGAACACACATTTGCCTTTGAAGGATAACTTAAAAGATTTTTAATAAAATTGGCAATGAAAAAATAACATGTATTAGGTCTAAATTCATCTCTTTTATCGTTTTTTGAGAAAAGTGGAGTAGTTTTAGCAAAAGTTCTTATTTTATTTTCAAAATTCGATGCTGATTTTAATTTTAATTAATTTTAAGAGCAAACCAAAAACATTTTTTCCTGTAGGTAACAGTTTTCAATGCTACTCTAACAGTTACAGTGTTAACACAGTGCTTGTTTTGAAAAGTAAAGAGTGTCTTTGGGTAGATGTGAATTTGGGCTTAATTTTTGATGGCATTTTTGACGAAATTGATTCGATGCTAATTGTTTTTTTTTTTTTGTAAATTAAGTAATCGATAATAATTGTCAAAAATTGTGGCAGCTTTTGAATGAATCAAAAAATGAGAAATAAATAAATGAAGATACTTATTTCTGTCCACTTTGTCATCTCCATATTCAGAATGATTCAATTTTCAAAAGTACATCACTTTCAAAGTGACAAGAACAAGCAACAAAATATCGAGATCAATGGTCATTGTTCGTTCTATCAGGAGAAGCAACTTTATTTAAGTCTGACCACGAGTCTGAAATGTTAACAAAAAACGCGGATTGAAGAAAAAAAAGAAGAGAACAAAAACAAACTGAAAATTTTCACTTTTATTTAAGAACAAAAAATTCTTCGGTTTTTTTTTTGATTTTTTTTTTGTTTTGTGATGTTAACTTGCATTTTTGGGCGTGATCCAAACATACGAAAAGACGCATCGTAAATCTTCGTAACATGACACTTTTGGCGGAAGGATAAAATATTATCCTACCTCCAACAGATCTCAAATAATTCCAAATGTATATGTTCTTATACCTGTTTGAATTGAATTCAATACAAATTCAATACTGAATTTGAAAAAAAAATGATTTATCACGAATTTGAAAATTTTGTATTTAATTTGTATGAAAATTGTGAAGAAACGAGATCATCCTTAAGTGGAATTTGACACCATACATCGCATGTTGGCAAAAGAAACGAAACTGTCACAAGAGCTGTCACAGAAAGACCAAAAAAAAGTCAAAACAATCTAAAAAGATATATCCGCTTATCTTCTATCTAAAATGGAATGTGTGAGGAGAGTTGGTCGCGCACTATGGTCTGGTCAAGCATGAGGACGACAGTTGTCAAGAGACAGCTCAGAGACGAAGCCAGGAATAAAAAAAAAAAATACAAAAGAATGCCCCAAGCAACGCAGAGGCGCATCAACACGCAGATGGATTAAAGTAAGAAATAAAAAAAAATTTACATACTCGCATATAAAACTGTTAACTAACTCAATTTTGTATCTGTCAAAAAAGTTCTCGCTTTTTCGAGATTATATTTAATTTTTTGTTGTTGTTGTTTGCCCAACACTCGAGGCGCTCGAGGACCATTTCTTCGCTTGGTTGCGACTCGACGACGCACAGTGTGGTGGAGGTCCCGGCCAGTGTCATGCCAGTGTCTTGGACACAGTTTGTCTGGCGAGGCTTAAGACATTTTATTTTTATATTTTCTTCTTGCTGTCAAAAAGACGAGGCTTTTCTTCGCCCCACGTGAATACAAAAAAAAAGAGACCGTTGAAACGTATACTGCCTCTGAATGTGGCACACAGGATAACTCTAAGCGCGCGAGACTCCATCAGATTCCCAGATCCACATCGGTAGACTCCAGACCCTTTTTTGGTTTTCTCATACAATTCTAGAATGAATTTTTGTGTGTGTGTTAGATTGTGTGTGCATGGTGATTTCTGTCTTTTCTTTCATTTGAGTGAGGCTTTTTGGTAAAGTAGATTGTGTTACAAGTGATTGCCACAACATATTTAATTTTTCTGACTGTTTCTTATGGATTTTCACTTGTTCGACTTGACTTCGTAATGGCAGGGGATCGAAGAAATTTGGGTGTTTTTTGGAACTTTAGATTTCATGCTAAATCAGGTGTTGTGACTGTGGCGAGCAACAGAGTGTCATCATCAAAACAAATTGCTCTCATAGTACCTAACGCCTGAAGATATATCCTAGCCCGAAGACCTATCTAGCTCTTAAATTCGTAATGAATTAATTAGAATGCCTTTATACCCATTCGTATTCCCGCATAGTGCAAGTATTTACGATCTAAACAAGTCAGCAAACGCAAAGTGCCAAAGTACCGAGTGGAGTACCCAAAGGGTCCAATTTTGGACCCCTTTACCTCGAATGTTGGCCAACGCTATCTTCGTGCACCTCGAAGCCTTGCTGGTATTCTCTGTCTACGCAATTCTTATAGGTCGAGTTTCGTCTGCTTTCTCGTACCCCAAGAACTTTTCTGGCTGATTCCGCCAGATATTAAAGATAAAAAGGATGGAGAGGGTTTGAACCTACTGACAATGGGAGATCACCAGGTACGTTTAAGGCCCCTGGTGTCACTCAGCACAGTAAACAATAGCTTTGGTTGAACAGCAGGTATATTCAAGGCCCCTGGTGGCGCGTCAACATGGCAGGCAGTACCTGTGGTCAATCAGCAGGGCTAGTTAAGACCCCTGGTGGCACTCAGAACGGCAGGCAATAGCTCTGGTCGATCACTAGGCACATTTAAGGCAATTGATGACATTTAACGCGGCAGGCAATAGCTCTGGTCGATCAGCAGTAACGTTTGAAGGCTGTGGCGGCACTCGGCATTGCGGGTAACAGCTCTGGTCGATCAGCGGGTAAGTTTAAGGTAAGGTTTCTGGTGGCACTCAGTACAATTTAATTTAATATCAAAACCCCTTATCGCTGGTGAGTGGAGGTTTCAATCATGAAATGGCGATTGCTGCACGGTCGGTGGCGGAAACAACACGGAACACTGATTTTGTACTAAGAGTTTAAAAGACATCTAAAAGTTGTAAAGAAAGGTAGTGATAGTGCCAGTGGTGCCCTTGCACAAAAGTACTGACATTCATATACATTTTTGTGCTACCACTGAGTTTGAATTTTATACTCTTGACCACAGCAAACACATTTGTGACGCGGTTGGGGTCTTTTCGGATGAACACTTCTCTTCTTGTAAAGTTCAGCTATGAAATAACTGCTCAAACAAACAGTCAACTATGTTGAACTTCCACTAATTTGCAATTTACTTTATGATTGTGTATTTCATCTCGCAGATTTGCGATAGCCATAACTACAACAATTATTTTTTTTTATTCTCTCTTCAAGTGAGAATGTCACTCTTCCAGAGTGACAAAGAAACAAGTAAGAAATACTGAATGTCACAAACTCCAACGAAACGTTTTTGCGTCGTCGGTCGTCAGAGTCAATGTTGTTGGTGGTGGTTGCTAGTTAAGACTCTTCATAAGCAATCACAGTAAAATCTTCAGGAAATGCACACTTTGAGAACCTAAACAAGAAGAAAAAGAAAAGAAGGCAATGGAAAAATCTACAATCTGCACACATCATATGCCCCAAATTAAGGCCACTATCACATCGCAATGATTTTTTTTTTTTAGTTATAGAAGGAAGTTAACAATACCTATACCAACTTATTCAAGCGCTCTCCTACAAGGTGACAACAACAACAACAACAACAACAAAAAAGATACAATGCATCATAAATGTTAACCTGTATGTTGCGCACATTCATAAGAAATGCGGACTTCAAGGTGATTTATGTGATACGCGATTTATTTGTTACCATAAGTCCTCCATAGTAGTATGACTTTGTGTGTGGTTGTTTTTTTTTTTTTGCTTTGGTGTGTCTTTAAGTCCACACGACACCAACAACGATGATGATGACGTTCGTTTCATTTCTACACTTTTATAAGCGACTACTATTGCTTTATGTAGATTTTTATGAAAAGCGAAAAAAAGGCCTAAAGAAAAACAAACACGTGATAAAGAACCTTTTTAATATTTCTCGTAGGGTAGGTGCTTCAAATTTCATTTGTTTAAGGATTCGTTATAGGGCATACCCGATCGCATACTGGGTATACAAATGAGGGTCTTGTGATGGTGCCAAGTTTTTTTGAGTTCTGTTTTCTGCGAGACAGAAAAGTGATTGACAAATAAGATGCCATTTTTATAGCTGTCAAGTCTGGCTGACTGGATTGCGGCGCGGTAGAAGTTCAAAAAGCTTTAAAAGGTGCAGAAAAGAAGTTTTCTATTAAATTCACACATACTTGAACTAAACAGTGCAAAACATAAGAAATGGTATTTCAACTTCAGTGGCGACGGGCAGCGGCGGCGGACGGCAAAAGCTTGATTTGCAATTTTAATGCGGCGAGACCGACCATACAAATAGAGGCGTTTAGATTGGACGTGATTTGCATGTTAAAATGATGATTCAGATGTTAGTATAAACATGCCATGCTCATACACTCACTTAAATGAGTTTGAGAGCGAGTAGACGAGTGTATGTTTTGGTTTAATGTCGCCACTTTAAGCGGCTGGATCCGCATTCAAGCGCCTTGCTATTTGTTTAACTTAACGATCAGCGGCAAGCCGTCTTTCGTAAGTGAATTGTCGCTTTTTTCCTACCTATGTTTGCTGCAAGCACGTTGGGAACCGAGAACAGTTGTGTGAACAGAAAAAAACTTATATGGGGTGTAGCTGACTCGCATGTATGCGTATATCGATTGATATACAATTTTTTCGTATAAAATTTGGGCTCGTAAATAACACTTTCTCTATTGTTATTAGTTCAGTTTCATACCTCATTAACTAAGGAAACGCGGGCTTATATTGACTGATCAGATGCAAAAAATACAATTAATTGACAATCTACGTTTAAATTAGTCGAAATATACATTTTAGACCATTTAACAAAATCTATTTTGAATAGGTAATGGAGAAAATAGCGTATCAGTCCCTTTTTTCAACTTAAAAGACTTATAAATATGTTTTTTAAGTTTTATACCATTTCATTGAATGGTATAAAGTCTTAAAAGTGCCTAATATAACAAATGTTTCCTTATTTGAGAAAATTTTTGAGCATATATTGTACATTTTCCACTTTATAATGATTGGTATAACCTCGGATAAGGCTCAAAACGATAGAAAACCCCGCCAAGTGTAGTTTTTAAGAACTTTTTTTTGACAATTTTGCAGTAAAAGACTGAAATTAACTGTTCAAAATATGTTCTAGTATATCTTGCTGAATGGTATAAACTATTCTGTCCCTAAATATCTATATAAGACAATAATCATTACTTCAAAGGCGGTTTCAAGCCGTGTAAAAATATTACATTGCCTTATTAAGCTGTTATTCAAAGGAATAATGGCGGTATATAAGCATAAACAAAATGATGCTAATTGGTATAAGAACTCAAATGACATCCTAGGAAGACGAATCAGATACTAGTGACTTTAACTTTCCCAAAGCTCATGAAATCCTGGATATTCTCTGAACCTAAATATGTGTTTTTAGTGAAAAAAACTAACTGGTCTAAAAATGTTACCAATTTATTTCTAGTGATAGCCATCTTATTGCGGTCATAAAAACACCTTTAAAAAAGACAGATTTTCAAGTTCCTGCTAGTGTGTTGGTTATTGTTTTCTTCATGAATCTTTTATTGAATTTTCAGCTAAAATATAAATATGATATTTTTTATGCACAGCACTGTCAATTCGATTGCATTGGCAATTCATTAGAATAATTCACCACACGTACCCACCTTAATTTTCTAAAAAAAAACGCCAGCCCAATAACAATTTCACTAATCTCTCTATTTTATATCGAAGATTTCTATCTTGAGTGGCATTAGATTCGTATCTTTCTAATCTAATCTGTTAGCAGAAGTGGCGCTTAAAACTTGCACTTTTTCACACATAAATTGTGCTTCCTTTCAAACCCCCTTTTTACAGCATAATGGCAATGGCATGACAGCCACAGAGAGCGCCTGAAAGTCGTGGTTATTGGATTAGCCTTAAAACGACCTGACATGATACGCCTACCCTTCATTATGTACCTTATTTCCATCATGATCTGTGAAGAATCATCGTTAAAAAAGATTGCTATTGCTATAGCTCATGAATGTTTCGGTTAATGTAGAGCTAATGTAATAAGTAAACTCAAAAGTTGACGACGACCCGACGACGGACGTGCCAATGATGACGATGATGTTTTGTTGATGATGACGGCGATATTTAGACAGGCCAACGATGACGATGACGACGAACAACGACGACTGACGGCAATGATGGCGATCCACCACGTACTTAGCCTCTGGTTATTGTCTATCTGTGAAACGTCATAGTTTTGCTAAACACAACTATAGAGAGACGCAAAACTCAAGAGTGCCTGTATGCAACATCATGCATATGTAGTTCTGCTGCATTCATAATCTTTGGGGCGCATGCGAGCGTGACGAGTAATGGTGATGACTGACGGCAAGCAGGCAACCATGCTGTTGCAGCAAATGCTCAACTCAGGCTCCACTGCATGCCAACGCGCCGCTTTAGGCTAAAACTCTATGCCAAAGCAAATAAAATCGCTTATGAGAGAGAAGAACACCAGTGGCAGAATAGTGATAGGCCATGTGATTTTGATAGGATCGGATCGGATCGGATGGGGGCAAGTTGAAGTATACTGTGAAAATATACATTATGAGGCTTTAGGCATGGGCTCGAGCTTGGGCATGGCTTTAGTTTTAGCGTTTGGCATGGTGGTTAAATCATTTGATTGCGGTTGGAACGTGTTGAGATTGTACGTCATTTTTGGTTAGTTTATTTGTTTTATGCGTTTTTAATTTGAAATCGCTGCAAAAATGCAAATGTGGGGGTTTTAGTTGTTTATATTCGCTTAACTTGCATATAAAGCAGATAGACAAACACAAGGCTTTGGGTTTGAGCAGACAAATATAATGACTTAGAAGGTCATGTGCTGGAACTTAAGTAACTTGAAAATGAATGAGAACTTGAGAGATAATTTAAGATTAAATTTAATTTATTTTGTGAAGCTACTGTTTGGGGAATTTGACATTTTTATAGGAAACAAATTGCTTATAATTTGGAAGGAGGTGAAATGCGGTTTTTCTTTGCTCTATTCTTATGAATATGACATATTGTCTCAAGCCGTAATTGTCCGTATAAACACTCTAAATCAGTATTTTCAATTAAATTTGTTGACTTTTATGGTGTCAAAACAAGATGATTGATGTCTTGAAAACCTGAAATCCCGCGTCCAACTTCAAAAGAATAATAAAGCCAAAAGTAGTCGTTTCTTGTGGCCTGGACAGATGAGATGTCTTCTTGAAAACGCTAACATAAATGTACAAAGCTTTGGTTTTCAATCGCCGCCTGCTCAGAAAATTGAAACATGCCGCTCCAAGTAGACTGTAAGGGTCTGTCAGACCGTGCAAACGACAGGTTTTATACGCCAGACCGAATCCCAGCATTCTGTTAAGAAAAATTGGGACTTTGGTGTCTAGAGTCAGTTATACTGAGACGACTTAAGATTGTTCCTCACTAACTTCTGTTAAGATCAATCATGTTAAATGTAAGATAATTTTTCCCCACTCAGGTGTCCCCCAAGGCAGCTATTTAGGCCCACTGCTGTTTTTACTATTCATCAATGACTTGATACTGTACTTTTTTACTCCTCACTTCTCACGTTTAAGTTTTGCTCATGATTTAAACATTTTGCATCTTCCCAATTCTGCTTGGCCTCTTGTCATTAAATATTTGGCTATAGGTATTAGGTTGGGTTAAGGATTTGACAGTAGTTGATATCGTTACCGTCACACTTAAATCAATGACCTTTGATGGTAAAGTGCGGGGCAATGACATAGAAAGTGTGAAGTGTCTTCATGGATCTCCTCATCACTGATTCTCATCTTTTTCTTGTGATATCGTAACAGATTGTCCGGTAATTATGCTTTGTTTGTTAAACAGAGCCAGATCTCTCTTGTGATACCACAGGTGTCAAGAAGGTTCCACCTATTCATTTTGCTTTAAATAAAAGGGTGGAGTGCTGACTAGCTGAGCTTGGCTTACGTCAAGCGTTGATCCTAATCTTGTTCATCGGCTTTCTCGTTGCTTGGTTTATCACTATGGTCTGGAACCCAGCAGAGTCTAATCTTATGCTGTGCGCCAAGAACATTAAACTCTTCACAGCAGCATGAAACAACACTGAACCAAAATCGGCAGTCATATTGATAATTTTGTGCTTTAAATCGAATATTTGGTTGTCAATTTACAACCAATGACCGACGTAGTCAATATGATAATTTAAGATTTTCAATTTAATGGCGTCATCAAGAAATTGTTGATTCGAAAACCTGGGTTGTCACATTGATGGTTTGCGTTATTATACTGACGGCTAAAACCAAGTCACAACAAAGTACGACGACACTTCTCAAATTACAAGAACCGCGTGTCGTATTCTAATCTGAGACGACCCAAGGTCTGGTATCACTATTTGGTTCGTTGCTCTTTCGGCTACTTGTTCTAATCCTAGTTGCGAACTGCATTCGGTTCGAGTCGATCAGTCGTGAGGTGGGAAA